>CM064489.1:34394821-34994821 GCA_032716605.1 Paralithodes platypus | reverse complement strand
CTTCACCTCCTTCGCCTTCCCCACCCTTCTCCTTCTCCTCCTCCCCCTTCTTCACTCTTTCCATCCCTCTCCTCCTTCCGATCTCACACCCTTCTACTTTCTCTTCCACCCTCACTTCTTCTCCTCCTCCTCCTCTTCTCCTGCCCTCCACCACCTTCTCTTACTCCACCCTATCCACCCCTCCCCCTGCCGTCCTCCTTCTCAACCCCCCCCCCCCCCTCTCCTTCTCGTCTTGTTTACAATCGCCTCTTACTTTTACGTATATTCTTCTTCGTTCTCCAATATTCCTTTTTACATTTCTTCTTCCTTGTTTGTACATCTGGTTCTTCTCCAATTCTTTCACTTTCTATTTTCCTCCTTTTGCTTTGTTTTCCATTGTCTCTTATGTTTTCTTGTTTAATTTTATTTCATTATCTCGTTATGTTCTGTCATTCTCTCCGTCATCTTGTTTATATGCTTTATATTATAAGTCATTGTATTTTTCGTTGTTCCTTTCTTAGATATATTATTATTCTGTCTTCAAAACTCTCTACTTTTACTCGCAATATATATTGTTAATTTTCGTTATTCTCCGTTCCTTCTCTCCTCTCTTTGTGACATTCCTGTTAAGGGGAGGCTGGCCGTTTGTTTGGTCTATTAATTCATTTATTCATATCATTTTTTAGTTTCCTCCCTAGACCTCCATCAAGCTTAGAAACCCCCCCCCCCCCCACTAGACCCCCCTTCAAGATAGATTTGTATATACATTTTTTCTGTAGAAAATGTCTCGACCGAAGGCCGGAAAATAATCAACACCTAAATGGCACGAAAGGTCTTAAAATTGACAACGAAATAGGGCGAAAGGTGTTAAATTCGCCATACTAATGGGCCGAACGTCTTGTAATCTAAAACAAATGGGGCTAAACATGAGGGAGAAGGAGGTCCAGAAAAACGGTCTGCCTCCCCTTAATTTTCCATTCTACTTCTTAACTCCCTTTCTCTATAGTTTATCTTAGTCTCCGTTGTTCACTTTTCCGTCGCTCCTTCGTTGGTTGATTTCTAGTTCATTCTCCTCTATCTCTCGTTTGTCTTGTATTTTGATTATCATATTGTTCATTATCCTTTGTTTTTTATAGTATATATGTGATGCCCGATTCAACCAGATCCACTCCCCCAAAACGCCGTGCTTGTTATTGTGGTACCAAAGCGAAAGCAGTTAAGTCCCCCCCCCCCCCCCTCCCCTTCCCAACACCATTTTCTTTGAAGCCCTCTGCCGGCAGCCAGCAATCCCATTTCATTCAGCTGCCGGGACCACCTACAGTACATCACAAGCCCTGCCGCCAACCTTCCTGGGGAGCATTCAAACTTTCCTACCTCCCAGCCTGCCTCTCATATCACCTGGTTCGGAATTTGGCCAAAGCATCAGCTCAGAATATGGCTGACCAGTCTCCACCTCAGAATACGGGTAGATATATAGCTATAGCACATACACACTCGGCTCGGAATATGGCTGAGGCATCATCTCAGAATACGGCTGATCAGTCTTCACCTCGGAATACGAGTAGAGACGTGGCTCGGAACACAGTCACATCACCACACACTTGGCTCAGAATACGGTCATCCCTCCTGCATACTTAATTCAGTATACAGTTGAGGAACCAATTCGGAATACGGTTGGATGAGTGATTCGGAATAGGGTTCCTGAGCCAGCCGCCTATGCAGCCAAAGGCAAGACGAGGACGAAGGTGAAGAAGACAAAGATGGAGAAAAACGCCTGAAGTTTTGAACGAAATAGAAATATGTATTGCTGTTCCCTGTTTCGGGATCCCTCCTAACATAATTAACAAAAGAATATACATGCTATCATCTTGCCCTTTGCTAACTATACATATATCTGGAAGGTATTGTGACGATTCTTCCAACGTGGATGGAGATAAATATATATTTAATTAACGTAAGAATGCCTCCTAGACAACACTCATTACACAGCGAAAACTTCAATAACTCACCCTCCCTATACAAACCCAAATCTACAACTATCGCAGGTTCTATCTATATTGCTATAGGGTGGTGATGCTGAATTAACAAGAACTTTGACATAACCCTAAAATCAGATCGGCTCTGAGATTGGAGAATCAGTCTGTAAGGTCATACTTGAAAGGTTTTACGTCATACGAGGCTATACAGAATGGGATTATGGTAGGAAGAGGAAGATGTCAGCCCTTAAATTTCTACTATAAAGAGGTAAGCCCGACACCTCTCTTTACCATCATTCCAGTGACATAATTGGACAAAATATACTGGCATTACATTGACAACATTATATACTGGCATTACATTGACAACATTATATACTGGCATTACATTGACAACATTATATACTGGCATTACATTGACAACATTATATACTGGCATTACATTGACAACATTATATACTGGCATTACATTGACAACATTATATACTGGCATTACATTGACAACATTATATACTGGCATTACATTGACAACATTATATACTGGCATTACATTGACAACATTATATACTGGCATTACATTGACAACATTATATACTGGCATTACATTGACAACATTATATACTGGCATTACATTGACAACATTATATACTGGCATTACATTGACAACATTATATACTGGCATTACATTGACAACATTATATAGCAAGAGGGGAAAGCAGACTAATACACTGATGATCTGTTCTATGCGGATATGGGTGACGCTAAATATTATACATACTATTACTACAGTATATACGTAATATTATACATACTACAGTATATACATAATATTATACATACTATATACATAATATTATACATACTACAGTATATACATACTATTATACATACTACAGTATATACATAATATTATACATACTACAGTATATACATATTATACATACTACAGTATATACATAATATTATACATACTACAGTATATACATAATATTATACATACTACAGTATATACATAATATTATACATACTACAGTATATACATACTAGTACTACAGTATATACAAAATATTATACATACTACAGTATATACATATTATACATACTACAGTATATACATAATATACATACTACAGTATATACATATTATACATACTACAGTATATACATATTATACATACTACAGTATATACATAATATGCATACTACAGTATATACATACTATTATACATACTACAGTATATACAAAATATTATACATACTACAGTATATACATATTATACATACTACAGTATATACATAATATTATACATACTACAGTATATACGTCTATATATCCTACAGTATATACATAATATTATACATACTACAGTATATACATATTATACATACTACAGTATATACATATTATACATACTACAGTATATACATAATATGCATACTACAGTATATACATAATATTATACATACTACAGTATATACATAATATTATACATACTACAGTATATACATAATATTATACATACTACAGTATATACATATTATACATACAGTATACACAGCATATTATACATACTACAGTATATACATACTATTATACATACTACAGTATATACAAAATATTATACATACTACAGTATATACATATTATACATACAGTATATACATAATATTATACATACTACAGTATATACATATATCATACTACAGTAATACATATTATACATACTACACAGTATATACATAATATGCATACTACAGTATATACATACTATTATACTTACTACAGTATATACAAAATATTATACATACTACAGTATATACATATTATACATACTACAGTATATACATATATTTCTACATACTACAGTATACCATATTATCATACAACAGTATATACATATACATACAGTATATACATAATATGCTACTACAGTATATACATATTATACATACTACAGTATTACATAATATTATACATACTACAGTATATACATAATATTATACATACTACTGTATATCAATATTACATACTACAGTATATACATATATATACATACTACAGTAATACATTATTATACATACTACAGTATATACATAATATTACATACTACAGTATATACATAATATTATACATACTACAGTATATACATATTATACATACTACAGTATATACATATTATACATACTACAGTATATACATAATATGCATACTACAGTATATACATATTACATACTACAGTAATATATTATACTACAGTATATACAAAAATGCATACTACAGTATATACATACTATTATACTACAGTATATACAAAATATTATTACTACATACATATTATACATACTACAGTATATACATAATATTATACATACTACAGTATATACATATTATACATACTACAGTATATACATATTATACTACAGTATATACATAATATGCATACTACAGTATATACATAATATTATACATACTACAGTATATACATAATATTATACATACTACAGTATATACATAATATTATACATACTACAGTATATACATAATTTATTGGTAATTGATGTTTGAGGGTTAGGTGGCATTGTACTTACCTACAACCTACAAGGGGCGTATCTACAACCTACAACTGGTCTTTTAAAATATATATAAATATCTTGTACGTACTGTATGTTTGCCTAATATTGATTTGCCTTTCATTGAGATGAACACTCTTTGATAAATGCGTTATTTCCTTTTGTAGATAAACTATATAAGCTGTACTACACATGTATAATATGTTGTTGTTCCCCAAGCTGCCTGGCCGAACAGCCCCAAGGCCCCTAGCAAGACCAAGGCCATAACCGAGCGCCCCCACAGAACCCTCCCAGCCGACCACAATAAAGCATGGGTGACCGAAGCCACTCCATGGCGGGGAGCTGAGGAGGGCGACTGAAACGCCCGGGAAACCAAAGCCCCACCAAGGGCCCTGTGGCCCTCAGCAATTATGAAGAGAAAGCTGAGGGGCAAAGGAAAAAATGTGACGCTTTGGCTTCCAATCTTGGTAGATTGGGAGGTCAATCCATGGAAGAGATGCCGTCCCTTGAGATCTAGAAAATATATAAGTAAAAGGAACAGTCAGAGTAAGCTATGGGTATGGCAGAGATCGCTCAGTTCTCACTCTGATAGACCAGCCCATCACCACTGTATAATATGTTCTATATATAGGTTCTCCCAATAAAATAAGGACTGTCTGCACCCCTTATATAGTTAATGAAGTACTTTAAGATGCGTGAGATACAGCCAGGTACTCGGCAATTTAACTCATTTAGTAAAGGTGACGTCCTCTTCATTATATTTTGGATACTATTAAGCTATTTTATTCAGGTTAGGAAGGACCTATAGGAATGAAAAGGTAGAACACTATCTATAATCCCTCTTTAAGTTCCACAGATTCTTCCAAAACTACATAAACTATTCTAAATCCAGCTTGAATAAAATGATAAGGACATCCACTGCAGTGTGGTAATCCCGACACTGACTTACGGAAGCGAAGCATGGACGTTGGTTGAGAGACTCAGACCAAGAGTGAGAGCAGTGGAAATTAATTACATAAGGAGTGCATGCGGAGTTACATGGAGGGATAGACAGACTAATGAGGAAATAAGAAGGAGGTGTGGTGTGGAGGTAGATGTGGTGGAAAGTGTGAAAAGGAACAACTTGAGATGGTTTGGCCATATGGAACATATGGAAAGCGAGAGAATGACTAAGAGGGTGTACGAGAACAAGGTGGAGGGACAGAGAGGGAGAGGTAGACCGAATGAGAGGTGGAAGGTGTGACGCTCACCGCTTCCCCCAGAACTGCATGGCTTACTCGCTAGGACTTGCCAGGACAGAGAATATAGCTACAGTCTACCTATCATTGTGTACTTTCCTTCTTGAGAAAGCTTGTGTTGCAGACAGTTCAGAACTGTTCTTTATTTTCGTCTGTCACAATCCTTTCTATTTTATTTAGTCAATTGAAAGTATTGTGTTAAGTAGTTGAATGATGGGAAGGCGAGCAGGAGAGGGAGAGAGAGAGAGACAAGGTGGTGTGACTTGGTAGTGAGTGCGGCGCGTGGCTGGCCCCCTTACATAGGCCTCGCGGGATTCGTTGCCTCCTGCCTAACACTGCCTACTACGCGGCTGCTTACTGGGCGATTGTCGTGCGCCCTCGTGCCATTCTTGCGAACTGGGACTCCAGCCAGGAGGTCCATGGGAATATCCTTGTCAGATCCTTCCCAGACAGCATACTCTAAGCATCTCCCTTGAACTGTCCCACACTCTTGTCTTAGAATCTTTCTCTCCTACTGCCTCTATCATTTCCATTACTTCCTCACCTTTTATTAATATCAATTCCCCTCTGGTTCTCTGCATCCACACCTTGAATTGGTGGCCAGACTGTATTATATGCTGGATCTCACATTTCTTATGTTGTTGTTGTTGTTGTTCCCTAAGCTGCCTGGCCGAACAGCCCCGAGTCCCTGAGAAAGGCCATGGCCACGATCGGGCTATCCCACAGAGCTCTCATTGAGTGTAGATTGTGTTGTTGGCGTAAGTGGTTGTGTGAAATGCAGTCTTCTATGATGTGTTTAATGGTATGGTGTGCTGTGTTACATCCCGGGCAGACGTCGACAACGGAGTCATCCAGTCTCTTCTGATAGCTCAGGAGAGCTGGATGGTGTCCGCATCTCAGCCTGGCCAGGTGGACTCTGTCCTCGCGAGGAAGGGAGGATTCGGAAGGAAGGATTTCGGGAGGTCGTGCATGCAGCTGCGTGTTGTCTGTGAGTGAGTGGATGGATCGGTGAGAGATATGAGTATGGATGTGCTTCTGGAAGTTGGTTCGGGGTGGGCAGGGAGGGAGAGAGGACAATAATTGTGTGTGATACCGTGTGCTGGGTGTTGTTTTGATATTTCTTGGTGTTTGTGGGTGTGTTGCCATGTAGTTTAGTGGGTGGTCTTGGTTCGTGGAGGCTGCTGCCAGGAATTGAGTGCCTCTCATGTCCAGATGGTCTTTGACTTTGAGGATTTTGGTTTCTTGATGTAGGTGATCTGTGGGTGCAGTAGCTGTGCAGCCTGTAATGATCTTCAGGGCTTTGTTTTGAATAGTCTGTAAGGTCTTATGATGTGTTTCAGCTAGGTTAGAAGCCCAGGCTGGGCTTGCGTATTCCATCACTGATCTTATGTATTGTTTATATACTGTGATGGTAGTTTCTTTGTTGTGTCCAAATTTTGTGTGAGCAAGTGACCTGAGGGCGTTAAGTCTGGGTGTCAGTTTCTTTTTAATGTTTGTGGTGTGCTGTTTGAATGTCATATGAGTATCATATGTTACTCCTAGGATTTTGGGTGTGTGTGTATGTGTTAGGGGTGTGTTGTTTATGGTGTGTTGAGGGATGTATTCGTGTTCTCCTGTCCAACTTGTGAGCAGGGTTGCAGTGGATTTGGCTGGGGCTAGATTAAGTCTGTTTGTAGTGCACCAGCCATGTAGTGTGTTAAGATAGGGTTGAAGGAGATCTGTTGCTCTTTTTGGGTCATGGTGTGTGCATGTGAGTGTTATGTCATCTGCATAGGAGGCTAAGTTTATTTGGGGCGTATTGGGTGTAGTTATATCGTGCATGTACAGATTGAAGAGTACGGGCGATAGGACGGATCCTTGTGGGACTCCGTTTGGAAAGTTTCTTATTTTAGATGACTGACCGGCAAAAGATACGTGTGCACATCTGCCTGCTAGGAAGTTGGCCAGCCACCTTTTTGTGTTGTTGTGCATGTTTGTGTTGTAGATTTTGTTTGTTAGGTTGTGGCGGGGGATGGCATCGAAGGCTTTACTAATGTCGAGTGTGGCTAATAGTGATCTGTGTGGTGGTCTAGCTGAGTTGATGCCGTCGAAAGCTCTTTGTGTAAGGTCTGTGAGAAGAGTGTTTGTGGAGTGCAGTGGCCTAAAGCCATGTTGTGTTGGAGCTAGGGGTAGGTCAGGTGTAATTAGTTGTAATACTAGGCGTTCCATGACTTTGGAGGGGGAGCAAAGGAGTGTGATGGGGCGGTGCGAGGAGGGTAGCGTGGGGTCTTTGTTGGGTTTGGGGAATGTGATGATGATACCATGCTTCCAAATGTCTGGTATTGTGTTGTGTGAATATCTGTAGTTTGATATGTTAGTGAGTGCTTGTATGCCTTGTGGTCTGAGGTGTATGTTGCTTATGTTGTCTAGGCCACAGGCGGGTGAGTGCTTGAGATTGTTGATGATATGCTTTGTCTGGTGATTGGTGAAGGGTGTATAGTCAGGGTCTGTGGGGAATTGTCTCTTACGTCGGATGACACGTCGGTCGTCTTTGTGAGGTTTTAGGTGGCTGACATGTGAAAAGTGATTGATGAGAGTGTTTGCTTGTTGTTTACATGAAGGAGTAGAGTCTGTTGTTGTGATTGCAGCATGTGATTGTGTTGTGTTGCTGTTGGAAAGTGTGATGCTGTTTAGTGTTTTGTAGAGTTTTTTGGAGTTTGTTTTGTGATCAAGTGTTTGTAGGAAGTTATTCCAATTTAGTTTTTGTTGTTCTTGTATTTTGTTGTTAGTTTGGGTGTTGAGTGCTTGAATTTGTTGTGTGATGTCTTGTGTGTGGGGTGCTGGGGAGTGTTTCAGTATGTCGCGTTGTCTGATGAGGTTTTGAATTTCTGGTGTGAAGTTGGGGTTGTGTCTTTTTCTGTTACCTCTTGGAATATGTTTCTTGTCAGCGTTTTGGATAGTTTTATTGAGTATGTGTACAGCATTGTTGATGTTAGTGATGGGTGTACTGTTTAGAGTTGTGAAGTGTTGTTCTGTCTCATTTGTGAATGCTTCCCAGTTAGCTCTTTTATAATTGGTGTATGTGTGTTTGTGGCTAGCTGGGGTGAGTCTGGTTTTGGTGGTGATAATGATCGGGAGGTGGTCAGAGCCTAAGGTTCTGACCACCCTCCAGGATGTTGTGGGGGCGAGTTCTGGGGAGCAAAAGGTGATGTCAGGAGATGATGGGTTATAGAGGGCTTGGTGAGGAATATGGGTATGTTGATGGATGTCGTTAAGGATGATGAGGTTATCGGTTTGGTTTTGTAGTACCAGCCCTCTGTCTGTGTCGGGGTTGTCGACAAACCAGGCCGACGTCTTGGCGTTGAAGTCACCACCCAGGATGATGTGTGGGGTGTGTGGGGTGTTTGTGATGTGTTGTAAGTGTGGTCTGTATTCATTTGGTACTGTAGGGGATGTTTGGGGAGGGATGTATGTGTTAATGATGGTTATGTTGGAGTTGTTGCCAGTGCGTATTTTAATTGACTGTATTTCTGTTGTGTTATCATTTGGGGGGAGGAGTGATTTGGTTTGTACACTGGTTACTATGTATGATATTTCTTTGTGTACCAGGGTGATGAGTCCACCGCCCCCGCCGACAGCCCGGTCTTGTCTGATGGTGGTGAAATTATGAAATGTGGGTGTTTTTTGTGTTGTGCGGAGTTTTGTTTCTTGTAAGATGGCAATGTGTATGTTGTGTTGTTTGATGAAGTGTGAGAGTTTGTGTTTCTTTGTGTTGATGCCATCTATGTTCAGTTGAAGAATGTTAATGTTATGTGCACGATGTATGTTGGGTGCTGCTGCACGAGGAAGGGGTGGGGGTGGGGGTGATGGGGGGGTGAGGGAGGGGCTGGGGGGGGGGGGGATGGGTGAGGTGGGGGGGGGATTGGGGAGCCGGAGATGGGGGTTGGAATGGATTAGGATGGGGTGTGGTGTGTTGAGTTGAGGATGTGGATGGTATGGGAAGGTTAGGTGGGTTGGGGAGGAGAGGTGGATGGGTTTTAGGGGGGGGGGGGGAGTGGATGATATGGGAAGGTTAGGGGGGTTGGGGAGGAGAGGTGGACGGGTTTTAGGTGAGGGATTTGACTGGGAGAGGGAGGGGCATGAGGAACAGGTCCAGGTGTTTGTGTAGTGTTTCTTGGAGGCAAGTGTTGTGCAGGTGAATTGGGTCCAGTTCCCGAATGAATTGCAGAGAACTGAACCCTTAGTATGGCGACTCGAAGTGATGGGTTTTGAGCAAGTTGGACATATGTATGTACGTGGGTCCTGGGTTGCTCTCAATGTCTCCGGCTAGAAGAAGTCTTCGAGAAATGACAGCCGGAGAGTCATTTCTCGGTGTAGGAAAAACTGTGTGATGTGTGTGTGTGGTGTGAGAGGTGTGGAAATTCCCGGTGCGACCGAAGCCGCTCCAAGGACCCGTGCCCCCAGGGAGGGGGCAGGGGATGGTTGTGACGGTTTGGCTCCCGAAACTGCTCTCCGCGGCAGGCATCCGGTTTTCCTCCACTGGTCGTTGATTTTGTCTTCGGCCGTGGAGGGTCGGCAGCCATCCGCGGTTGGCAGCCTCGGGAGGTGGCCCCACGGCGTAGACGCCGCCCCATCAGGACCTTCCTTATGTACTAGATTAAGGTTGAAGATAGTCATTGTGTTTTTGGGAGATTGTATTGCTCAGACTGTCTCCATCAATCACTAATGTTTCTACAGGGTTAAATAATGCTAGACTAGGGATCAGGTACCTTGCTGTTGGTGTTTTCAATGTGTGTAGGCTACTTTTGAGCTACACGACACTACGGATTCTGTGGGCTACCTGGGTGGATCTTTTATCTGTGTACCTTGGAGTTTAGACTGTGTACTGCGTGAAGGCTGCTCGCCTAATCCACCCAACACTGTTCTAACTCTATTTGCTTTTACTTTTGAGGGTCGCCAGGAGGATACTCAATACTTGTGATCGAGAATCCTCAAGAGAGCACCCCTTCATTTTAACGTAATCAGGCCGCACAGACCCAAGGTCCACACTAGGCTAGGAGCTGCCTTGCTCCACCAGAATTCTGTACCTTTGCACATCCCAGCTAGACTTTATTAATTCGGGTAGACATTAGCTGGATTAGATCATATACTCTTTTATGCATACCCATTATTTTTACACAAGCATTTTGAGGTCTAGGTTGCTGTAGAGAGACACAACCAGCATAGACCGGTTTTGTTAATAAGAGTACTACTTTTTCGTGGCGAGCATTATTACAGTTGCACCGCTTATAATATTCTTGTGTCCAATAACATTATATGTCCAGCCTTTTTGTGTATTTAGCCTACACGTGCATTGTCCTGCCTCCTGCTATTTTGTGGTTCCATTTCCGATACGTTCTTCTTAGTAGCATCCGACATTATTCAGAAGATTCCTTGTTCGGTGCTTGAGGACTTTACAACACTTTCTTTCATAAAGGAGTGACAGATATTATTGATTAAAGTAACGTTAAGTAAACCTTCTTCTTGTTTGCATTAGATCACTCTTGTGAATTAATTAAGTTAACTATCTTTTCCTTGTGTACCATAACTAAGCAACCATATGTTATAGGTAATAGGCTGTTTCAGAGAACATCAGCCTATAGTAGAAGCACATAGATACTGAGAGTTAAGATACCCCGCTATCGCAGATATAACTCTGGTGGTGATGGGCTGGTCTATCAGAGTGAGAACTGAGCGATCTCTGCCATACCCATAGCTTACTCTGACTGTTCCCTTTACTTATATATTTTCTAGATCTCAAGTGACGGCGTCTCTTCCGTGGATTGACCTCCCATTCTACCAAGATTGGAAGCCAAAGCGTCACATTTTTCCTTTGCCCCTCAACTTTCTCTTCATAATTGCTGAGGGGCACAGGGCCCTGGGTGGGGCTTTGGTTTCCCGGGATTTTCTGCACCCTCCTCAGCTCCCCGCCATGGAGTGGCTTCCGTCACCCAGGCTTTATTGTGGTCGGCAGGGAGGGTTCTGTGGGGGCGCTCGGTTATGGCCTTCGCCCTGCTCGGGGTCTTGGGGCTGTTCGGCCAGGCAGCTTGGGGAACAACAACAACAACAACAACAACTCTGGAGTGTATATGTGTTCTTTGTTCGACGGGATTATATATCAGGGGTTGGATCTAGCGTTTCCGTTGTTGCATTTATGCCAGTCTAGTCCAATGTATAAGAGCCACTAATTTATACGAGACCCGATCGTAACAAATGGCGACCTAGCTCAGGATTTAGTGAACTGACATATAATTGCAGGTTATTGTGCAGATTTTTCTCACAGTTTAGGCAGTGAACATTTGTTGATTTTGTGGAATATTTTTTGAGGACATGCAAGAATTATTTGTTTAGCAAAGTAATATAGCACTTAAGCAGTCTCCGAGAATTTTTATTGTGAATATTGTGGTATAAGAGTTTGGGGTACTTCTTTTTTGTGTATCAAAGTGAAAAATCTTCAGTGAGCATCATGTCTTATAGTGGATCAGTGCAGGATGAAGACACAGTACGTGATGTAGAAGCTGGGGAGCAGCAGCATGGGCAGGTTGTTAACTTGGTGAACAGTGAGGAGGATGCAAGGAATTTTTTACAATGGCCTGTTACTTCCGACCGGTTGGTGGGTATGAATCGGTACGGTCTCCAGTGCTTATCCGCAGCTATCGGTCATGTATGTACTAGTGGCATGACCAAGGATGACCTGATGACGTGTGTGCTGGGTGGGGTGACTGGCGTACGAGGTAGGGTGAGTGCTCAGAGCTCTTTGGCCGAGCTTCCCCTTCACTCGACTCCCAATCCTCCTATTGGAGTACCGACCCTGAGCACGCTTCCGCAGGTGGGTAGTGACTGGCAGGGTGGTTTGCCCGTGGGGGGATCAGTGGGTATTTCTAACATCATTGCATCTCCTCCTCCTCCTCAAGGTTTGACCCCGGAGATGCTCTTTCAGCTCGAGATGGCAAAGATGCAACATCAGAGTCAACAGCAGATAGAGCTAGCTAAGATAGAAGAGAGAAAAGAGCTGGCTAGGATGCAGCAACAGACGAGGGAAGCTGAGCTTAGGACTGAACTAGAATCTACAAGATACTGTGCCGAGATGGATTTAGAGAAGTCTCGTGTTGAGACGACGGGACAGCGACTCGGTACTGGAAACCGTGCGCATGATCAGTCTCTGTCGCACCTTCTCAAACTGGTCCCTGTATTTGACGAGTCTGGTGTCACAGAGTTTTTCAATAGATTTGAGAAGAAGTGCCTGGAGCATCAGTGGCCTGAAGTTTAGTGGGCGGCCCTTGTGTCCTCTAGACTCGTAGGTAAGGGGCTCAAGGCTTACGATGCACTGCCTTTGGAGTCCTGCGTTGTTTATGAGGAGCTCAAGGAGGCTGTCCTGCGGGCATACGAGCTACAACCCGAGGCATATAGGTTAAAGTTCCGGGGTGTGACTATGGGGCGAGACAGTACCTTCTTGGAGCACGCCCGGGACCTGTCCGACACTATGGGAAACTGGCTGAGATCAGAGAAGACAACTACGTTTGATCAGATGAAACAGTTGATGCTTCTAGAGCAGTTTTATAAGTGTACGGATGGCGACTTGACTTTAAACCTTAAAGAGAAGAACCCAAGAACTCTCGTAGAAGCAGCAGAGATGGCTGATCTTCGGTTGTCACTAATTCGGGGGTGCGGCTCTGCACAGAGAAACGATGTAGGCGTTAAGGAGCGTAACCCTCCCCATCCCCGGAATATGGACACACATAAATTTAAAAGCAATGACACGAAGACTGATCACAAACCTAGCACCGCCCCGTTTAAGAAGGGTCAGGGGACTTTTACACCTCAGTATAAGTCCAAGGGGAAATTTAAGTGTTATCACTGTCACAAAGAGGGGCACATGGCAAAAGCTTGTCCGAGCAGACCTCCCACGGCGGCTGTGTCATTGGCTCGCAGCATTGGGGTGTTCCAGAAGTCTTCTGTGTTTGCTGGAGGCATAAGATCAGAGGATGGAGCACCGCCAGTGAAGAAGGATCCGGAAGGCTCGAACCTTGTCCGCGATGCCTTTTGCGACCATAGAGGGCATGGCTGCGTGAAGTGGGGGGCCCCCGCAAGAAGCACGGGGTACAGCTTTTGCGTGACACAGGTGCCTCTCAGATACTTGAAGAATTTCACTGGTAGACACATACACGCGGCGCGGGTAGTTGTGGTGCAGGGAGTTAATGCAACTAGGTCATACCCGCTTGTTAGAATGGAGATTGAAGTTGACGGTGTGACTCGCGAACTGGGTGTGAGAATCGTGGAAAAATTGCCTATTGGGGGCGTCGACCTCCTTCTCGGCAATGACTTTGCGGTGCCTGCTTCTAAGGTTTCACCCTTAGACGTTGCCGAGGAGCCGGCCGACGTGAGTAGGGAGGAACAGGAGTGGGTTGAGAAGTGTCAGGTGCAACCAATGGCGTGTGTTGTAACCAGATCTCTCGCATCCAGGGAGTCACAGCCTAACCAACAGTCTTCAAATAAGCGGAGGAACGGTCACGAGAAGGTGCTGAAAGGTGATACGGTGGAGAGTCTAGTACCAGTAGCGCTTCTCGGGGACTCAGTATTAGCACCGTTATTAGAGTCTGGAGAAGCACCACCACCTGTCACTGAGAGTGTAGAGGCAGGGCTTAAAGAGACTCAGAGGCAGCAACGGTATACACGGAGAGAGCAACGGGATGCAAAGTTCGATGTTGGGGGAGGGCATGAGTTGTTTCGTAAACACTTAGACAGGCTAGCTCCCTCAGATATTCGCAATTTGCAGCTAGAAGACCCGGAGGTTCTAAAGTGTAGTAACGGTGCTGTCGAACTCGAAGAAGACAGGCGTAAGAGGAATCAGTTATGTCGTGTCAACCTGATGAAGGAGTATGTGAGGCGCCCACCTGAGCCTCTCACTGTCCCCGTGATGACTTTCAGCAGTCAAGGTGGAGAAGGAGAACAGGACAGTCATGCGCAGGTGGATGACAACTGGGATTATCATGTTTCTGCAGATCAGTGGGCGGGAAACACGAGACAGGCGGCTCATGAGGCTTTGCAACACCTACCTGTGCAACAGCGTGTGGCTGTCGAGCGCCTATTCGGTTTATACCCTACTGTATTTGCGGAACACCCAGGCCTCACTACTCATCAGGTGCACGACGTTGACGTCGGAGACCACCCACCCTTCAAATCAGTGCCCTATAGGGTGCCCCCTATTAAACTTCCGGCCCTCCGGGCGGAGTTGGGGTATATGTTGCAACAGGGACTGATCGAGAAGGGGGCGGTAAAGTGGACATCTCCCGTAACGCTGCAACCTAAGCCGGATGGCAAGGTGCGCTTCTGTGTTGATTACCGCAGGCTAAACGGCTTGACTCCCACCAACCCATATCCTCTTCCCCGGGTCGATGACTGTGTAGACAAGATTGGCAGGGCCAAGTTCTTGACCAAGGTGGACCTGGTAAAAGGTTACTGGCAGGTGCCTTTGTCTGAACGGGCGAAAGAGGTGTGTGGTTTTGTGGTGGATGGTGCTACATATCGTTGTAATGTCATGCTGTACGGTCTAAAGATCGCACCAGCGACCTTCCAAAGCTTGATGAACGAGTTGGTGGCTGACATTCCGAACTGTACCGTGTACCTGGACGACGTCATTATCTATGATGACGATTTCAAGAGCCACTGTGAACATGTAGAATCCCTATTTAAGAAATTAAGCGAGGCAAACTTGGTGGTCAACCTGGGAAAGTGTGATTTTGTGCGGGCTACCGTGCAGTATCTGGGGTTCATGGTGGGTTTGGGCCAGGTGTGCCCCCCACAGAACAAGATATTGGCTATTCACCACTTCCCCAGGCCGTCCACCAAGAAGCAGATCATGAGGTTTTTGGGCATGATTGGTTACTACCTCCGCTTTATAAAGGGCTATTCTACTGTGCTGGCTCCTGTGACGGACCTATTGGCCAAAGATAGAAAGTTTAAGTGGGCGCCTGAGTGTGAGAGGGCTTTTTTGCTAGTAAAACACCTGTTGTGTGCTCACCCAATCCTCAGGGCCCCGGACTTTAGCCGACCATTCCAGCTGGCAACTGATGCTAGTGGTGTGGGGGCTGGTGCCGTTCTGATGCAATCAGACGAAGATGGGCTGGAGCACCCAGTCAGTTTCTTCTAAAAAAAGTTCAACTCGGCGCAGAAGAACTATTCAGTAGTTGAGAAGGAACTGCTGGCGATTGTGCTAGCGCTCAGGCACTTTGAGGTGTATGTTCCAGCCTATGGACCAGTTGTGGTGATCTACACCGACCATCACCCCCTCAAGTTCCTGAATCAATTCCATAACCGGAATATGAGGCTGACCAGGTGGTCATTAATGTTGCAGGAATACAACCTAGACATACGCCATATTGCCGGTTCTGAGAATGTGATTGCAGATTGCTTATCGAGGGTGGAAGACCCGGGGTAGATCATCACAAGGGTAGCCTCCTACTTTGGTTTGATTAGTATGTTTACGTCTGGTGCTTGTTGGCTCGCGTGTGTAGCCCAGCATATTGGGTCATAAAGTAGGAGTTGCTGTGTTGGTATAGAAGTAAAAATTAGGCTTGCCCCTGTAGTGCAGCCGCCATAAACATATTAAAAATATAAAAATCCTATAAAAACTCTTTCTTTGATAGTTAAATTTTGTTTAAGTATGTTATAGCAGAAATTCTGAGTTGTACTCCTCTCAGAACGCTGGGCTAGTGAAGCTCGCTCTTATGAGCATAACTATGTAATTTAATCTATTGTGTTGGGAAGGGTTGTTAATTTTTATAATGTGTTATTTTGATGAGAACTGTGCTTTACATTTCATTGTCGCTGGGTGGCTAGGAGTGCCGAATTTTGTATGGGTTCTGCGTGTCAGATTTAGAGCTCATAGTTGGAGCCTCTTAAAAATCTTGGGTGGGGTGTGACGCTCACCGCTTCCCCCAGAACCGCATGGCTTACTCGCTAGGACTCGCCAGGGCAGAGAATATAGCTACAGTCTACCTATCATTGTGTACTTTCCTTCTCGAGAAAGCTTGTGTTGCAGACAGTTCAGAACTGTTCTTTATTTTCGTCTGTCACAATCCTTTCTATTTTATTTAGTCAATTGAAAGTATTGTGTTAAGTAGTTGAATGATGGGAAGGCGAGCAGGAGAGGGAAAGAGAGAGAGACAAGGTGGTGTGACTTGGTAGTGAGTGCGGCGCGTGGCTGGCCCCCTTACATAGGCCTCGCGGGATTCGTTGCCTCCATGCCTATCACTGCCTACTACGCGGCTGCTTACTGGGCGACTGTCGCGCGCCCTCGTGCCATTCTTGCGAACTGGGACTCCAGCCAGGAGGTCCATGGGAATATCCTTGTCAGATCCTTGCCAGGCAGCATACTCTAAGCATCTCCCTTGAACTGTCCCACACTCTTGTCTTAGAATCTTTCTCTCCTACTGCCTCTATCATTTCCAGTACTTCCTCACCTTTTATTAATATCAATTCCCCTCTGGTTCTCTGCATCCACACCTTGAATTGGTGGCCAGACTGTATTATATGCTGGATCTCACATTTCTTATGTACTAGATAAGTGGTTCTTAACCTTTTTCATCCTATGACCCCCTGAGAAATTCCGGGGCAGTTCTGTGCCCCCACAAAATATATTTTAATGCGTTGTGTATGAAGATAAAACAAAATAAAATACAAACCAGTTTTATTGAAAATACAATAAAAATGTAACTTTTGTAAATGCCATAGAGCCATTGCAAATACCACTAAACTGCAAATCCCACAGAACTATTAAACATCCTTCATAATTACTATTCATTCACTGAATGAGTGAGTTGAAATTTGTTTTGCAGCCATCAGTCGATCAAATCGAGGAGCAGTGCCCGCCAGGCAATACCTCATGTTGATGTCGATCACAAGCCTCTGTATGCCTTAATTTTCAGCGTCACCATGGCTGAGAATTCATCCTCGCAGCAAAAAGTTGAGGACTAGATCAGCATGGTCAGGGCCCTCTTTGAAAGAACAGGACAGTCATCACTCAGTTCCCCCCAAAAGTCAGAAGCTTTTGTTCAGGGAAGTCGATTTTCCGCTGAGAATCCTCACAAACTCGAAGTCAATCAACCTTCACTGTCACTTCAATATCAGTGAGGCAAAGGGTATGAAGAAACACCAACAGAATAGTGTTTATCAAGCCCAGGGAAGTAAATGTTGGTGTCTATATTCACTGCCAGGAGATAAGGTGAGAATTACTCATGGAATTGCATTCAGCATCTGGCATAGAATCCAGGAGAGTCGTCATTTGTGGGAAAACATTTGTGCCACCATCCTGAATGTTTTTCTGGTTTAAGTTGAATTTTACTCTTTTATTATTTTGTCAATAACCGTGTGCAACATTGCGAGGTTTCCTTGGAGTGAAAGGTTCAGGGAATTCACATCAGAGAAAAAATATATCAGCCAAACAGGCAATCTTTATTACAAAATCGTCATCCTGCATCATTTCATGAAGAAGACTCAGCTTGGCGGTACTTTTTCATTCCAACAGCATTGACATTTCTCCTCAAAGTTTTAGCACGCGATTCAGATGCTTACCACGTGGCAGCCACCGTCCCTCCATATGAAACATAAGAACAGTGATATGTGTGCCTTCTTCACAGAGTACTTTCAAGGTCCTTGAGGTAATTGCGCTTCCTCAGATATGGTTCACAATGTTCACCATATCTGAAAGCAGTTCTTGAAGTCCAGGTGGGAGAGTCTTCATTGCCAAAGCATAGCGATGAATCATACAATGGGTGAAGGATACGTGAGGAGCGACATTCTTCATGAAAGCTGCATGGCGTGTTTTTTTTTTGGATATGCAAGAACACTCATATCTCGCAGCCAAATTACTAAATTATGAAGCCATGGAATCTACCTGATTGTTGTAGTCTATTAGTGGTATTATATCTTGTTGTTGCTATATTATATGTACATCTGGACTCGGAGTCCAAACCAAAGTTTTTAAAAAAATATGTCTATATATAAAATTAACTATATTTTCCCCAAACCTTTTGTGACCCCCTAAAAAAGCCCAAACGACCCCCCAGGGGGTTACGACCCCCAGGTTAAGAACCGCTGTGTAACTAGATTAAGGTTGAAGATAGTCATTGTCTTTTTGGGAGATTGTATTGCTCAGACTGTCTCCATCAATCACTAATGTTTCTACAGGGTTAAATAATGCTAGACTAGGGATCAGGTACCTTGCTGTTGGTGTTTTCAATGTGTGTAGGCTACTTTTGAGCTACACGACACTACGGATTCTGGGGGTTACCTGGGTGTATCTTTTGTCTGTGTACCTTGGAGTTTAGACTGTGTAGTGCGTGAGGGCTGCTTGCCTAATCCACCCAACACTGTTCTAACTCTATTTGCTTTTACTTTTGAGGGTCGCCAGGAAGATACTCGATACTTGTGATCGAGAATCCTCAAGAGAGCACCCCTTCATATTAACGTAATCAGGCCGCACAGACCCAAGGTCCACACTAGGCTAGGAGCTGCCTTGCTCCACCAGAATTCTGTACCTTTGCGCATCCCAGCTAGCCTTTATTAACCCGGGTAGACACTAGCTGGATTAGATCATATACTCTTTTATGCATACCCATTATTTTTACACAAGCATTTTGAGGTCTAGGTTGCTGTAGAGAGACACAACCAGCATAGACCGGTTTTGTTAATAGGAGTACTACTTTTTCGTGGCGAGCATTATTACAGTTGCACCGCTTATAATATTCTTGTGTCCAATAACATTATATGTCCAGCCTTTTTGTGTATTTAGCCTACACGTGCATTGTCCTGCCTCCTGCTATTTTGTGGTTCCATTTCCGATACGTTCTTCTTAGTAGCATCCGACATTATTCAGAAGATTCCTTGTTCGGTGCTTGAGGACTTTACAACACTTTCTTTCATAAAGGAGTGACAGATATTATTGATTAAAGTAACGTTAAGTAAACCTTCTTCTTGTTTGCATTAGATCACTCTTGTGATTTAATTAAGTTAACTATCTTTTCCTTGTGTACCATAACTAAGCAACCATATGTTATAGGTAATAGGCTGTTTCAGAGAACATCAGCCTATAGTAGAAGCACATAGATACTGAGAGTTAAGATACCCCGCTATCGCAGATATAACTCTGGAGGGTATAATATGTGTTCTTTGTTCGACGGGATTATATATCAGGGGTTGGATCTAGCGTTTCCGTTGTTACATTTATGCCAGTCTAGTCCAATGTATAAGAGCCACTGATTTATACGAGACCCGATCGTAACAAAGGATGGAGTGAGGAAGTACATGAACGAAGGCGGTGCTGGCTGGGGGGAGGGGCGTTGACTGACTGGGTACAGAGGTGCATGGGGGCGGTTCGTTCGTGGCCACCCCTTCGGGGATCACGGCGTCAGGCAATAGATAGATAGATAGACATCCACCGCACTGAAAGGGTAAATATTCTTGTTAAGTGGGGTCACCTGCTTTTTTTCACTTTCTCCTCTTTTCTATCTTTCCCTGGCTTGTATTCATTCGGCCCCATTCAGCCAACTGTTTTAAGACGTTTATCCCCATCCAGGTGTCGATTTCTTCCTGGCGAGCGATAGCGAGCCAGCATTGTATGACGAAATCCGGCTTCGCCGGAGAAATTTTTCTATCAAAAAATGTATAAATTTAGCTTGCTGTCAAAACAAAAATATATGTATGCTGGCTCGCTACCGCTCGCCAGGAAACTATTGACACCTGGAGGGGGTTAAACGTCTTAAAATAGTAGGCTGAATGGGGCCGAATGGATACAAGCCAAAGAGGGAGGGAGAGAAAGCGAAAAAAAGCGAGGTGGCTTCCCTTAAGCCAGTACCACACGAGCATTTTTCCCTCAACATTTGTTGTCAACATTGTTCTGGCAGCTTATAAGGATTTGTGTTCTTTATAATTCTGTCGGATAAATGTATACATATCATCAGTCTAGTTTCAGATACCAGTTCAAGATATTCCAAAGATATCGGTGGAAAGATGTTGCCGATAACAGCTCTCGTGTGATACCTCCTTAGATTCTCAAACGCCCTCCCACCTTCCCTCCTTTCATTGTTATATTCTCAAACGCCCTCCCACCTTCCCTCCTTTCATTGTTATATGCTCAAACGCCCTCCCACCTTCCCTCCTTTCATTGTTATATTCTCGTTAATTTCAAGTACTGTCTTTTTCTATTTATTCTTATTTGATTACCTTTATGTTTTCTTCCATAATTTTCTCCACAATTTCTCTTAAGGGGGGTCACCGTTCTGTTTAATCTTTCTCTCCCTCTCTCTTTGGCTTGTATTCATTTGGCCTCATTCAGCCTACTATTTTAAGACGTTTACCCCCATCTAGGTGTCAATATTCTCTTGGCGAGCGGTAGCGAGCCAGCATATACAGTATATATATAATTTTGTTTTGACAGTAAGCTAGATTTGTAAATTTTTCGATAGAAAAATGTCTCCGGCGAAGCCGGAATTCTCCATACAACGCTGGCTCGCTATCTCTCGCCAGGAAGAAATAGACACTTGGATGGGAATAAACGTCTTAAAACAGTTGGCCGAATAGGGCCGAATGGATGCAAGCCAGAGAAAGAGACAAAAGGAGAAAAAGAGAAAAAGCCGGTGACCCCCTTATTAAGTATTCTGCTATTGACTGATTGCAGCATTTGTCGTTAATGTTATGTTCCAGACTTTTCGCTTGCTCTCATAACGCTACCAAAGTTTGATCTAAAATATGATATATTGGATTAGATATGATTAAAAATGAATACGTGGACATGGATTAATTCTATATTAAATGTATACGTGTTTATCTAAATGTATACATCTTTGCATTCCTAAATTGATATCCTCAATTAGAATATTCCATTTCCACTCTTCCACGCATTTGTGTTTTCCATTATCTGGGTAATTTTATCCTTGATTATTTATCCTTTCATTAGTATGAGACTCTTTCCACGATATTCTAGCTAACATTAAACGATTTTACTCAGCTTTGAATGACCTAGATTTCAAAGGGGTAATGCCCACCTCTATAAATATTTTAACTTCCACAATCCCTTCCTACGCTTAATACCATCGTATAATAACAAAACAGAATAACATTGTAAATAACATCACCTATTGAAAATAACATCACCTATTGAAAATAACATCACCTATTGAAAATAACATCACCTATTGAAAATAACATCACCTATTGAAAATAACATCACCTATTCAGCAACATTTTAGCTCTGAAAGTTCAAAGGTAAAAGAGACAATCCACTTTTTGATATAAATGTGTTGCTCTGTTTGACCTTAATTGTTTTAAAATACATAACCAAATTTACTGGTCGAGTGGTGCGCCATGCCTGAAGCACTTAGCTCTCATAAATCCCAATTTCTTCCACTTTACCAAACCACTAAGCCGTTTAATTTCTTTTATCTTCACAAATTAAATCATCAGATGCAGGCGCTCTTACAGGCTGCATACTAAACACAACATAATCTGTTTATTACGTCAACATCTAATGCTCCTTTATGTTTGCTTAACAAAAATGAAATTAACATATTCACCGCTTCACGGTGAATATTTGTATTCACTAAATATCAACACAAATATTAACTTTCCTCGTGATAAAAATAATTGAAAAAAAAAAATATATATATATATTCAAATTTAACTTATCTTCTCTTTTCTCCATTTTCTTCTGGCTAATATTAGACAATTGTATTGAGCTTTGGAAAGACCTGCAGGAATCATAGGCCTACACACTATCAACGTACACATTTGGACTCCCACAGAGCCTTCACAATCTAAGGAAAATCATCTAATGGAAGCCAAAATATATGCAAACCTATTTGCTCCTACCGCCATCACTTATGAACACTCCACACACTCTTCTTGATAAAAAACAAAATTCTAGATATATACAGTATTTATCTTGATAGTTATTTTCACGTCAGTCACCAAACTTTATACATATTATTCTTCCTCTCAGTATCCTTTAGAAAAAGATACTATTTGCCTTAGCTAATGGGTCTTATGATTAAGTATAATTTTTCCACTATTCACTAACAAAGTCTAAATGCTTTTTGGAGACAGTACTCACATAACAAAAAAAAAAAAAAAAAATCTATATATCTCCAGAAAACCAGTTGCCATATGACCATACATTTATTTTCAAATTTGTTATATAAAATGCATGTTAAAACTCTTTTCATACAGTATACAATTATATTCGATTATATCAAAATCGATTTCCTTTATGACACATTCCTGTTCCTCTCATTAATTTATATATTATGTTTCACTGATTTAGTTCTAATAACTCAAGAAATCCACATGCCATGCATAATGTATCATGTTACCAGTATTATAAACAATAATCTCCCCTTGATGGTCTTGCTAAATCGGATTTATTTTTTCCCAAATTGGTATCACTCGAGCCATCTTCCTCTCAACTTTCATCTTCAACGCTAGCCTGGTAACGTATGAAATAAAATTTCAAGACAAATTTCACACTCAAACTTATCTGTATTCAGTCTAGTTTGTGATACCAGTGCAAAAGGTCCCACGAATGGTGCCGGGACAATGTTGACTATCGACTATTGACTACAAGAGCTCTCAAGTGACACCCGCTTTACTCGCAGCGTTCGTCTGTGGTCTCGATAATTTGGTGATATAAGTTGCCCTCACAAACATGTACAATTACCCACACAAATTCATACTAACTCCGTGATAGTATGCATAAAAGTATAAATTGCATTAATTGTATGGTTATGCAATACCTGATGCAGATGATTAATTAACGTTTTATGACATAATTATTTTAACTCAATCACCTTGTGTTTACTTACGTACACGTACAGTTGGTCAAAGTTCCAGCTGACCCACCCTCGCTCTGGGGCGCGCAGAATTAGCTGGCAATACTGGTGTAGTGGTGCAGGGATACCACTTGCCATTAATGTGTTACCTGTGTCTGTCCTGTATATTACTGCAAATTATACTATGTAATGTTCACGTTGTGAAGACTAAATGCTCCTTCATTAAGCAGCCACCAATAAAACAGAAATATGTATTCTTATAAAATCGAGTAAAGTATGTTGTTGTTGTTGTTGTTGTTGTTCCCCAAGCTGCCTGGCCGAACAGCCCCAAGGCCCCGAGCAAGGCCAAGGCCATAACCGAGCGCCCCCACAGAACCCTCCCTGCCGACCACAATAAAGCCTGGGTGACCGAAGCCACTCCATGGCGGGGAGCTAAGGAGGGCGTGGAAACGCCCGGGAAACCAAAGCCTCACCCAGGGCCCTGTGCCCCTCATCAATTATGAAGAGAAAGTTGAGGGGCAAAGGAAAAATGTGATGCTTTGGCTTCCAATCTTGGTAGTTTGGGAGGTCACGGAAGAGACGCCGTCACTTGAGATCTAGAAAATATATAAGTAAAAGGAACAGTCAGAGTAAGCTATGAGTATGGCAGAGATCGCTCAGTTCTCACTCTGATAGACCAGCCCATCACCACATGACTAGAACCCAATCCTCTCAGCATCAGCTAGGAAAGTCCCTAGAAAGCCGCCTTTGGCGGGGGGATAGCTCCCCTATTTCAACCCCTTTCGGGGTTGGGCACCCGCCCAGTAAAGTATGTTGTGGCAGCCAGCAGGTTTTATATGCGTTGCCAATCAGTGGATATAATAACTTGAATATTTAAGTAAATCTACGAACTTTGGGTGAATGTTCGGGATCATACATAGTGATGTATGCATTTTTATTTGAGATAGGCTTACTTTCCCTTGTTTAGTATATGTTCTAACAGTGATATAGCCGAAATCAGATCTACCAATCCCAATCTTTGTAAGACACACCTCCTTCCTACACCAGTATTGCCAGATAATTCTGCGAGCCCCAGAGCGAGGATGGGTCAGCTGGAACTTTTACCAACTGTACCAATGCGTGGGTGCAAATACTATCTGTCAAATCATGTCACACACACACACACACACACACACACACACACACACACACACACACACTCACTCACACACACGCTTTAAGTTCTCAATCTTAAGCATCTCTCTCTCTCTCTCTTATGATGATTTATGGGATGCCACTCTTATTTTCCCACATTGTGTCTCTCCGAGGATGTTTGTTGGTTTCCCTCCTGTTTTGCCCTATTCGCTTGGCTATTTTATACGTTTTCGCCAATTCAGCCATTTGGCCAGAATTTTTGTTCTACCGAAAAATATACGAATTTAGCTTCTTTTTGTTTCATTTTTTGTAATCTTGAAGGAGGATTAGGGTGCAAAATAAATAAATGACAAAACGACTGACAAAGACAGTACAATACAAAAACAAAAAATATATAATATAATAAAGGCAGTAATACTAATACTAAAACCCAGCATAAACCCTTCAGAAGGTGGGATCAGTTAGTGTTAAGCATCTCTCTCATATATGTTCCCGCATATGATGATTTATGATGTACCACTACCACTCGTTTTCCTTGGCGTGGTTCATATTGGTTCACTGCAACACTCGAAAATGGACTTATGTAGCAAATAAATCATTATATTCCACAAAAATATGTTATGTTTCCCATTGTTTTGCCACTAGTATTTATACAGATAAGTTATTTGCTAGGCTTGACTGGGTTTAGGTAAGTGTTCAGGAGACAGATATGAGGATGCACGATTATATGGGTTATATTAATACAAGGGTATTATATATGTAGGCTACATACACTTATTCTATTATATATACTCAACATCAGACAAACAATATACAGAAAGCAAACACGGATACTAACACAACTAATACTAAAACAACCGGAGTAGTCCAGGAAGCTGTACACTCTTTTGGTTCCGTAATTCCTCTTGTAAAACTCTCTTTAACCCTTTCGCTGCGGTTGACGTTCTGGAACGTCCTGGCAAGTTACAGCAATTTCCAGGCTTTAAAAGCCTGTAAAAAACGTAAAAATCGAGTGTCAGTGGGCAGGAGCGTGAGGGACCCACCTCCGACCCTCAGAGCACCGAGCGGCTCACTGATGTTGACTGTGTCTCACGCGGGTCTCTCTCTGTCTCTCTCAACAGTGTAGCGAAGCGAGCGAGTGTTACATAATAGCGGGTTTCCCGCGTTTCACTTGCACCACTGTGGGTGAACCAGACCACGTACGGGGCCCGTTCTGGTGTCATTTTGAAGCTATTCTCGCCTAGTTTTCGGCAGAATACACTTAATTTAATGCAGATGCTTGATTTGTCATTCAGGAGTGCCTGAATATGTCCTAAATAGCCCAAACATAGCCGCAGCCAATGGGTTAAGATGAACTGTTAACCCGAGAATGGCGAAAAGACTCTTAACCTCTGAAGTGCGCATGGGAGGTATGAGACACCACACTCCTGTGCTGACGTATTTGAGCTGTTCCCATCACTAACATCGTTATTTTACCATAAATAGCATTAATACTTATCCATATGCGCCTATTATAGGTTGATTATAAAGGTATTAACCTGTTACAACAATAAAACAAGTGGAAACAGCGTTTGGATGGTCAAATTCGGCGATACAGGCCGGGACTCCCGGGAGTTACATAATGTATGGCTGAGGCAACCTCCCTCCCCACCACACTTTCCCAAGTCTGGAGAGAGACTGTCGATCGATACTCTCTCTCTCTCTCTTGCACTCGCTTGCTAACAGTGATGACATTGCCCTGCTTGCAACTCGCTAATGTTAGCACGAAAATATACCACAGAATAAGGGAATACCAGGGAAAATAGGTGATAACTGAAGGAGGGGAGGAAAGTGGGGAAGGAGGGGAGGTGGAGGAGTTATATTTGGCATGGCCCAGGGGCAATAACAAAAAAAAAAAAAAAAAAAAAAAAAAAAAAAATGGGGTGTTTTAAATGATTTTTTTTTTCCCCTTACTCTCAAGAGTCTTCCCGCAGTCCGCCGGAGGAACTCTTAAGAGTCTTCCCACAGTTCCCGGGTTAAGAGGTTTTGGTGGTGAAAGGCGACGAACTTCTTAAGATCCAAGGCCTAAAAAAACGTTTAAAAGGCCCCAGTAGCACATAAAACAAAGGAATATGTGATTAAGTGAGATAATTCCCCTCCATACCTCCTATCACTCCTCCACCTGTGTGAAAACCTCCTCCTTCCCCCCTTTCCCACCCCCCTCTAGTTATCACCTATTTTTCCTCTTAGTCCCTTGTTTATTGGTTTATTTATCGCGCCAATCTCTCCAACCCGGTTCCAAGGTGTTCTCCTGCGCATATCAAGTGCGTGGGAGAGAGAGAAAGTGAAAGAGAGGCCTCAGTCTGCCTCCAGGCCTCGGAGAGAGAGGGTATACGTCTCGTTCGCCTCACACTTCATGACTGGAGGGTCGGCAATAATTCGTCTTTTGTCACCCCCCAAATACTATTCCCACTTGTTTTATTGCTGTTACATGTTAATATCTTCATATTAAACGTAAAATAGGCGCATATGAATAAGTAATAACAATATTTATTGTAAAATTACGATCTTAGGCGGGAATGAAGCCTAATATTGTCGCTTGGCGGAAGGGTGTGCTCTACCAATAGCTCGCGCTTACCGGGTTAAAGCTTGGCCACCAAAAACGGCCTCCTGACTATGTACACATGTGTACACCTGTATGGAGATGCCGGAAAAATGAGGACTGGGCCAGACAGAAGGGGCAGGTGGGCAGATAATCAGCATGGCTCTAAGGTTCTAACTAAGTTTATTAGCTTGACAAAGGTTAAGGGAAGGTAGGTTTTTTGTATGGACCCACTTTTCCCTCGTATTTAGCCCCATTAGTTTTGAGAGTTTAAGACGTTTGACCTACTAGTTGGGCGATTTTAACGTCTTTGGCTCCATTTCATTATCAGTTTTAAGATCTTTCGTGCCATTTAGGTGTCGATTGTTTTCTCTGGCGAGCGATAGTCAGCCTGTAATTTTGTAGAAACCTGCCTTCGGCCGAAACATTTTTCTACCAAAAAAATTAAACATTTATCTAGAAGGGCGAAGAGACGGAAATGTGAAGAGCGCTGTTCCGGGCAGTGAGGGAGGCCTACAGGCTAAGGGCACGCCTATGCCTGGCATAGTGGCGCATACCTTCCTCCCTCCTCTCCCCCTTGACCGTCACCAGACAACACCACTCACCCTCGGGTACCCCCCACCGTCCCTTCCCCACCCACATCCCTTCTGTCATCACGCCAGCGCATGGAGATACGTGTCATGTAGAAGTGAACCGGAATATTTTGCAGTACACTGATGCAGAAAAGACGGCTACAGCAAGGGGAAATATGCAGGAGAGAAACAGCGATATACAGTAGAGGCGAAAAGGCGGAGTGAGGGAGTAGAGGAAGGGGCCATAAACCGCGCTAACCACAACACTCCCCCCCCCCCCCCCTTTCCCGTCACCACCACCTCTCCTCCCCTCGCTTAATATAGTACGATACCTGACAAGGTAAAGGCAAAAATAAGTGTATTTATATATTGTTCTTATCTAAATCCGTGGGGGGGGGGGGATTTATATTGAAAACAAAATGTCAGTGGTAGTTTGTGATGCAATGCTTCACTAGAGGTTTGACCCATTAAGTCAGTGTATGGGCCATGTGCAACTTGGGCCCGCCTTGCTGACAGTATGGTCGATAAAGACATTGCAGTTTCTTGAGAAAGAATACAGGGCGATAATCGTTCATGAGAGGGCGTGGCAGCAGATTAAAAATAAATGTGTGTTTCTGTAAGAGAGTAGTAGCTATATAGAGAGAGGGAAATACATTGACCACAAGTATTCAACCCTCCCCTCCCCCCATCCTTACCTACACATTCCCTTCCTTCCCCTCCCCTCCCCTTCCCTCTTCCTTCCACTTTCCTCTCTCCTCCCCCCACATCCCCCCATGTATACCTCCCCTCCTATAAACCTTCCATATAAACCTCACCTCCTATAATTATAGTCCCTCATGCTACTATTACATGAGTTACATGATGTAATATTTTGTACATATTTTTGTCCAGAAAACAAATTAATCATAAGACATTATTGGCTGGTTTTCATTTAAAGTTAGGCATATTTAGAATGTAAAGCGGCTCAAATTGCCAAGGTTTCTTTAGTTTTGTATAGAGTCAATTAGCTTTGAGGAAACATGCCGATTATACAGTATTAGGTAAGGTTCTATATGATTTATGGCCGAGTCAGGAAATCAGACTGGAAGTGGTATATTTCATGTGAGAGTTATCTCTAACGAACTAGTAACTAAGTATACTAATTAAAATAAGGTATAATTTGCTGATATATTGTGTGCATACTGATAACCAGGACCTTTTTCTCAAAGTAATGGCAGATTTCTAACAACATCCTTCTTTAATCCTTAGCACTATTTTGATACTTGTCTTTTTAATCATTTTACTCTCTTAATTAGTGTATTTCCTTTCTCACTACAATAATCGTTTTGTAATGTATTTTAAATTTATTTCATGTTTAATGTTTTTTCTTTTCTTTTCACGTTTATTCTTTGTGCTTTTTTTTAAACACTACTTTTATTTTAGTTTATTTTCTTTTTTCTTTTGCAGTCACTGTCTTGTAATATAGCCTGATCTTCTGTAACTTTGCATTATACTATGTGAGTTAAATAACTTCTCTTACTCTTTCTATTTCTAACGCTACTCATAGGATGTTTACATTTTCACCTTTATCGGGCAGAGGCTCGTCCCTTAGGAAGTAATGATAGATAGACTCAGTATTAGGGAATAGGTAGATAATTAAGATAATAAGACAAGATGCCAGTATCTCGGTACCAGTCGAGGAATAATCCTGATGAAAGACAAAACGCAGTGAGAGATGCAGTACAAATGAACCGTGAAACAGACAATGTAGTTAATGGGGATGTACAAGCAAACCCTGTTAGAGAAATTGCAGATAATAACAATCAACAACTGCAGCCTGCAGAAGAAAATGCAGGAATCATTAATTCGCAAGACAACAGAGGTGTGGAACAAAATAATGAAAATGGTGTAAACGAAGATAATGAGAGAGAAATTCTCGAAAATCGTGAACAGAACGAACGACCTCGTAACGTAAACATGAATGGTGGAGAATGGATGGGACATTCTGGTGACAGACTCACAATGTTAGTGAATTAAATTTATACAGAAGTGATACAATGGCAACATAATAAGTTTGAACTACCGATTTGTGAAGCCGCAAAAGACATGCTGGGGGAACTCAGACGTATGATCCTATTTTATGTTCAGGATGCCCCTTTGGCGCACGTGGCAATCAAGATAGCTTCTTTCATTCCTCAGTTGTTCCTTCAAAGAAAAAGACCAAAGGCAAAACAGAATGAGAACATTAAAGCGCTGAAACAGAGAATGGAGAGGTGGAAATATGGGGAGTTAGACAAAATTCTTAGCCAAGTACGAGCAATCCAGCAAAGACTGAAAACAAAACAACGAAGAAAGAGGAAGCCAGATGATATGGCACGATCAGTGGGAAATAGCATGAGGATTGGTAAAGTGGCACAGGCAGTCAGAATGGTCACTGAGGAAGCCTCAAGTTGGGTGCACGAAGTGAATCAAAACATCTTGGACTAGCTAAAGGAGAAACACCCAGAAGCAAAACCTGCAAGTGATGAGGCCAAACTAGTAGGGGAATATGTTCCTCCAGACCCGGTGATATATAAGAATATAACTGGAGACCTCGTATGGAGAAAGGCGCTGAAAACACAGGGAGGAGCAGGTCCATCAGGTGTAGATGCTAAGACTTGGAGGATCTTCCTAAGTCAAAACAAGTTTGGTTCAGCTGCGGGTGACCTTTGTGAAGCAATAGCAATGCTTGCAAAGAAACTTGCATCATCACCATGCGTGACCATAGAAGTTCTGACAGCATGTCACCTGATACCTTTAAAATAAGAATCCAGGAGTTAGACCAGTAGGCGTTGGGGAAGTTCTTGGAAGGATTATAGGAAAAGCAATCATGTCCGTATTTGGAAAAGATGTACAAAGAGCAGTGGGCAACTTACAAGTATGTGCAGGACAGCAAGCCGGAGGAGAAGCAGCAATACATGCAATGGGGAAGGTGTATGATGAGGAAGATTGTGAAGCGGTACTGCTAGTGGATGCAACAAATGCCTTTAACACCATTAATAGGGAGGAAGCTATTCACAACATCAAGATCAAATGCCCAAGCATCGCAAAGTACATAGAACACACTTATAAGGAGCCAGCTAACCTGTATATAGTTGGAATAACAAAGAAGGAAGAAATTAACATTCTCAAATCAAATGAAGGAACAACGCAAGGAGATCCAGTGGCAATGACAATGTACGCACTGGCACTATCTATTCTGCAGCAGAAAATAAAACATGAGGCAACCCGAGAGAAACAAGTGGCGTATGCTGATGACCTCACAGGTGCAGGAAGAATAAGGGATCTCAAAGAATGGTGGCAGAGAGTACAATCGGTTGGCGCAGTCATTGGGTACCATCCTAATGCTAGTAAATCTTTACTAATAGTGAAAGAAGACCAGTATGAAGAAGCGGTGCAGACTTTTGATGGGACAGGAGTGAAGATTACAAAGGAGGGTCAACGCCATTTTGGAGCAGTAATAGGCACAGAGGAATGCAAGAGAGTCTATGTGCGAAAATAGGTAGCGGAGTGGGTAAAGGAAGTGAAAACCCTGGCAGACATTGCGAAATTTGAACCACATGCTGCATATACATATACTGCCTTCACATTTGGTGTTAAGCACAGATGGACCTTTCTTATGAGAACAGTGCCTGACATTGGACAGATGCTCCAACCGCTGGAAGAAGCAATCAGAGGAGCATTCATACCTGCTTTAACCCTTAAAAAGCGGCTCACCACTTAAGTCGAGTTAAATAAAGCTGGACTATGTGGCGGCGCTCGACATAACTCGAGTGGCAATTTCAGCACGTAATGTGGCTGAGAGAGAGAGACAAGTGGTGGCAGGAGACTAGCGAGCGTATGACTGCTCCAGACCACCGCGGCGAACCTACTGACACAAATCTCAGCTCCCTCCTCCCTCTCTCACTCGCTACATACTCAATTATGTACCGAAAGTACCGAATTACCTGCTTTTTGCACTCGCGTTGCACGGTTATTGCAAGAAAACTATCCATCATACAAGGATCGTTATGGTGTCATTCGAAAGCTCTGTTTATGCCCTTTCAGGGATAGATACTTGTTTTACGCTCTGGGTCTTATTTAGGCATGAAAATGATCACGTAAACAGCCCTATTTTGGCTAAAAACACCCCGCTGGGCGGTACACATAAATAAACCGCATAGGCCGCTCGTAAGGTGTTAACAGAGATGGAAGGCGTCACGCAAGAGCTAAGAGATCTATTAGCTCTTCCGCCAAGGTTCGGAGGCATGGGGATCAAAAACCCAGTGGAGGCGGCACCTCATGAGTACCAAAATTCCCTAAAACTTACTACGTTTCTGACAGAAAAAAATACTGGAGCAAAATGAAAATGATGAGGTAGACGAAGAGGAACAACGAAATGCAAGACAGGAAATTACAAAGAGCACAGAAGAGAGACAGAAACATAGCCTAGAACAAATTAAGACCGAATTTAGTGAAAAACTGAAAATGAGAGTTGAGATGGCACAAGACATGGGGGCTTCAAATTGGCTCACTTCATTACCAATAAAGGAAAAAGGCTTCAGCTTAAATAAACAAGAATTCAATGATGCCATAGCCTTGAGGTATGGGTGGCCAGTTTCGAACCTGCCGCTGAAATGTGCATGTGGGGAAATAAACAACTCAGACCACTGTATGACCTGTAAGAAAGGAGGATTCATCTGTATCCGGCATGATGAAGTACGAGACATCACTGCACAAATGCTGGACGAGGTGTGCCATGATGTCAGAATCGAACCGGAACTTCTGCCTATGGACGGACAGCCCACAATACTGCAAATACTTCAAATGAAGCAAGAGTGGACGTAAGTGCTCGAGGTTTTTGGACGAGGGAACAACGGGCCTTTTTCGACATCAGAATCTTCAACCCAAGAGCTCAAACATATCGTGAGCGAGGACTCAAGGCGGCATACCTGAGAAACGAAAGTGAGAAAATACGCGCTTATGAAGAAAGAATTTTGAACAGGGATCAAGGAAGCTTTACTCCTCTGGTCTTCTCATCATCGGGAGGAATGGGACCTTCTGCAAGTGTCTTCTATGCCAGATTAGCTGAACAAATATCGGAGAAAAAGCGCCAGCATAGAAGCCAAGTCATAACTTGGATGAGATGCCGGCTCTCTTTCTCTCTTCTCAGGTCTGCACTCCTATGTCTCAGGGGTACAAGGTCCTCCCCGCTACAGAGGACAAGAGTGAGAGACTTGGACTTTGAAATGGTCGTGGCGGAGGGCCGAATTGGGGAACAACTAGGTTGATTGTAGGGAGGTACTGGTACAATAAGATAAACTACAATGTAACTAGAATAAGATAGATTGTACACCACTTTGTAACTGTCACCTTAATAAAAAAAAAAAAAAAAAAAAAAAAAAAAGCAAAGGAAAGAAAAAAATAGAAGGAAACATGCTTACATTACTGAAATGTTTGTGGACATGCAGTAATGCATGTAATGGTCACTCTTCTGTAAATCTAAAATGGCTTACTTAAGAATGGGAAAGGGGTAGGACCTTCTAATTTATTTTTGTATTTATTTAAAAAATAAAATAAAATAAAAACACAAAAACAATATTTAACCTTGATAAAGGTCTAGGGAGCAAACTAAATAAATATAAATAATAATGAAAAAAGGAAGGGGGGAGGAAGAGAAGAAAGAGGGAGCCAGCATGAGAACCTGGATAGCATTGCATTAACACATTCTAAAGGAAGGAATAGCGTGGGCGAGTTTAGTTTGAATATAATGCAAGGCACTGGTTTGAACTGGATTGATCTATACTCCACGTTCACAGGGGATATCGTAGGATTCACTTCCTAGATATTTCGGGACACAATGAGATAACAATACATACACAAATATATAATACAGGTATATAAACACACCTCTATAACTCCTACCTATTATAAAATCTGCGAAGCAGAGTGGTATTGAGCACACAAATCCCGCCCATATACTGTACATCACCAGTCAGCTTGTCCGTCATCGTCGTCTGTCGTCGTCGTTGTTGTCTATCCGGAAACTCCTCCTAGACCAATCAATGGATTTGCACCAAATTTCACAGGTATATCCATTTTATCAATACGAAGGTCTGTCAAAAAGATTTTTTTAATTTAACTTAAAGGTTAAGGTCAAAAGTCAAGGTTGAAAATAAGGTCAATATATCATAGTTTGTAGTCTTTACTCAAATTACTTCATTATCATTATACATATTACTGGTAACCTTGATATCTTATTGACCAAATTTTAGATACATATTCTAAAGGGTAAGGGTAAAGGACAAGGTCAATGTTCAAAAGATTTTTTTTACTGGTATTTCTTATACTAACTGTTAGATTCTCACTAGGCTTACCATGTATATGCGGAATACCTAGGCCAAGGTCATACAAGAAACTATACAATTCCATATGAATGGTCACGGTCATGGGTCAAGGTCAAATAAAAGGTCAATATGCTAATTTCTTTACTTTTCATGCAAACTACACAACTACTGGACTTTCTATAGGGAAGAATGCAATCAGGCGATCAATTTCCTGCTAATTCCACTCAATATACATCACCCTAGGTGCCATATCCGTAGCCCTGAGCTAATTGGAAAGAGCTCTAATGAAATGATGGGGTTGAATTCTCCCAATAACAGTCACCACCCCCTTCCTACCTCTGCACACCACCCAGGAAAATTGATCAATACTTTGCATCTTTCGTCGCTGAATAGCTGACCCTGCACTTTTACTCGCGAGTGAAAATATAATATTTTTTTCTTCACTTCCAATCGTGATAACTGGATGATATTTACAGTTATATGATCATGTTTTTTGTTTACAAGACAGGATGGGATGTTAAAATGAAGATGAAATTAACCTCATTTTCGTACCTGATATATAGCTGCCACAATTACGTGGAAAGGTGGCCCTGTTTTTGTTGATTTTCAGCCTCTAAAACACCTCCTTTTGTACACACATCCTCCCTCAACCAAGCCACAAAGCACACTGATCTGAGTACTGTATAGGTAGGGTAGCAATCTTAGAACCTCCTGGTAGCATGTGGCAACAAGCGGGGCAGGTTGGTGCAACCAACTCAGGCGATAATACCAATGTGTATATACAGTATACGTCGGCCCCGCAGTGTAGGACTTTTTGTTTTACATAGGATGTATAATATACATTGGCTGCAGTAAATGGGTTTAATTCTGATAATGATATTCAGGCTCTCCAAAGAGATGTAGCCTAGATGAACTACACGAATGAGCAGAATATCGGCAGATGAAGTTCAGTGTAGATACTTGCGATATAGACAATTTGTGAAATTGATAGAAAATGCACAAAATAAATTAGATAACATAGATATAAGTAAATCAGTGAAAAAGATCTGGGAGTTCCTGTCAACTATTATTTGACACCAAAAAATCAATGCATCAGTGTTAGAAATAAGGTACATAAAGTTCTTGGCTTTTATATCTAATAACGTGAATAACAGAACAACAGACGTAATCTTTAAACTTTACCTATAGTTAGTGAGGCCACATATGGATTATGCTCTTCAGCTTTGGTGGTGTCCTTATTACAAATGGACAATTCCTTGGAGGCAGTACAATGAAGAATGACAAAAATTATCCATAATATTAGAATCCATCCATATGAAGAAATTAGGCTTGCAATCGCTAGAAACATGCATAATTAGAAGGATATGATGAGTGGTGTTCATATGGAAAAGTGGGATAAATAAAGGGGACAAAAAGACATATGCAAATACTGTTTTGGTAACAGAGTAGTAGATATGTAGAATAGGCTACCGCGTGCTATAGTAGGATCAACAACGATAGAGGGCTTCAAGATAAACTTAGGTAAGCACATGGATGAGAAGGGATGGTTGTGCAAGGGATCTGCCTTGTGTGGGCCAATCAGCCTTCTGCAGATTCCCGTTGTCTTATGTTCTTATAAATAGTAGCGGATGCCAGACTTCGATTCAAAACCCGATAGAAGATTTTGTGAACCATCGGTTGAAAACTGCTCGTGTGGCTCCGGCTTAAATATCTCGTTAACCCGGGAATAGGCCAGGACACTTAAGAGGTTTCACTGGGCGAAGGCGCCGGGACTCTTAAGAGTTTAGGCATAAAAAGTGCCTCACAAAACACCCCACTGGCACTCAGAAAACGCAATATGTGATTAAGTGAGATCATTCCTCTCCATACCTCCTATCACTCCTCCACATGTGTCCCCCCCTCCCCCCCTTCCTCAATTATCCGGTATTTTCCCAATTATTCCCGATATATATCAGTATTTTTGTGCGAGGACGGCTGGGAGAGAGGGGGGAGGATGGGGGAGTGTATCTCCAACCCTCTAAGCCAGTCTCAGACCTCCCCTTGTCTTTCAGTACCATGCGAGACACGAGAGAGGGTGTGTCTCTCTCGCCGGTCTGGGTCAGATTACGACCCTAATATATAAGATTTTCACCATCCAATTGCTGTTACCACTTGTTTTATTGCTATTCATTATGTCCATATTAAAAGTAAAATAGGCGCATATGGATAAATAATTATGATATATATGGGAAATATGACGATTTTTGTCAGGAATGAACCAAAATACCTCCACCTGGAGGGACGTTTCAAATACCATAGCTTGGCACTTTAAGGGTTAAATTAAGGGGGGATGAGCGTATTTATTTGCGCATTTATGTATCTTTTTACCATTGTTTTAGTTTCCTCCCTATATACGAAGGCTGGTTCTTTCAAAATTACAGGTTCACTATCATTCGCCAGGAAAATAAATTGACACCTAAATAGCACGAAAGGTCGTAATATTGAAAGAAAAAAAAATGGGGCAAAAGGTCTAAAAATCGACAAATTAATGGGTCAAACTTCTTAAAATCTGAAAACATAATCAGGTTAAACATGAGGAAGAAGGGGATCTAGAAAAAGGGCCCATTTCCCCTTAAACAAACAAACAGAGAACAAGCTGAACACAAAACGTCTCTAACATTCGCTGGCCGATGTAACAAACCCTGACACTAACCAAGCCAAACCGATGCCTCGACCCCTACACCACCACCACCACCAACAGTGCTACCCAGTGTTGCCAATGTAGCTACTTTCCCGCTAGATCGAGAGGTATTTACTTCGAACTAGAGGCAAATTTTACATTTAGCAACATGCATTCTAGTGATATTCTGTAGAGTTAATAATTTTATATAGGTATTGCAGAGATTGTGCTATTATTCTAGCTATTTTTGGCATTTGTTTACTATCTAGCGGACTAGATTTGGTAACCCTGCTCGTCCCCTCCACCACATCCAATTAACAGTGCTAGCTACCAAACACCAGAGACCTGCTATATCCTGTTTTTTTGTTTTTATTTTATTTTTTAACTGACGGTAAATTGCAAAGTTCCCTTCAAGTTTTATCAGTTATTTTGAAGATTTGTAGTGAAATATGGCGCTAATTATCAAAGCTTGGTATGAATATGAGGAAGAGACATATGGTAGTTTCATATTTCTCCATTAACTATGAGAAAAAAACAAAAAGTTACTATGGGATTCAATTTACCGTCAGCTAAAATTAAACGGACTATAGTGACAACCTTCGTCATGTTGGTACCACTGGCAGCATTAAGGGGGGAGGTAGTTGATTTGTATCCCTCATGTTGGTACCACTGGTAGCATTAAGGGGGGAGGTAGTTGATTTGTATCCCTCATGTTGGTACCACTGGCAGCATTAAGGGGGGAGGTAGTTGATTTGTATCCCTCATGTTGGTACCACTGGTAGCATTAAGGGGGGAGGTAGTTGATTTGTATCCCTCATGTTGGTACCACTGGCAGCATTAAGGGGGAGGTAGTTGATTTGTATCCCTCATGTTGGTACCACTGGCAGCATTAAGGGGGGAGGTAGTTGATTTGTATCCCTCATGTTGGTACCACTGGCAGCATTAAGGGTGAGGTGGTTGATTTGTATCCCTCATGTTGGTACCACTGGCAGCATTAAGGGGGGAGGTAGTTGATTTGCATCCCTCATGTTGGTACCACTGGCAGCATTAAGGGGGGAGGTAGTTGATTTGTATCCCTCATGTTGGTACCACTGGCAGCATTAAGGGGGGAGGTAGTTGATTTGTATCCCTCATGTTGGTACCACTGGCAGCATTAAGGGGGGAGGTAGTTGATTTGTATCCCTCATGTTGGTACCACTGGTAGCATTAAGGGGGGAGGTAGTTGATTTGTATCCCTCATGTTGGTACCACTGGCAGCATTAAGGGGGGAGGTAGTTGATTTGTATCCCTCATGTTGGTACCACTGGCAGCATTAAGGGGGGAGGTAGTTGATTTGTATCCCTCATGTTGGTACCACTGGCAGCATTAAGGGGGGAGGTAGTTGATTTGTATCCCTCATGTTGGTACCACTGGCAGCATTAAGGGGGAGGTAGTTGATTTGTATCCCTCATGTTGGTACCACTGGCAGCATTAAGGGGGGAGGTAGTTGATTTGTATCCCTCATGTTGGTACCACTGGCAGCATTAAGGGGGGAGGTAGTTGATTTGTATCCCTCATGTTGGTACCACTGGCAGCATTAAGGGGGGAGGTAGTTGATTTGTATCCCTCATGTTGGTACCACTGGCAGCATTAAGGGGGGAGGTAGTTGATTTGTATCCCTCATGTTGGTACCACTGGCAGCATTAAGGGGGGAGGTAGTTGATTTGTATCCCTCATGTTGGTACCACTGGCAGCATTAAGGGGGGAGGTAGTTGATTTGTATCCCTCATGTTGGTACCACTGGCAGCATTAAGGGGGGAGGTAGTTGATTTGTATCCCTCATGTTGGTACCACTGGCAGCATTAAGGGGGGAGGTAGTTGATTTGTATCCCTCATGTTGGTACCACTGGCAGCATTAAGGGGGGAGGTAGTTGATTTGTATCCCTCATGTTGGTACCACTGGCAGCATTAAGGGGGGAGGTAGTTGATTGTATCCCTTCATGTTGGTACCATCCGATCCCCCATGTTGGTACCACTGGCAGCATTAAGGGGGGAGGTAGTTGATTTGTATCCCTCATGTTGGTACCACTGGCAGCATTAAGGGGGGAGGTAGTTGATTTGTATCCCTCATGTTGGTACCACTGGCAGCATTAAGGGGGGAGGTAGTTGATTTGTATCCCTCATGTTGGTACCACTGGCAGCATTAAGGGGGGAGGTAGTTGATTTGTATCCCTCATGTTGGTACCACTGGCAGCATTAAGGGGGGAGGTAGTTGATTTGTATCCCTCATGTTGGTACCACTGGCAGCATTAAGGGGGGAGGTAGTTGATTTGTATCCCTCATGTTGGTACCACTGGCAGCATTAAGGGGGGAGGTAGTTGATTTGTATCCCTCATGTTGGTACCACTTGCAGCATTAAGGGGGGAGGTAGTTGATTTGTATCCCTCATGTTGGTACCACTGGCAGCATTAAGGGGGGAGGTAGTTGATTTGTGTCCCTCATGTTGGTACCACTGGCAGCATTAAGGGGGGAGGTAGTTGATTTGTATCCCTCATGTTGGTACCACTGGCAGCATTAAGGGGGGAGGTAGTTGATTTGTATCCCTCATGTTGGTACCACTGGCAGCATTAAGGGGGGAGGTAGTTGATTTGTATCCCTCATGTTGGTACCACTGGCAGCATTAAGGGGGGAGGTAGTTGATTTGTATCCCTCATGTTGGTACCACTGGCAGCATTAAGGGGGGAGGTAGTTGATTTGTATCCCTCATGTTGGTACCACTGGCAGCATTAAGGGGGGAGGTAGTTGATTTGTATCCCTCATATTGGTACCACTGGCAGCATTAAGGGGGGAGGTAGTTGATTTGTATCCCTCATGTTGGTACCACTGGCAGCATTAAGGGGGGAGGTAGTTGATTTGTATCCCTCATGTTGGTACCACTGGCAGCATTAAGGGGGGAGGTAGTTGATTTGTATCCCTCATGTTGGTACCACTGGCAGCATTAAGGGGGGAGGTAGTTGATTTGTATCCCTCATGTTGGTACCACTGGCAGCATTAAGGGGGGAGGTAGTTGATTTGTATCCCTCATGTTGGTACCACTGGCAGCATTAAGGGGGGAGGTAGTTGATTTGTATCCCTCATGTTGGTACCACTGGTAGCATTAAGGGGGGAGGTAGTTGATTTGTATCCCTCATGTTGGTACCACTGGCAGCATTAAGGGGGGAGGTAGTTGATTTGTATCCCACATGTTGGTACCACTGGCAGCATTAAGGGGGGAGGTAGTTGATTTGTATCCCTCATGTTGGTACCACTGGCAGCATTAAGGGGGGAGGTAGTTGATTTGTATCCCTCATGTTGGTACCACTGGCAGCATTAAGGGGGGAGGTAGTTGATTTGTATCCCTCATGTTGGTACCACTGGCAGCATTAAGGGGGGAGGTAGTTGATTTGTATCCCTCATGTTGGTACCACTGGCAGCATTAAGGGGGGAGGTAGTTGATTTGTATCCCTCATGTTGGTACCACTGGCAGCATTAAGGGGGGAGGTAGTTGATTTGTATCCCTCATGTTGGTACCACTGGTAGCATTAAGGGGGGAGGTAGTTGATTTGTATCCCTCATGTTGGTACCACTGGCAGCATTAAGGGGGGAGGTAGTTGATTTGTATCCCTCATGTTGGTACCACTGGCAGCATTAAGGGGGGAGGTAGTTGATTTGTATCCCTCATGTTGGTACCACTGGCAGCATTAAGGGGGGAGGTAGTTGATTTGTATCCCTCATGTTGGTACCACTGGCAGCATTAAGGGGGGAGGTAGTTGATTTGTATCCCTCATGTTGGTACCACTGGCAGCATTAAGGGGGAGGTAGTTGATTTGTATCCCTCATGTTGGTACCACTGGCAGCATTAAGGGGGGAGGTAGTTGATTTGTATCCCTCATGTTGGTACCACTGGCAGCATTAAGGGGGGAGGTAGTTGATTTGTATCCCTCATGTTGGTACCACTGGCAGCATTAAGGGGGGAGGTAGTTGATTTGTATCCCTCATGTTGGTACCACTGGCAGCATTAAGGGGGGAGGTAGTTGATTTGTATCCCTCATGTTGGTACCACTGGCAGCATTAAGGGGGGAGGTAGTTGATTTGTATCCCTCATGTTGGTACCACTGGCAGCATTAAGGGGGGAGGTAGTTGATTTGTATCCCTCATGTTGGTACCACTGGCAGCATTAAGGGGGAGGTAGTTGATTTGTATCCCTCATGTTGGTACCACTGGCAGCATTAAGGGGGGAGGTAGTTGATTTGTATCCCTCATGTTGGTACCACTGGTAGCATTAAGGGGGGAGGTAGTTGATTTGTATCCCTCATGTTGGTACCACTGGCAGCATTAAGGGGGGAGGTAGTTGATTTGTATCCCTCATGTTGGTACCACTGGCAGCATTAAGGGGGGAGGTAGTTGATTTGTATCCCTCATGTTGGTACCACTGGCAGCATTAAGGGGGGAGGTAGTTGATTTGTATCCCTCATGTTGGTACCACTGGCAGCATTAAGGGGGGAGGTAGTTGATTTGTATCCCTCATGTTGGTACCACTGGCAGCATTAAGGGGGGAGGTAGTTGATTTGTATCCCTCATGTTGGTACCACTGGCAGCATTAAGGGGGGAGGTAGTTGATTTGTATCCCTCATGTTGGTACCACTGGCAGCATTAAGGGGGGAGGTAGTTGATTTGTATCCCTCATGTTGGTACCACTGGCAGCATTAAGGGGGGAGGTAGTTGATTTGTATCCCTCATGTTGGTACCACTGGCAGCATTAAGGGGGGAGGTAGTTGATTTGTATCCCTCATGTTTAGTCCCATTAGCTTTGAGATTTTAAGACGTTCGTTACATTAAATTGACGATTTTAAGACCTTTCGCCCCATTTCTTTGTCAATATATAGGCCTTTTGTGTCATTTAGGTGTCGATTTATTTCTGGCTAGCGATAGCAAGCCTGTAATTCTAGGAGGAACCGGCATTCGGCCGGGAAATTTTTCTACCAAAAAATGTACACATTTATTTTGAAGGGGGGTCTAGGGGTGTTTTTTAAGCTTGATGGAGACCTAGGGGGGTTACTATAAAATATATATACGTATAATTAAATAGACCAAAAAGTAACCATTATCCCCTTTACCTCTATTTTTACCGTCAAATACGTCTGAACCCATAATATACATTCGGCAATACTGAAGCCAAATATATAGTTTGGTCTATGAATCTACTTTCTACACGATCATGAATAAAATATCACTCCGTCGTTTGATGATGACGGCACCAAAATGTATACCAAAAACTTTCCGATCTCCACCCCAAACAGCCCCAGCGACCACTTTCACCAACGAAGACTTATGCAAAGGCCAGAATCAGCGCCGACACATAGACAGGTCCCGATAATATGTAAATCAGACGTTGGTACTCGCACCGGCCATCGATTGGAAGGATGGATGGTTGCAGAGCGATATGGCTGACGGAAGGGATCGGGATTGGCTGGCTGGCTGGATGCATTGCCATTAAATTGATAGATGTATTGCTGGGGTACCTGCATTATTCCAATTTGGTATTTTTTGGATCCCCATTTTTTCACCCCATTACTTAGATGATGTTAACCCGTCCAGTACTGGTGACGTCCTTTGTATTGTACTCTGGTAACTATTCTACAATTGTACTTAGCTTAAGAAGTCCGTCTACCAATCATAAGGCTACAAACTATCTCAACCAACCTTTTTACCTACCACAGATTCTTCCTTAGCTGCATAATATCGTCTAAAAATAGCTAGAATGCAATATAACACACGTCGCTGGTACTCAAAGGGTTACGATACTTCCCCCCATTAGTTTGGCGATTATGAGGTGATTTGCCCCATGCATGTGTTGATTTAACAATAACGAGCTTGCAATTTAGAAGCGTTTATTTATAGGAGCGTTAATTTATAGATTAAAGTAGGGTCTGGGGATGCCTTTTTTTAATTGTTATATTTATTTTGTTTGTTTATTTAAGCTTGAAAAAGGGGGGGGGGGCGGATCCTTCATATTAACTTCAAGGGGAACTATGAACAAAGGGGGGGGGGGGGAATCCTTCATATTAATTTCAAGGGGAACTATGAAAAAATCGGAGAATACTACTCAACTGAAAAAATCAATAACAATTATGAAGGAAAAAACAGCACACAATAAACACTCAATACTTTGGATTATCTAAAGTAAATCAAATTATTGGAAAGATATGTGGGTTATACACTAGGGTAAATCCAAGGGTAAGTAGATGAGTGATTTATAGTAAAATCAGGTTAAACTGTAAAAAATTATGAAAATATAATTTTAAATTATTGCTTCCTCCAAATAAATTGTTTATACTATACCCCTGGTACCCGGAAGGGCTCTGAGGAGCCCATAACAAACCAGGGCCCGAAACATGGATGGGCTCTTGAGCAACGTAAGCTTGAAAGCATATTAACCCTTTCACGCTCATATGACGCAGAGGTTGCCAGATTAGCAATAAGATATATAATTCTCTCACTCTTATAATTACCTCTTCAAAATTAGTTTTCTGCCCACAGCTAACTCAAAGACAACTGCAGAGGTTGAAGTAACTAAACTAAAGGTTTCTAAATACCCCTGACAAAGGCTTTAAAGTACTGTATCCCTAATAGGCTCAAAATCGCGTCATATGTCGGAGAGGGTTAAGCGTGTTTTGAAAGCCGTGCGTCCGATGCATGTAAACAAAGCTTGTCTTTGCGACACCGTACCTCCGAAACCAAGAAGGAGACGTCGGATCAAAGTTGTTGTTGTATGCATTGACGAGATTAGTGTCTGCAAATGTCCGATATCGCTAACATCGCCTCGAAACTTATTCCACAGAAATCGTCATCACAACTGAACCAGTTGACTTAGAGAGCTCTACTTAACGCCAGTCTACAGGTAAGAATCACATCTACGTTTAGAGATGTGAGTGAATTCTCTAGAAGGTAAAATAACAAAGATACGGGTATCCTATTAAAGACGTTTTTCGGCCAGATCACCCGGGTTTCGCGGATATCCTATAGAAGGCGAAACCGGTCTGTGAGGGTTAAGGTTCTCCCAGAATCTATCTATCTATCTATCTATTGCCTGACGCCGTGATCCCCGAAGGGGTGGCCACGAACGAACCGCCCCCATGCACCTCTGTCCCCAGTCAGTCGACGCCCCTCCCCCCAACCAGCACCGCCTTCGTTCATGTACTTCCTCACTCCATCCTTCCACCTCATGTTCGGTCTACCTCTCCCCCTCTGTCCCTCCACCTCGCTCTCGTACACCCTCTTAGTCATTCTCTCGCTTTCCATACGTTCCATATGGCCGAACCATCTCAAGTTGTTCCTTTTCACACTTTCCAGCACATCTACCTCCACACCACACCTCCTTCTTACTTCCTCATTAGTCTGTCTATCCCTCCATGTAACTCCGCACGCACTCCTTAAGTAATTCATTTCCACTGCTCTCACTCTTGGTCTGAGTCTCTCAACCAACGTCCATGCTTCGCTTCCGTAAGTCAGTGTCGGGATTACCACACTGTCATGCAAGGACTTCTTCACTTCCATACTGACCACCCTATTTCTTGTTACTGCTTTTAGCGTTCCTACAACCCTCTTCCCCTGTTGTACCCTCTCCCGCACCTCTTCATCCATAGTCCCATCTTTACTCAACACACTGCCCAGATACTTAAAAGAGTTGACGATCTCCATAGCCTGACCGTTCAGCTTCACCTCACACTCTGTGACTTCACCAGACTCCCAGAATCTGTGACTCCCAGAATCAAAGGGGCTAAAAATATAGTTACCTATTCAACATTAGTACTTTTTTATCAGTCATGCTAATTACCGGCATTCAATTTCGTGCATGTAAAACAGAGTGTGTGAAGGAAGGAAGGTTTTCGGAGCAATGGGAAGTATGTGGAAGGTGAGAAATCTCTGAATGAAAGTAAAACGTGCAATCTATTAAGGAATTGTTGTGCCAACAGTGATGTATGGGGCTGAGACATGGGCTCTGAAGGAAAAGGAGAGAAGAAAGCTGGATGTGATGGAGATGAGCTGCTTGAGGAGTTATTCACTTGCTTGTTCGTCAAGGGGAATCCACGCAATGCGAGCTAAGCTCATTATTTTCGCGCCTCCTTAACTGGGAATGTATTGCGTGAAATGCATGTTAAGTGTTTATGTATCGTTGGAATGGCTGTGGATGTGTGTGTAGTCTGTATTTTAGCCAATTGGCGACATCTGGATACGAAGGCTTAGGGTTAATCTGTACGGTACCATTCTCACTACGGTACCAGTCTCACCCGAAGGCTTAGGTTGACCAGTAGCTTAGGTTGACCAGTACAATACCCATCTCGCCTTGTAACCGATCACCAACCCCAGATGGGACGTCACAACTTCGTCCACTTATACCAGGTTCCTATTTATACTGCTAGGTGAACAGAGGCTACACCGTTAGGAGACTTGCCCAAATGTCTCTTCCCCCCTCGGGTATGTGTGGAGGTATTCGTAGAGACAGATTGAGGAATGAAGAGATACGTAGGAGAGTGGGGCAGCAGGAACATTTGTCGGCCAGAGTGGACAGAAGGGTGCTGAGCTAGTATGGTCATGTTGAACGAATGGAAGATGGAAGGCTTACAGAGAGAATATGTGAGTCAGATACAAGGGGAGATAGAAGTGCAGGAAGACCCCCATTGAGATGGAGAGACTGTGTAAGACAAGCTTTGGATGATAGACGAATGACTATAGATCAGACAAGGGAAGTGGTAATAAACAGGAATGAATGGAGAATGCTTGTGAATAGATAAGTGAACACGTGGTCATTTGGGGGAAGGGGTCGGGCGCAAGTTAGACTAAATAATAGTCCATTAGGCGCCTGGCCCGAGGAGATGGTTTATATGAAGGGTGCACCTGGAAGTGTGGTGGGCGGGCCTGTGGTGGTAGGGCTTCGCTGCATGTCTGCCTGCTGAGATCGGAGCCTCTCCGGGTGGTCGGGGGCCGGGGGAGTGCTGGAGGGACCTTGGTGGCCCAGGTCTCTGGGTCTTCTCATGGATGACCTAGATGTGTGTGAATGTGTATTTTGTTTTTGTGTGTTTATTAATTTCTGTTTTGTTGTCCCTATTCGGACTCTGTATTAAGTCCCCCCCCAAAAAAAAAAAAAAAAAAAAAAAGGAAAAGTGGGGCTTGGGCCTGAGTATATACAGCTCTTTTAGAACCGTGACATGATTTTTATATTGCCTTTAACCAATATGAGATAATTAAATTCAGATACAGAAAGACCATGCATAGTAGCTCCTTCAATATTGTAGTAATCTGTCTTATTGTAATCTGACTACCACTAAACGATTTTAGCACATTTGGGAATGGCATCTCGTAGTCAAAAGGTTAAGAATGTTATGCTCTAAGATGGTGATTATAAATTATGAATGGATTAGATCGGGAGACGGATAACTGAAAAACTAAGAAACAAATGTTTCAGTGAACATTGATGTGCATTGCACACTGTCTAAAATTATGGGTTTAACCCGAGGACTGAATTAAGCCATCTACCCATACCACCATCTCCTCTCCTAACTCTCCATCTATCACCCTACCTACAGTTCTCTACTACCCCCTCCTTCCCTCCCTCCCTCATATCTCTCACCCCCTTCTTACTTCCCTGGCTCCATCCACTACCTCCTTCCCCTTCCTTCAATCCCCTCTTCCATTTCTCTACCATCACCCCCTTCCTCACATACAGACAATGTGGAGGGCAAGAGACAGTCAGTCACCGGCGAGAGAGCAGTCAGAGCGTGAGTGCGTCGCTCCTCCTAAGAGATCAGCCAGCCTCTCCCTGGGCAAATAAACAGTTTGTACATTTGAATGTTGTTGTTTACACCTATTTTGTGGTTGTTCATTCTTCACATATACTTTGTTCTTAATGACTATGCCAATATGAGGCAATACTATTGCTTTATACAGTACATATACATTTTTTATTCATAACATGCTTCTCCGCAACCCGCGAATATGCCGCACAGGGCTTGTTCCAATATCCTCACACATTTCTTGAGATCAAAAAGGTAAGAGAAAGGTGATGAAGCCTTTTGATGCGGTGGCTTCTATAGATAAGAATATGCCATAGTGGCTATTTTCCCGCTAATTCCGTAGTGCCATGTCAGTAGCCCTGGCCCTAATGAAAATATTGGGTCGAAGACTTCCCATGAAAGTCTCCAGTAATTCATATCTCCCCCACTGATCCTGGGAATATTGCCCGAGAATTTCCTCCTTCTCTCCCTTGTGGGGGGCCACTCATCAAGCATATTATTGTTGTCTCTCCATCTCTTGTATACATATGCTCGCGATAGCTCGATAATATAACTAGTCATTTTAGCAACTAATGTGTTTGTTAGATAGCATGAGCGTTGTTCTGTAACATGAAATGAAACTCACATTCGTACCTGGTACAGTATATAGTTGTGCCAAATAAATTTAGAATTAGCACTGTTTCTAGTGTATTTCAGCTTCAAAAACACCTCTTGCTTGGACACACACCGTCTCCTAAGGAATGCATAGAGCACACTGATTTTACTATAGATGGCAAGCTGAGAACCTCTTGGAATCTTCTGGCAACAAGCAGTGCGGTACTAGCAAAATGTAGGCTGCACGTGCGTCGCCGTATTATGAGCCCCTTTTATATAGAACGTAAATATACGTCGGCCACAGTAATTGTGGTATATTATCCAAAATATTATCTTCCTATGAAGGCATATTGACATTAATAGACCTACTGTACATAAACGAATAAAAAAGTAATGTCCATCAATATATCCAATTATTTTATATACCCTCAAGGATATATAATCCTTAGGTTTTTACAGTGTAGTGAAGGGATGCCAAACATCCTGTGTGAATGAGGCTGAAAGGTGGAATAGATTAAAAAGTATAATGTCCAGGTAACGAATGCACGGATCACTGGTGGAGTGGCAGAAGTTAATGGATGTTTGGGTGGACCATCTGGGGTACAAAGTTAATTGATGGCAAGCTTTTCCGGATAAATCCATGATCCCGTGGTGCTTTACCGAAGCGGCAAAAATGCCTCTTAGTACAATACCTACAATTCGAAGAAAATTTTGGCAACTTTATAACGATATAAGAGAGGTTCATTAAGTTATACACCAATTTATTTCCAGTTCTTCTCAAGCTGCTTCTCTCTCTCTCTCTCTCTCTCTCTCTCTCTCTCTCTCTCTCTCTCTCTCTCTCTCTCTCTCTATCATCGACCAGTACCATCGATGGCAAGACCAGTGATTTTAGGTGACTTCATTTGCCTGCTAAACAGGGAAGACAGAACTGCCGATGGTAAAGGTAGGGGTCTCGTTGACTATGCTGTAATAAATGTCTTAAATTAGAGGCAACAACGTATTAGACCTTGTGCTCACCACAGAAGAAGAAAGCATGACCAGTTTGTCTGTCAGGGAATCACTTGGTGGTGATTACCAAAACCTAATTAGATCCCCTCTTTAACTTCTTGTAAAAGACCCACTGTTCCCCAAAGCAAGAAACTGGATTAACGTTGGGCAAACTTGGAAGGTCTTAGGGAAGCATAGACAAGATTAGACAAGAGGGTAAGGATGTTAATGCCATTTGGTGCTGATTCAATGAGTAGTTCATGGAATGACAAGCTGCATTCATTCGATTTATATCTACCAAATCAGGCACACCACAACCAAAGTGATTCACAAAAGATATAGCTCTGGCAATTAGAAAGAGAAAGGCTGCCTACACAAAGGTTATAACAAGTAAGGACCGAAGGGACATTAATTGCAGGAAAGTGAAATCTCTAATATAGGAGCAAAGCGAAATGAAGACCTCGAGTTTCAAGTCCCAAAGAGTTATTTAGTTATGTAAATAGTAAGAAACCCTTCAAGAGTAGCATTGGACCCCTAAAAGATGCAGCACGGCAACTACAAGTCTCGGACAGTGAAATGGTTGAATCTTTGTATAAATATTTTGCTTCAGTTTTTATAAACGAGGATGCCAGTGACATTCCAAGTCCAAGTTCATGAGAGTGAAGTTTTCGACAAAATTAGATGTAACCCAGAGGAGGTGGCAAAGTTAATGAATAATAAGTTTAAGTAAACAGCCCAGATGGTTTTCTTCCCAGAGTCATGAGAGAAATATGCGACCAAGTAGCATCCCACTTTGTGGAAATCTTCAAAACTCAATTAAAACTGGATAGGTACCTGAAGACTGAAGGCTGGCAAATGTTAACCCACTTTTTGAGAAAGAAGATCATTAGTGCTCAAGAATTATCGGCTAATTAGCTTGACATCTATCATAGTACAAATGTTAGAAGGGACACCAGTAGACAAGATAGTCGACTAACTGGAAATCTACAACTTACTTACAGATTCCCGTCATAGTTGTAGATGACATCAATCATGTCATACCATTTTACTAAATTATTTGCATGAAATGTTGAGTGTGCATGACATAGAGCCATAGACATCTTTTACTTGGATTTTCAAAATGCTTTTGACAAAGAGCCTCATTGTAGGCTAATGTTATAAGTGAGTGCACCAGGTATCAGTGCAGAGGCTACTAAATGGACAGATATTGGGTTAGAGGTAGACAGCAAGTGGTAATCAATGGTTTTCTCTTGAGTGGACTCCTGTCACTTCAGGGTTTCCACAGGGATCTGTCCTTGTCCCACTGCTGTTTATCATATATGACAATGACATTGATATTGAGTGTGAATTCCAAGTTTGCAGATGGCATTAAGCTTGAATTAATTTGAAGAATCCTAAAGGGGTTAACCCAAGAACGGCGAGCGTCCTCATACGAGTCTGAACCCTACGAGGGCGAGCGTCCTCATATGACCCAAGGCCTAAAAAAAGCCTTTCAAAACATCCCACTGGCACTCAAAACAAACAAATGTGTGATTAAGTGAGCTAATTCCCCTCCATAACTCCTATCACTCCTCCACATGTGTCAACCCCCCCCTTCCCCTCCTATACCCCCCTTTACCCCCCTCTTCAATGATCACCTATTTTTCCTCTTATTCCCTTGTTTATCGGTTTATTTTCCGCGCCAATATCTCCCACCCGGTTTCAAGGTCATCTGGGACGTATATAGATAGTGTGGGAAGAGAGAGACAGCACTAGCGAGACATCAGTCTCGTTTCAGGCCTCGAGAGGGGAGGGTGTATGCCTCCCGCGGCTCTCACCTCATGACTGAACGGTCGGTAATAATTCATCTTTTTCACCCCCAAATACTATTCCCACTTGTTTTATTGTTGTTACATGTTAATATCTTCATATTAAATGTATAATAGGTTCATATGAATAAACAATAACAATATATATTGTAAAATGACGAAATTCGTCGGGATTTACCCACAATATCTTCGCCTAGCAGGACGTTTTAAATACCAAAGGCTCACCGCGCTCAGGTTAAGCCATCAACAGGCTGGGTGAACGATCTGAGACATGGCAGATGCCACTAAGCTTGGAAAAGTGCAAGGTAATGTATATTGGCCAAGCATATCCCCAGCCAGACTACTCACTATAGGGAAAGACTTGTAGTGGGTGATTTTGAAATGGATTTGGGTGATCTGATTAGCAGTAACCTAAGGTTTTTCAAGCAGTGCATTGAAGTAGAGAAGAAAGCTCAGCTATTATTGAACTTTATTAAGAGGCAATTGAAGTATAGAAATAAGGAAGTAGTCCTCACACTATACATCACTCTGATACGGCCTTTACTAGCATATTCTGTCCAAGTCTGGTCTCCAGCACTCATGAAAGATAAAGAGTAACTTGAAAAAGTCCAAGCTAGGGCTACAAAGCTTAATCCATTGGTTAGGACCCTGAACACTAACGACCAGTTGAAAGCTCTTGATATTTTTTTGCTGAAAATGCGCAAATTACGAGGTCAGTTCACTGAAGTGTTTAAAATACTGAATGGGCTTGACAATGTGGATTATAGAATTTTTTTTAGCCTCAAAATGAATACAATACACAACCATGGATGGAAGTTATGATTAAAAAGGTTCAGCAGTAGTATTTTTGGAAATGTTCACATATAAGATAAAAACAAAACTCAGAATTTGTAAATAGATCTTCAGTAGAGCAATTCAAGAAGAAAGTAATTACTATTTTGCACACTCTGCATTGGGTACCGTGCACTACACAATCTTTCTCTTTCCTCCTTTGAGTATTTCCCCGGAATGAACCGCAAAGTCATTGAGATACTAAATACTCTTTGGAACTTCTTGCATTCTCTCTCTCTCTCCTTTTTCTTCTTTGCTATCCTTTCCTTCCACTGTACCTTACTCTCGGGTTAGCTATCTCTACTAGAATTATAAGTGCTGACCACCTCGCTGGGATCGTAAAGTCTGTGTGGTCAGCGTATCTATGGAAATATATGTAAAATATATATCTCTCTATCATACACACACTCATTCACTCACTCACTCTCTCTCTCACACACACACACACACTCATTCACTCACTCTCTCTCACACACACACTCATTCACTCTCTCTCTCTCACACACACACACACACACTCATTCACTCACTCTCTCTCACACACACACACTCATTCACTCACTCACTCTCTCTCTCTCTCACACACACACACACACACTCATTCACTCACTCTCTCTCACACACACACACTCACTCTCTCTCTCTCTCTCTCTCTATCACACACACACACAAACAAACACATACTCTCCCCCTTATCTCTCTCTCCCCCCCCCCCAGCCATTGTGGTGTTTACATCACTACACTTTACGACCCCAGCTGTCTTTGTTTACACTGTCAACCTTCCCTTAAGGGAGCCCACCTCGATTTGTTTTATCTTTCTCTCCCTCTCTCTTTGGCTGTTATCCATTCGGCCCCATTCCGCCTACTGTTTTAAGACGTTTACCCCCATCCAGGTGTCAATATTTTCCTGGCGAGCTTTAGCGAGCCAGCATATATATATTTTTGTTTTGACAGCAAGCTAAATTTGTACATTTTTCGATAGAAAAATTTCTCCGGCGAAGCCGGATTTCTCCATTCAATGCTGGTTCGCTATTGGATGGGGATAAACGTCTTAAAACAGTTGGCTGAATGGGGCCGAATGGATATGTAGCCTACAAGCCAGGGAAAGAGAGAAAAGGAGAGAAAGATAAAGAAAAGCCGGTGACCCCTCTTAACACACCACACCCTCCTTCCGATCAGTCTATCTTCTGTCTATCCTACTTCCGGTCAGTCTATCTTCCGTCTATCCTACTTCCGGTCAGTCTATCTTCTGTCTATCCAACTTCCGATCAGTCTATCTCCTGTCTATCCTACTTCCGGTCTTTCTATCTTCTGTCTATCCTACTTCCGATCAGTCTATCTGCTGTCTAACCTACTTCCGGTCAGTCTATCTTCTGTCTATCCTACTTCCGATTAGTCTATCTTCTGTCTATCCTACTTCCAGTCAGTCTATCTTATGTCTATCCTACTTCCGGTCAGTCTATCTTCTGTTTATCCTACTTCCGGTCTGTATGTCATCTGTCTATCCTACTTCCGGTCAGTCTATATTCTGTCTATCCTACTTCCGGTCAGTTTATCATCTGTTTATCCTACGTCTATTCACTCACAAAAACCTAATCTATTTGCACATCCATCACTTGCTCTTTCGATTGCTTCAGCTACTAGGAGACCATTCACTCTCCATACATAAACATTCTGAGCACCAGTAGCAGACCATTCACTCTCCATACATAAACATTCTGAGCACCAGTAGCAGACCATTCACTCTCCATACATAAACATTCTGAGCACCAGTAGCAGACCATTCACTCTCCATACATAAACATTCTGAGCACCAGTAGCAGACCATTCACTCTCCATACATAAACATTCTGAGCACCAGTAGCAGACCATTCACTCTCCATACATAAACATTCTGAGCACCAGTAGCAGACCATTCACTCTCCATACATAAACATTCTGAGCACCAGTAGCAGACCATTCACTCTCCATACATAAACATTCTGAGCACCAGTAGCAGACCATTCACTCTCCATACATAAACATTCTGAGCACCAGTAGCAGATCATTCAACCTTTCAACTATCCAATTAAGGGGGTAGTGCTTGGTTTTTGGTCTATGTATTTATTAATTAATTTAGTTTTGAGTTTTCTCGCAAGACCTCCATCAAGCTTAAAATAGCACCCCCTAGACCCCCTTTCAAGATAAATATGTACATTTTTCGGTAGAAAAATATCCCGGCCAAAGGCCGGTTCCTTCTAAAACTACAGGCTCGCTATTGCTCGCCAGAAAAAAAGTTGACACCTAAATATCACGGAAGGTCTTAACATTGACGAAGAAATAGGGCGAAAGGTCTTAAAATCGACAAACTAACGGCACGAAAATCTTAAAACCTCAAAACTAATATGCTAAACATGAGGGAGAAGGGGTCCATAAAAAGCGAGTACTACCCTTTTAACCTGCCAGATATCCAACTATTCCCGAGCTTCTAATCTATCGACATCCAGCTTATGACATGCTTTCATTAATTTCATTGGGAGGTGTTTGGTGTTGGGAGTGAAATGAATAAATTAGATTATAAAACTTTCAAACTTTTCCATCAACCCGGATATCCATCACCCTTTCGACTATCCAACTCATTTTTATAGTAAAGTCTGTACCGTCAGTGTACCCTCTCTCTCTCTCTCTCTCTCTCTCTCTCTCTCTCTCTCTCTCTCTCTCTCTCTCTCTCATAAAGATAGGTTATCAAAAAGAGGAGGAGGTGTTATGCTATACGTCAAAGAATCTATTAGTTCAATAGAAATACCTATTCCTTCAAATAATTCCGAACTATTATGCGTAAAAATAAGCAACAAATATACCGACATGAATATTGTAGTTGTATATAGACGCCCAACGATAAATAACGAAGAGGATATATCACTTTACAATTCCCTAACAAAAACATTAAATGCCAAAGAAACCGTTATCATAGGCGACTTTAACCTACTTAATATTATATGGCATGATAAAATCGGATCGGGAAAGGCATCAGAAAGAATGATAGAATTTATGAACGATAATTTCCTGTATCAATTAGTTCAGACCCCCACTAGGGTTGACAATATATTAGATTTAGTTATCACAACTCACGAATATATAACGTCAAACTTACAAGTTGGTGAACAGTTAAGTGGGTGTGATCATAATAGCATCAGGTTCCAGATCAACATGACTCACACCACCACTATTAGTGAAACATTCATACCTGACTACAACAAAGCTGATATTAGCGGACTAAGAAAAGAGATAAACGATATCCATACACGCATAAATAGTCTCTCTAGTACCGAAGAAGCTTGGATAACATTCAAAGATCTTTTCTTTACTGCCCAAAATAAATATATCCCTATGCGTAAACTACACAATAAAAGTATAAGTAAACCCCTATGGTACAATAACAATATTAGTAGAGCAATTAGTGAAAGAAATCGTCTATACAAATTAAATATGGATACAGATATATTACCATCCAAAATCAATACTCGGTTGCGAGAAGAAAAGTGAAATCGCTAATTAAATCTGAAAAGAGGAATTACGAAATTAAAATCGCACATGTGAGCAAATCTAATCCATTTTTTTGTTATAGATATATAAATAGCAACAAACAAATTAAAAGTGGCATTGGCCCGATACTAAACAATCAAGGTGAATTAGAATCAGATAGCAGGGACATAGCTGCTACTCTTAATCAACACTTTTCTTCTGTATTTAATACTGCCAGTAACCAAAACGTGCCACAAGAAAATAATCAAACATGTAACTATGTTCTTCAAGATTTTATTATTACCCAGTCAGAAGTAATTACAAAAATCGACTCACTTCATGTCAATAAATCACCTGGGCCGGACATGTTTATCCCTAAAATTCTTAAATTAGTCAAAGAAGAAGTTGCAGGGGCACTAACCATAATACTAAATATGTCACTTAAACAAGGACATGTACCCACCGACTGGAAGACCGCTAATATAACACCGATATTTAAAAATGGTGACAAAACACTACCAAATAACTATAGGCCGATTAGCTTAACTTCCGTAATTGGAAAAATGTGTGAATCAATCATAAGGGATAAAATCGTATTATTTCTTGAGAGCAATAACCTCATTAACCCTTGCTTAGCGGGTGCTCTGTGGCCGTTTTGGGCCTTTCCGGGCCGTTCTGACTGCTATATCAACCATCAGTATGAAAGGAACTGTATTGCGCCGAAAACTAGGTTGAAATCGCTACACAATGACACCACATACAGCTACGTAGCACTCGTGGAACACTGACAGTGTTACCTCGAAGATGGAAGTTTAGCTGATTTTGCTACCTTGCTCACTTTTAGCGAACTATTGGTTACACTGTCATCCTCCCACACGGTGGGGGAACTGGAGTTAGTGTGGGCCGGGAGGCCACAGATGTCGGACGTATGGATCATTACTATCCCACCCATTTTCACTCGATTTCCACCCTTTTTTCACCTGTTTTTTGCCAGTTTTTTCAACTCGACTTATGTTGCGCGCCACTCTTTAAGGGTTAACAATAGTCAACACGGATTCAGAGCAAAGAGATCATGCCTAACTAATTTAATAGAATTTTATGACAGCCTATACAAACTAAATGAGTTCACCAAAAGCCATAGTGTATCTAGACTTTCAAAAGGTCTTCGACAAGGTCCCGCATGGTTACAGAAAATAAGAGACATAGGAATACAGGGCAAAACGTATGATTGGATTAAAAACTGGCTAAGTGAAAGAAAGCAAAGAGTAGTTATCAACGGTGTGGAATCAACATGGAGCCCAGTAACTAATGGAGTCCCCCAAGGCTCAGTATTGGGACCAGTGTTGTTCATAATATATATATCAATGATCTAGATAATGGCATAAATAACTTAATTTCCAAATTCGCGGATGACACGAAGATAGGTAATGCAATAATTTCCAAAAGTGATAGAATAAACCTTCAAGCTGATTTAAATAAAGTCACAGAATGGTCGGAGAAGTGGGAAATGCCGTTTAATGTAAACAAATGTCAGATATTGCAAATAGGTTCTAAAAACAATAAATATGAATACTACATGAATGAAGAGAAGATAAAAAATGTAACACAAATAAAAGACTTGGGAGTGCTGATAAACGAAAACTTAAAATCTTCCAATCAATGCACAGCGGCTGCAAACAAAGCAAACAGGGCACTAGGTTTCATCAGAAGAAACTTCCACTATCACAGCAAAGACATTGTTTTGCCCTTATAGAAAAGTATGGTGAGACCGCACCTCGAATACGCTGTGTAGTTTTGGTCACCTCACCTCATAAAGGATGTTAAAAAATTGGAATCTGTGTAAAGGCGATCCACTAAACTAATCCCTTCATTGAGAAATAAATCATATGATGAAAGACTGAGAGAACTTGATCTATTTTCACTTAAGAAACGAAGGATGAGAGGCCAATTGATAGAGTGTTTTAAAATTCTAAAAGGATTCAGTTACATTAATCTAGATAAGTTATTCAAAAAAGCCGAAGACACATCTGCAAGAGGAAACAATTTAAAATTATTAGGTCGGAGAGCGAATCTAGATACAACACAACATTTCTTCACTCACAGTGTAATTGATGAGTGGAACAAACTTCCAAATAAAGTAATAGACAGCTCCTCTATAGATACATTTAAGAAAAATCTAGACTCATACCACAGAAAAATTGGTATGGAGTAGGCAGTAATTATCACCGTTATTATTTGTTCAGTTGAAGAGAGCGTTAGAAAAGAAAACAATAAATAAACAAATATAGAATAATAATAATAAAAATCATCATTACATAATGTATGTACATACTACTAAGGGTGATGGGTTGGATGATTCCAATAATTTATGTACATACTACTAAGGGTGATGGGTTGGATGATTCCAATAATGTATGTACATACTACTAAGGGTGATGGGTTGGATGATTCCAATTAACCCCAAAATGTACAGGTACATGCTGCTAAGGCGAAGGGTTGCATGATTTTGTTTTTTTCCCCCAATCTTTCCTGTAAATTCCTTCTGGGGATTTCGAAGCCCAGCAAGGTTAATCACTTCCAACTTTTTCATGTACGGCAATTGCCGGAGGGAACGGAGGGTGGGGAGAGAGCCTTCTTCTTTTCTTTCCTTTCCTCCAATTTTCCTTTTCTATCGAATGTGCCATCTCTAATAGAATTAAGTCCTGACCACCTCGTTTGGATCGTAAGGTCTGTGTGGCCAGTGTATCTATGTAAATCTATGTAAATCTATCTAAGACTTTTTAGCCGAAGTGTGCGGAGAGAGCGCTCTACTTTGGTGTCCCATTCTTCTACTATAAACTGTCCCCGTCTCGTAGTATTAAGGCCGCACCACCCAGTAGGGACCGCAAGGTCTGTGTGGTCTGTGTAACTCTGTGTAGTTCACTCTCACTCTCTCTCTCACACACACACACAAACCCACACACGCACAATCTATTTCCGTACAGATATTTCAATATCCTTAACGTATTTCCCAGTTTTAAAATACAATATTCAGACGCGACTCCAGAATCAAATAGTGAATGCCGAAACAAGTCAGAATATTTAACGAATAAAAATATCGGCACGCCAAAAAAAATACGGCAAAACGAACGATACAAAAGAATCCGATTTAAAAAAGAAAAACGGCGAAAACGTTTTATCAAAATATGCAACAGAAAAGGTGAAACGTTATGTAAAGGGATCAAAGGAATAATGATGGGGCCAAATAATCAGATCTACGCTGTAAACCCATTCAGCATCAGGGATGTCTTTTTTAACATATTCTGGCAAACGATTAGACAATTTTATTCAGCTTAGGAAGGACGTATAGCTATAATAAGGCTTCGAACTATCTCAACCACCCTTTATAACTACCACGGATCCTTCCTAAGCTGCATAATAATGTCGACTAAATATAGCCATAATATAATATAACACACGTCGCTGGTACTCAAAGGGTTAACCCATTCAGTACCAGGGACGTCCCTTTCATTATATTCTGGCAACTATGAGACGATTTTATTCAGCTTAGGAAGGACGTATAGCTATAATAAGGCTTCAAACTATCTCAACCAACCCTTCTTTACTACCACAGATCCTTCCTAAGCTACATAATTATATCATCTAACTATAGCTATAATAGGCTATCACACACGTCGCTGGTACTCAAAGGATTAAATGATTCCGTTGTTTTTACGGTAACAGAACAGACAGCCGGGACTACCGACATATTACCGTAACTATAAGGGGAGATTTACACTTGAGATATTTTGTTCTTGACCTCTGTTCTACCTCACGTTTAGCCCCATTGATTTGTATATATTTTAAGACGTTCGCTCCATTATTTTGTCGATTTCAAGAACTTTCGCCCCATATTTGTAGGTGTCATTTTTTCCTAGCGAGCAATAGCGAGCCTGTAAATTAAGACAAATGTACACATTTATCTTGGAAGAGGCTCAAGGGGTTGTAATTTTTAGCTTGGTAGAGGCTTAGCGAACAAACTAAAAACCTCCCCTTAATCCCTTCTGTACCGGTGACGTTATTTTCATTATTATCTGGCAAATGTTGGAGGATTTTATTCAGCTTAGGAAGGACGTCTACCCATTCAAAGGTGACAGACCAGCTCTATTAATCCCTTTAGCTACCATACAGTATAATTATCTTTCCCAAGCTTCATAAAATCTTCTAAATGTAGCTGACATCAAATATATAAGACGTCGCCGCTACAGAAGGGGTTAACCCGTACAGTACCAGGGACGTCCTTTTCATCATATTCTAGCAACTATTACACGATTTCATTAAGCTTAGGAAGGACCTCTAGCAATAATATGGCTTCAAAATATCTCAACCAACCCTTTTAACTACCACAGATCCTTCCCTAGCTTCAAAATATCGTCTATATACAGTATAGATAAAATAAAATATATATCACGTCGCTGGTTATCAAAGGGTTAACGGTCACAAGTATACCTAACCATCAACATTACTGTACCCTGTTCCAAGAATCATGAACCCTAACCTCTGTAACCTAAAAGGGCTAGAGCAAAGGGGCTGTAATTTTTCACACCTATTCCCTGGCTGACCCTTCCCAAATGGTGGAAATATTAACTCGTTTACTCTCGTCGTTTGTGAGACATAGAGGTTAAAGTTCAGGAGTTTTGGCCTACTTATTTGGAACAGGGTATAGCTCTTTGGGATAGAGTGCAATTGATAAACAGAGCTCCATTATGAAAAGCAAGCTACCCCTTTAATTAAAATAGAAAGTATACAACCAATGTGTCCTCCCTGTAGAATATAATGGATCAGAAACTTGGAGCATAACAAAGAAGAATGGAGAGGATAATGTTAGGCATAAATTGGAGAGAAAAGAAGAGAGCCTCTTGGATAAGAGAACAAATAAACGTAGATGTTCTCAGTACCATAAAGAAGAGGAAATGGTCCTGGGCAGGTCGTATATTTAGAAGAGATGATAACAGATGGACAACTATAGCAACAGAATGGGAACCTAGGGATGGAGCTGGAGGAAGGGGTAGATAGAGAACTAGATGGAGGGAAGAGATCCGAAAGTTTGCTGGGGTGGGATTGAACAGACTAATATCTGACCGGTTGCAGTGGAAACGTTTGGGAGAGGTCTTAAATTTGTCCTGCAGTGGACTAACTCAGGCTGATGATGATGCTGATGATAGCTCTTTACTACCTTTTTTCCGTAGCGGAAAGGCATAATATAATTAAGTAACCATGATATTTAATATGATTTCCGAACGTCAAATTATTTGTTAATTTTACGGTATATATATATTTTATAGCATGTAGGGTTCTTGCATGGTGCAGTGCTGATGTATTAAACATTTCTATACGATAACCCCTTTCAAGGGAGGGACTGGAGTTCTCGCAGAGAGGCTCCGGTCCTGACGTTATTCTTGACTTACAGTGTGCTGGCTTAATAATCCAATAGGGTTGATAGCCCCTGAAGTGCTATTTTCACTAACCCTTTTCTTTTATTGTGGCGGTTGTTGTTGTTGTTGTTCCCCAGGCTCTCTGGCCGAGCAGCCCCAAGGTCCCGACCAAGGCCAAGGTCATAACCAAGAGCCCCCACAAAACCCTCCCTACTTACCACTAATAAAGCCCAGGTGACCGAAGCCACTCCAAGGCGGGAAGCTGAGGAGGGTGCGGAAACGCCTGGGAGACCAAAGCCCCACCCAAGGCCCTGTGTCCCTCAGCAATTATGAAGGGAAAGTTGAGGGGCAAAGGAAAAATGTGACCCTTTGGCTCCCAATCTGCCAACCTCTAGGTTGGAAATAGGGAGGTCAATCCACGGAAGAGACGCCGTCACTTGAGATCTAGACAATATATAAGTAAAAGGAACAGTCAGAGTAAGCTATGGGTATGGCAGAGATCACTCTGACAGACCAGCCCATCACCATGTTGTGGCTGTTAAAATAAGTAGTCTTTTTTCAGTTTGCGAATGACCCGCAGGATTCATAAGTATAATAATCACAATACAGTATATATACAGCATATATACATATATATACCGTATATATATATATATATATATATATATATATATATATATATATATATATATATATATATATATATATATATATATATATATATATATATATATATATGTATATATATATATATATATATATATATAATATATATACGGTATATATATATATATATATATATAAATATATATATATACCGGTATGTTATATATATATATATACCCGGTATATATATATATACTGTATATATATTTTTGTTTTCTTCTGTGTGAGTGAGGGAGACAAAAGGCAGAACTGCCTGTAACGAGTGCCTCCCCCAGAGTTGAAAGAGTGACAGGGTCAAAATCAAGGGACGTTCGAGCCAAAATGCCTGGACACACGGAGTTTGAAGCAATTTAAGTCACAGGAAGAGGGAAAAGCTGATCCTGGGATAGAGTTCCAGAGCTCAGCTGTTGAATAGAAGAAGGATTAGGAGTATCGTTTCACTCTTGAGTTGGACATTTTCACAGAGTAGGGGTGGGATTGTTTTGCAAGACGAATACTACGTACCCTACATAGAGGAGGTGGTATACACTGGGAGAGCTCTGAAGAACACTGATTATTGTAGTAGCGATAGAATACCGAGAGAGATGCAACATTGCGACGAAGAGAGAGAGGTTGCAGAGAGTTGGTGAGTAGACGGGAGTTAATGATGTGAAAGGCTTTCCCTTCTACTTTGTCTAGGAGTGTGGTACAAAGGAGTACAAAGGAAATCAAGCAACAACAGATCTAGTGACCCTTCTAGGCTGCTTGTCCTCCAAAACACTGAGGATCAAGTGTCCAAACAGTGGTTTAGAGTGGGTAAGGGAACATTGGAAAGGGAACTACTGCCCTGCCACTAACGTGGCAGGACTAGGAAGTTAGTAGGGGACATATGGGTTAGTAACTGAGGGGAGGATAAAATAAAGTTATTCATTTACAAACGCAGTCAGTCGCGGGTTTGATGCGAGATATTTGTCTAGGCGGAATTTAAATGAATCAACGGTGCTGCAGTCTATAACGTCTCGGGGATGCCCATTCCACAAGTTGACAACTCGATTGAAGAAGAAATTCTTAGATTCGTGTGTTAAAAGATTTACCAATAATTTTGCAACCGTTTCCCCGCGTGTAATTAGATTGGTCGATAGTGAAGTACTTACTACAGTTCAAATTGTCGATGCCTTTGATAATTTTGAACACTTGAATTAAGTCACCTCTTAATCTGCGCTGGGTTAAAGGAAATAGATTTAATTCTCTAAGACGCTCTTCGTATGGTTTGTTCTTTAGGCTAGGTATAATTTTGGTAACTCTACGTTGAACTCGTTCTAGCTTGTTTATGTCTTTTTGGTAATAAGGGCACCAGCATTGAACGCAGTATTCCAGAAGAGGGCGGACTAAGGAATTGTGAAGGGTTAGGATTACGTCTTTGGATTTATGCTCAAATGATCTGCCTATAAAGCCAATTATTTTGTTTGCCTTCTTAACAACTTCTGAACATTGTTGACTCGGTTTTAGGTTACTCGATATTGTTACTCCCAGATCGGTTTCTCTGTTTACATTCTTAAGCTGAGTGCCATTCATCGAATAGTTTGCTTTCTCATTTAGGTATCAGATATGTAGTACTTTACATTTATCCGCATTGAAACTCATTTGCCAAATTTGGGCCCAATGTGACAATTTATCTAGATTGTGTTGCAACTTGATACCGTCAACTTGATCTTTTGAGAGTACGCTATTTGCAATTTTTGTATCGTCAGCAAATTTTGAGATTGTACAGGTGAGACCCTCATCTATGTCGTTGATGTAAATTAGAAAAAGAATTGGTCCTAGCACCGATCCCTGGGGTACCCCGCTACTTACATTGGTCCATTTAGATGCCTTACCGTTTATGACTACTCTTTGTTTTCTGTCGCTGAGCCAATTTTCTATCCATTTCAACACACCGTCTTGTATTCCATGCGCTTTTAGTTTTAGCAGTAAACGTTTGTGGGGAACTTTGTCAAAGGCCTTTTGAAAATTAAGGTATATAATATCTACAGCTTTACTCTCATCGTAGAGGTTGAGGATATCGTGGAAAAAGTCTAAGAGGTTTGTTAAACAGGAACGTTTTTTACGAAAGCCGTGTTGAGTATCTTTAAGCATGTTATTTTACTCTAAGTGATTTACGAGTCTGTCTCGTATGACCGTTTCTAGCATTTTACATACAACTGAGGTTAAGCTAATTGGACGATAGTTACTGGGTAGGGATTTGCTGCCTTTTTTTAATATCGGTGTTACGTTGGCTATCTTCCACTGATCAGGCATAGTTCCAGACTGCAAGGATTTATTGAATAGTAATGTCAGTGGTTTGGAGAGCTCATCCTTAGCTTCCTTTAGAACTCTAGGCGAGATTGTATCAGGTCCAGGCGTTTTATTTACCTTGAGTTTATCTAAACAATTCAATACTTCTCTCTCTGTAACGGTGATATTGCTTAGAACATCTGAATTATCAATCTGAATCGGCGATGGTGTAGGGATATCACTGAGGTCTTCTGTTGTAAAAACTGATGCAAAGAAGGTATTGAGGGCATTACTCATTTGTACTTCGTCTTTGGTGTATTCTCCATTTTCATTGACTAACGGTCCAACAGTTGAAGTAACTACTTTTTCTTTCTGATATAACTATAGAATTCTTTCGGGTTTGTTTTACTTTGATTCACAATATGTAACTCTAGGGTCTTTTTACTTTGCTTAATTAACTTTTATGGCTTTGCGTCGTAGCTCTACAAATTTCACCCGTTCTTCGTCATTTTGTGAGGATTTTAATCTATCATTAGCAAATTTTTTAGCAAGCAGGCAGTTTGAAATATCTTTATTCCACCATTTGGGCTTATTATTATGGCCTGGACGCCGTATTTTCGATGGTATGCAGTCTTGCACTGCTTTTAGGTAAGTGGTTTCGAATAACTTCCAAGATGTATTTATGTCGTTATTGTTAATTAAAAAGCTCCAGTCAGTTTCTTTAAACATAGCTCTAAGTTTATGAAAGTTTGCTTTCTTGAAATTAGGGACTTTTTCGATGCTACTATTTGGTTCGTTACTAGTAAAGTTTAAAGTGAAAGTTATCGTACGATGGTCGCTGTTACTGAATTCATCACCAACATTCAAATTCTCTATTAATTCTTCTTTTGTTGCAAGTACAATGTCAAGAACGTTATTACCACGGGTCGGTGTTCGAACAAATTGATAAAGCGAACTCTCTTGCAAGTTCGTATACAAGTCATGTCCGGAGTGTGAAGTAAGAGTATCGCCCCACTTGGTCACAGGTAAATTAAAATCGCCAAAAAATACGGTATCTTGAGAGTTACTTACATCTGCAATTTGTTCATAAATTTCTCGGTCAGTTTGCACTGATTGAGCTGGAGGTCTGTATATTAATGCAAGTATTATTTTTGTACCTTTATTATTCTTTATTAGCACAAAAGATGTGTCGACGTTCACAATTTGAGGTTTTGACAAGAGGGTCGGGTTAAGACTTTCTTTGATATAAAATAAAACGCCACCTCCATTTTTATTTATTCGGCTTTTCTCAAACATTACATAACAGGGAGTGAATACTCTGCTAAAAAGTCTCTATCTACTGTAATGAGCCAAGATTCTGTTATACCAATCACATCATAATTTTCAGTAAACACTAGTTCCTCTAAATCTGAAAATTTATTGGGTATGCTACGAGCGTTTTTTTTTTTTTTTTTTTTTTTTTTTTCTATGTGATTGAGGGAGGAAAAAGGCATAACTGCCTATAGCGAGTGCCTCCCCCATAGTTGAAAGAGTGACAGGGCCAAAATCAAGGGACGTTCGAGCCAAAATGCCTGGACACACGGAGTTTGAAGCAATTTAAGTCATAGGAAGAGGGAAAGACTGATTCTGGGAGAGAGTTCTAGAGCTCAGATGTTAAGTAGAAGAAAGTTTGAGAGTAACGTTTCACTCTTGGGTTGGAGAGTTGCACAGAGTAGGGGTGGGATTGAGTTGCAAGACGGGTACCACGTGCCCTACGTAAAGGAGGTGGTATGCACTGGGATAGCTCTGAGGAACACTGATTATTATAGTAGCGATAGAATAGCGAGAGAGATGCAACATTGCAGCGGAGAGAGAGAGATTGCAGAGAGTTGGTGAGTGGACGGGAGTTAATGATACGAAAGGCCTTCCTTTCAACTTTGTCTAGGAGAGCGGTGTGAGAGGAACCTCCTCACACATGTGAACAATACTCAATACAAGGGTGCACTATGCCCCTGTACAGAGCAAGAAGCTGAGCAGGGGAAAAGAACCCCCTAAGGCGGTTGAGCACACCCAGCTTCTGGGAGGCTGCCTTAGCAAGACTGGTAATATGGTCCTTCCAAATGAGAGCAGAAGAAAAAGAGACACCAAGAATATTGAGAGAAGATGAAGGGTTGATTTTTGTATTGTTGAAGAATAAGGGATAGTCCGCTGGGAGATCCTGACGGGTAGATAGATGGAGACATTGGGTTTTGGAAGCATTAAAGTTAACAAGGTTTTCTCTGCCCCAATTGGAAATAGTATTTAGATCAGAATTTAAGAGTTCTATGGCTTCATTACGTTTGTCGTTGAGAGATTGCTGGCTGGGGCGTTCTGAAAAACTAATGGAGTAGTGTAAGGTTGAGTCGTCTGCGTATGAATGGATGGGAATTAAGGTACAGTTAAGGAGATCATTTATAAAAATTAGAAAGAGAATAGGAGATAGGACAGAGCCCTGAGGAACACCGAAGTTTATAGGGTGAGGAAGTGAACAATGGCCGTCCACAACCGCAGCTATGGAACGGCCGGAAAGGAAATTAGAGACAAAGGCACAGATGGAGGGATAGAAACCGAAGGAGGGTAGTTTAGAAATTAAAGATTTATGCCAGACTCTATCGAAGGCTTTCGATATGTCTAGTGCAATAGAAAAAGTCTCACCGAAGTCCCGAAAGGAGGATGACCAAGAGTTAGTAAGATATGAAAGAAGATCACCAGTAGAGCGACCCTTAAGGAAGCCATACTGGCGATCTGAGAGCAGATTATGAGAAGATAAATGCTTAAGAAATTTGGAAGCAAGAATAGTTTCAAAAACTTTAGAAAGACAAGAGATAAGAGCAATTGGACGATAGTTGGAGGGTTGAGAGCGGTCACCCTTCTTTGGGACAGGTTGAATGTGAGCAAACTTCCAGCATGAAGGGAAGACGTTAGAGGATAGACAGAGACGAAAGAGTTTGCCTAGGCAGGGAGTCAGCACGGAAGCACAGTTTTTGAGAACAACAGGAGGAACACCGTCCGGACCGTACGCCTTATTAGTGTTAAGCCCAGAGAGGGTAGAAAGTACATCTTTAGAAGAGATTAGGATATTAGGCATAAGTAAGAGAGAGGAGGGCGGAGAGGGAGGAATAGCACCGGAATCATCCAAGGTGGAGTTTCTAGCAAAAGTTTGAGCGAAGAGTTTAGCTTTGTCAGAGGAAGAAGTGATGGTTGTGCCATCATAGTGGGAAAGGGGAGGGAAAGACGAGGAAGAGAAATTGTTGGAGAGGTTTTTGGCTAGATGCCAGAAAGCTTGGGAAGAGCTAGAGTTGGATAGATCAGTGCATTTATTATTGATGAAAGAGTGTTTGGCAAGTCGAAGAACAGATTTGGCTTGATTCCGGGCAGAAACATATGAAGAATGAGAGTCTTGAGTTTTAAGGCGTCGGTACCGTTTGAATGCTTCCTCCTTATTGCGGACAGCAGTAGAACAGGCGTGAGTAAACCAAGATTTTTTAGCATTAGTCTGAGAGAAAGAGAATGGAATGTATGCTTCCATGCCCGATAGGATTACCTCGGTAATGCGTTCAGCACTCTCCGAGGGTCCTCGGCCATGGAAGCAGAAATAATTCCATGGGAAATCAAAGAAGTACTGCCGAAGAGCCTCCCAGTCGGCAGCGCCAAAGTGCCACAAGCGCCGCCGGCTAGGAGGATCGGGTGGCTGTACTGGAGAGATAGGACAGGTGACAGAGATAAGTTTATGGTCGGAGGAGCCCAAAGGAGAGAAAAGATCGACAGTATAAGAAGAAGGGTTAGAAGTTAGAAACAGGTCAAGAATGTTGGGCCGATCTCCGATGCGATCCGGGATACGGGTGGGTTGCTGAACTAACTGCTCTAGGTCATTTAGGATAGAAAAGACGTAGGCTTGTTCACCAGGTGGATCAGTAGTGTGAGAGGAGAGCATAGAAAACCTTTAAAGTTGCGGTTTTAGAACTCAAAGAACGTTCTTTAATCAAATTTTTGGTTCTGATCGGATCTACATTTACATTCATGGCTGACATCGGTCCTCGGTCGTTATCCCTGGCTGTTTTGAATTTGGGTCGTGTTGGTGGAGCTTTATCCAAATTCGCGGTTCTTGACAGATTAGCATTTAATTCCTTCGCAGGTTGCCGCCCTCGCTGTCTTCGGTCCTCCTTCCTGGTTGTCCTGTGCTGAGTCGATTTCTTCTCCGAAAATCCTTCCAATCCTTGGTGTGAGAGGATCCTTCCCACACATGTGAACAATACTCAATACAAGGATGCACTGTGCCCCTGCACAGAGCAAGAAGCTATGCAGGGGTGAAGAACCCTTGAGGTGGTTGAGCACACCCAGCTTCTGGGAGGCTGCCTTAGCAAGACTGATAATATGGTCCTTCCAAGAGAGAGCAGAAGTGAAAGAGACACCGAGAATATTGAGAGAAGATGAAGGATTGATTTTTGTATTGTTAAAGTAGAAGGGATAGTCCTCTGGGAGTTCCAGACGGGTAGTGAGATGGAGAAATTGGGTTTTGGAAGCATTAAAGGCAACAAGGTTTTATCTGCCCCAATTGGAAATGGTAGTTAGATCAGAAGATAAGTGTTGTATGGCTTCATTACGTTTGTTATATACCTGTATATAATATTATATATATATATACAGTATATGCCAGAAAGTTACGTCAACGTGTGAACCAAGAGATGCAGAATATCCACAGTGCTTTCATGTTATTGCATCTTCAGGGGACAGAGAATAAAACTACGTAAATATATACAGTAATACTCAAAATGGGAGTGCCTAGGTCAAAAGGAGAATACACGAAAAGGCGTGAAATTGTTTAGTCAAGGTTCAAAGGATTATACTGGTTTCTATTGTTATACGATTCTCGTCATATACAATACAATATAAGAACAAATGATAACAATAAGAACAATAGTACAAAGATTACGGGTAAAGCACTAAAATGGTATATGTTTACAAATATAATCGATAATAAAATGATCTAGTTTCTACATACCACTGCATATAATAACATTAACATTATCTGTATGTTTAATGACACCAGATTCTATTAAATTTCTGTCAACAAATGATTTACATGTCACGCTAGAAGATGCGCTATCCAAATTAATAGTGTGGTCATGGTCTCTAACATGTACAGTCACGAGCATAAATGCTGCGACATCAACCAAATTATGCAAACTCCTCTGTCACGAGAGGTTTATACTAAGCTGAATAAAATCGCATTATGGTAACTAGATGAAATAAAGAAATCGTTGTTGATTTGAAACAAATAGTTTAGCATCACCTTTCGAAACGAAGGGGCGAACGTTATCTGGTTGGTGTTGAGCATTTATGTTCGTGACTGTACACTCGGCCTTAATTCTGCGTGGGCCATATTGTCTTATATTATCAGATTTGGCAATATGTAACAAACCACAAATAAAGAGTATAACATATCAATATAACACAATTATATGTGTGGAATAATATTATCTGTGTATACCCTGGTCTATCTGTGATATCAAAACATCCGAGTTTACATTAGTTACTCATAGTTTCACTGTTAACCTGGCAATGAAGACATATGTATCAATACAATATTTATTACATAAATCGATTAACACAGTGCAACTTCTCTCTCTCTCTCTCTCTCTCTCTCTCTGAGAAACCAGATTTGGCTCTTCCGTGATGCCAACAGATTTTTCATATACTTTTGTCATTAATGTTTTTATTGTTTCTAGGTTAGCATACATCTATTATTAGCATTCGTCTATAGTGCAAGTTAATCAGAAACAATTTGATTGGTACTGAAGCTGAATAGTTAAGGTCATGGAATTTACCCTGACATAATGTTGGTAGGTCTTTCGAGTAAGAAATGAGTATTTTTAGCAGTAGGAGAAGTTTCGGTAAGGTGGCTCTTTATGAAGATCCATACTAATTTTAGCCTAATATCAGAAAGCAATAAATGCGAAACGAGACTCAAACTATGCAGTTTGGGAGAGGAAAGGGGTAGTTTTTCTTGATGTACAGGAATATCGACTTTGCATCACCATCAACAGAGAGGAATTTTGTATCTAAGTTTAATTACTGTTGCCAGCTACTCTAAATATACCAATATTTTTGAGGGAAATGCTTCATCAACAAATTTGTCTCGATGTAAATTGTTTAATATATAAATCAGATATGCCATACCTCTAACATTTGGCTTAATGTTTTAATATGATCATATGCAATGTTTTATTTCTGGATACAGGTAATTTAGAATCATGATAAACCTATATTTGTTTTACCTACGTGCAATTGATATTACCAAACTTAATGAATCATGATCTATCTATCTATATTTTGCCTGACGCCGTGATCCCCGAAGGGGTGGACACGAACGAACCGCCCCCATGCACCTCTGTCCCCAGTCAGTCGACGCCCCTCCTCCCAACCAGCACCGCCCTCATCCATATACTTCCTCACTCCATCCTTCCACCTCTCCTTCGGTGCACCTCTCCCTCTCTGTCGTTCCACCTCACTCTCGTACACCCTCTTAGTCATTCTCTCGCTTTCCATACGTTCCATATGGCCGAACCATTTCAAGTTGTTCCTTTTCACACTTTCCAGCACATCTACCTCCACACCACACCTCCTTTTTACTTCCTCATTCGTCTGTCTATCCCTCCAGGTAACTCCGTACGCACTTCTCAAGTAACTCATTTCCACCGCTCTCACTCTTGGTCTGAGTCTTTTCATGATCAATATAATCAATATCCCACCAACTAAGTATTAACTGTGACTCTCATGCTTGAGGGAAAGTTATCCACAGATCGACATATTTTTACACTACAAAGGTGACTTATCTAAATGATATTTTACTACTTCTGTTAATCTAATTTGTCGCTAGTTTGTGGTTTGCTAACATAAGCTGTATGCTATGAATACATAATGATCTGTAAACTATAATAATCATACCAATAAAGTAGGTGGAGAGAGAGAGAGAGAGAGAGAGAGAGAGAGAGAGAGAGAGAGAGAGAGAGAGAGAGAGACGTTTTAGTTACTGAAGGAGGGAATCTACTACTCATTACGAATTAGTTACGGCAATATTATTTAGGAACAAGTAGAAGTAAATAAGTTTAACATTCGTCACTGCATGTTATAAAACGTCATCAACACCGTAATAACTGTCAGGGAATGCTCACTAACAGCATATAATTATATCGTGTTCATTGAAAACAACCAAACACTGCCCCCGCCTCCCCCCCCCCCCCCCTCTCATTGTTTCCTACCTTTTCAGCAATACAACAAGCTCCCCCTGCCTTGCCATCAAGCTGCGCCATCTGTGGAACAAAGTCTTCGATTGATTCAGGGAGGGGAGTATGAGATATTACTATATTCAGAGCGAACAAACTACACAACGAGTTTACTCAAGCCATACAACTAGGTGGCCTACGCGGAATTGCGGCCGAGTGTACACAAACAGTGTTCGAACTTTCCCACTTTGAACATTAGTCTGATGTTGTTTGATTCAAATTGAAAGCTCTTTGGAGTTTATATATGCAACTGCCGTAAATATCAGGAGAGTTCTCGATTAGCAGATTCTTATTAGTAGTGTTATTACTAAAACCAACATTTACATTAAACAGTTTCAACAATGAAGGTACTGTACCTGAAGTAAATTACGGTTATAAGGTGCAATTCCCATATTGTGAAGAATATTTTCTGGTTTAGGATTAATTCTATAGAAGGACTTTTTTGTTTGATTAAGAGACACATCAATAAAATTTTTAGGGTATTTTAACTTTGCACCGGTGTCATACATAAGCTGAACTTCGTAATCTAAAGATTCTGGACTTCAAATGCAGAAGGCAAGGAGAAACATAGACAACAAAAACTGAATGCTATGCTTGAAACCATTACTATGTCTGTGGATAACACAATCTAAGAAAGCCAAAGTCTTGTTGCGTTCAACTTTCACAGTTAACTTAATAGGTGGAACCAAGCCATTAAGGGAAACCAATCATTAATCTAAACTTGCATGACTGTCTAGTCCATAAACACAGGATTTCGTCTACATAACGAAATAAAAAGGTGTTTAATGGGAGAATTGCCCTAAGGATATTTGTTTTAAAGAATTCCACAAGCAAGTCCTTCAAGGTGGATATATATATATATATATATATATATATGAAAGGAAGAGGATGTGTAGATCAGATTTTTACCCTGAATTGTGTTGTGGAGAAATATCTGGAGAAGAAACAAAAGGTGTATGTTGCCTTTATGGACTTGGAGAAGGCCTATGACAGAGTGGATAGAGAAGGTTTGTGGAAAGTACTTATAAAGGCGGCAGTAGTGTGGAGAGTGAGCAGAGCGAGTTCTTTGACCTGAATGTTGGTATGAAACATGGGTGTGTGATGTCCTCATGGTTGTTTACTGTATATATGGATGGAGTCATGAAAGAAATACTATGAAGAACAGTGGATGTTGGTGTATCGCTGAAAAGGGAGGGAAATGAGTGGGAGCTACCTATACTGCTGTTTGCGGATGATACAGTTCTGATGAGTGATAATGAATGGGAGTTGCAGGGTCTGGTAAATGAGTTTGGAACAGTGTGCGAAAAATGGAATTTGAAGGTAAATGCAGGGAAGAGCAAGGTTATGGTCTTCGAAATGGGTGAAGTCACAGAGTGTGAGGTGAAGCTGAACAGTCAGGCTATGGAGATCGTCAACTCTTTTAAGTATCTGGGCAGTGTGTTGAGTAAAGATGGGACTATGGATGAAGAAGAGCGGGAGAGGGTACAACAGGGGAAGAGGGTTGTAGGGATGCTGAAAGCAGTAACAAAAAATAGGGTGGTCAGTATGGAAATGAAGAAGTCCTTGCATGACAGTGTGGTAATCCCGACACTGACTTACGGAAGCGAAGAATGGACGATGGTTGAGAGACTCAGACCAAGAGTGAGAGCAGTGGAAATGAATTACTTAAGAAGTGCGTGCGGAGTTACATGGAGGGATAGACAGACTAATGAAGAAGTAAGAAGGAGGTGTGGTGTGGAGGTAGATGTGCTGGAAAGTGTGAAAAAGAACAACTTGAGATGGTTCGGCCATATGGAACGTATGGAAAGCGAGAGAATGACTAAGAGGGTGTACGAGAGCGAGGTGGAGGGACAGAGAGGGAGAGGTAAACCGAAGGAGAGGTGGAAGGATGAAGTGAGGAAGTATATGAACGAAGACGGTGCTGGTTGGGGGGAGGGGCGTCGACTGACTGGGGACAGAGGTGCATGGGGGCGGTTCGTTCGTGTCCACCCCTTCGGGAATCACGGCGTCAGGCAATAGATAGATATATATATATATATATATATATATATATATATATATATATAATCTGTATATATATACTGTATATACAGTATATATAAATATACTGTATATATATATATATATATATATATATATATATATATATATATTATATATATATATATATATATATATAGATAATATATATATATATATATATATATATACCGGTATATATATATATATATATATATACTGTATATATATATATATATATATATATATATATATATATATATATAGGTTACATGAGGGATTACGTCTGCCGGTACATATAGCTGTGACACTTATGCCAGCTCGAGGTGCAAATAAAAATAGCTGATATGAATGGATTGTGACAGGTATAGTTTATGTGTGCTTAGTGGTGGTTTAGTGTGGGGGGTGAATATGTAGGGCAGAGAGATGTAGAGGGTTGGGCGGAGGGGTAATTTAATGTGAATGCTAGAATACGGTATGTGTGGAGAGAGAGAGAGAGAGAGAGAGAGAGAGAGAGAGAGAGAGAGAGAGAGAGAGAGAGAGAGAGAGAGAGAGAGAGAGAGAGAGGGTAATAGTTAAACAGGCTGATAGGTGCAGTACGATAGGCAGTTGGTGTAGGAATCCTGGTGTCAGTATTATCCTTGCCATATATGAACACTCCAGATACTGTCCATAACTTGTGTATGTGATCAATGTCCAGCAGTAAATAAAGCAACCAACAGGTGGTACAGGTAAGCCCACTGAAGCGAGGAGGGTTTGGTTTTTATGGATCCCCTTCTCTCGCGTGTTAAGCTACTAGATTTCAGATTTTAAGACGTTCAGCCTATTAGTTTGGCGATTTTAAGATCTTTCACCTACACTTCTTAGTCAATATTAAGACCTTTCGAGTCATTTAGGTATCATTGTTTTTCCTGGCGCACGATAGTGAGCCGGCTTTTGGCCGGGACATTTTTCTACCGAACAATATACAATTTTATCTAGAAGGGGGATCTTGGATTTTTGTTGTAAAGCTTGATGAAGGCCTAGCGAGGAAACTAAGAACAAAAATAATAAATAAATACATACAGTATACTGTATAAGTCGACCAAAACATAAACCCTTCCCCCTTAACTCACTACAGATAAAGTGCAATGTTTCACAACACTACACCGTCTACATTCACACAGATATGCCAGGACCCTTCAAAATAATGTCGACTATATTATTTTGTTTTGTTGGCTACCCATACCCTGACTGGACAACCCAACCAATAGACCATTTCAACCAATAGCTCTCAAATAGTACCAACTCAACCAATACTGTTAGGTTAGGTAGAGTTAGATTATAACTTCAATAGTACCAACTCAACCAATACTGTTAGGTTAGGTAGAGTTAGATTATAACTTCAATAGTACCAACTCAACCAATACTGTTAGGTTAGGTAGAGTTAGATTATAACTTCAATAGTACCAACTCAACCAATACTGTTAGGTTAGGTAGAGTTAGATTATAACTTCAATAGTACCAACTCAACCAATACTGTTAGGTTAGGTAGAGTTAGATTATAACTTCAATTTGACACCTATTTAGTTGGCCCTGGTTGACTTGATACTAGTTGAGATCTATGGTTTGAAAGCCGGGAACCCCCATAGTAGTGTAATGGGAACAGCAAGATATAATTATCGTATTTAGAAGAGCTCAAGAAGTAGTGCACAAACTAATCTAGTATACAGACTAATAACACACACAACAAAGCCACTCCAACAGCTTCATCTCCAAAACCCCTTCTCTCCTCTCACCACTCTTCGAAAGTAGATAACAGGTGCTGTTTTAAAGGCTTATCCCTCAATACTTTCACCTGACCTAGCAGGAATTGATTCCCACAAATATCGTCTCTAATAATACCGGGAATCAAACGTTGGCTTACTTTAGTCTATTTATTTTCAACTGACGGTAAATTGTAACGTTAATATCAAAATGTCTCAGTTATTTGGAAGATTTTGTAGTGAAATATGTTGTTATATAATATATAATTATACACTTGGTCTTAATATGATACAGAGACATAGTAGTGGTATATGTTTCCATCAGGTATCGAGAAATTAGCTGCTAAGGGATTACATTTATGGTCAGGTGAAAAGAAACAGAGTATAGTCTAAGGATAATATGATCTCTCAGACACATTTATGGTCAGGTGAAAAGAAACAGAGTATAGTCTAAGGATAATATGATCTCTCAGACACATTTCCCTAAACAATGTAGTAGATAGGTTAGGAAACAGGTAAGTAGGCGGGGAATACAGTGGCAAGAACAGAGATTAAATTATTCAATAAGTGAGCTTTCTTTCTGACTCGCTCTTTCTCTCTCTCACACACATACTCTCTCTCTATCTCTCTCTCTCACACACACACACACTCCTTCTCTCTCTCACACACATACTCTCTCTCTCTCATACATACTCGACTCTCTCTCTCTCTCTCACTCTCACACACACCCTCTCTCTCAGTCACTCTCTCTCTCTCTCTCTCCCCCCTCCCTTCCTCCTGTGCAGTAAGTCAGACCACTCTACCGGCTCCACCTCCCTCACTTGTATACCGGATTTAACCCTATCTGGTGTAGGCCGGGTACTTTTACACCAGCCATAGTTCACTCCATTAGTTTGGAGGTTTTAAGACGTTTCACTTCATTAGTTTGGCGATTAAAAGTCACTTTACCAGAATCAGGTATGTATTTTTACCTAGGCGAGCGAAAACAACCTTGCATTTTTTGTTATATTTATGTACGAAGAGAACAAAAGGCAAAGCTACCTGTAACAAGTACCCCCCCCCCCCCATACACACACCCTAAAGATTAACAAGTGAACGAAAGCCAAATTCAAGGTACGTTAGAGTCAAACTATCTGGACACACGGAGCTTTAACCAGTTTTATATCATAGAACAAGGAAAAGACCGATTGAGGAAGAGAACTTCAGATTTTACTTGTTGAGTAGTGGAGAGACTGGGAAAACTTTTGCACTCTTTGGTTAGAAAGCTTGACAAAATAGGGGGTGTAATGTGTTGAAAGGCGGGTGCCCCTTACTCTCCGTACGGGTGACGGTATACACTGAGAAAGCTCTGAAGAACATTGATTTTTGGTCCAACGGTAGAAGAGTGAGAGAGATGCAGCATTGCGGCATTTAGAGAGGGATTGTAGGGAATTAGTAAGAGTAGGTGAATTGATAGACAATATGCTTTTGACTCCATTCTTTCGAGAAGTGCTGAATGGGTGGAGCTTCCCCACACATTCGAACACTATTCAATACATGGGTGCACTTTGCCCTTTTTTGTTCTCCTTTCCTTACTCTATTTACCTCCTTCCAGAACATCATATGTTCCTCAAAATTCTCACTCAATCTTTGACCCCGCCTTTCATTTGCACTTTTCTTTGCTTCTCTAATCTTTCGTTTCGCCTCCCTTTATTTCTCCTTGTACCTCTCCCATACTTCAACACTTCCATCTTGTAAAACCCTCTCAAACCACTGTCTCTTTTTCTCAACTGCCTTTCTCACTGTATCATTCCACCACTCGCTTCCCTTTCTAATACCTCTGCCACCTACTCTCCTTTTACCTCATACTGTACTTCCTCTGTGTTTACTTTCAGAACTTCCAGGCAAATAGATGGAGAAATTGTTTTTTGTAAGCACTTAAATAACAAAATACTCTTGGCCTCAATCAAAATGCATACTATGGCCTCCTCACATAGGTTTTGGAGTAATTGCGTAGTGGGTGGGTGTAGAAAACAAGTTGAATAGTATAAGGTAAAGATAGCATATGAGTGGATATGACTAGAGGTACAGTTGAGAAGATCATTAACCCACTGGGCACCAGCGCCGCAGAATATGCGTCGGCAATGTATGTAACGCTAAACCCCAGAGCCGAATAGGGTGCGTCAGCACTGTCGACCTTATTTACTCTTGTCCTATGGTAGCTAGAGTGTTCAAATTTGTATGGGATATACCTTATGATGTTGCCGAACAGTGGCAGTACTCAGCAACCCCCAAGTCCAGCCGCGCGGGTGGGGAACGCCAGTTTACCCACTTATCTCACCACACTTTCGAGTTTATTTACTCTTGTCCTATGGTAGCAATAGGGTTCAAATTTGTATGGGATATACCTTATGATGTTGCTGAACAGTGGCAATACTTAGCAACTCCCAAATCCAGCGGCGGTGGGGTGTGGGGAGTCTGATGCACGGAAGGAGGGGGGAAGACAGTTTTCCTGTTGACTTCGCGAGTGTCTGACCTACCTCGTCGCCTCACGATGTTGGAACAAAGGGAGGAGAGTGATTATCGCTCCCCCACTGCTCTCCATGACATAGTTGACTCCCACCAAGTGGGGAAGAGGAGGAGGAGGATGACCCAGACCCCATGGTATTCCTCAAAATTCCGCCAGGCCATCGTAAGGGTCAGAAGAGACGAGCTGAGGATGAGAGTTGTCATGTTGCTACACACCTGCGGCATGGTTGTCTCCCACGCCTGCCTTCACCACCACCTCACACTGTCCCCACTAAAAATACAATGTGAAAACCCATATTTCTAAGTCAAAAGTGCCTAAAACAATGTGTAAAACTCACATTGTAACTATAAAACATACGATAAAGTATAAAATCAATGAACAGAGTGTGTGAGAGAGGCATAGAATGAAAGGGAAAGTGAAGGGGGAGTGGGGTGTCAGTCAGCTGGCCGTGTTTACGTGCGTGCGTCTTGGGTCAAGATGGCCGCCCATCGCCATGGTAACCAGGACGCGAGCGGGCCTTGCCACTTGTCGGCATTTATAAAACTTGAATCTATGCACTTATCACACTGTAACTTCACTTACAATGACAGTATGTGATACATGTTGCTAATATATGAACTATCAAGGCACACATGATGCTCGGGTGGTGTAAATAACTGTCACTCAAAAACTGGAGGCATCGTACATCAGCCATGCTGCCTCACTCAGCTGTGGTGTGCTGGCGCGGGAGGCTTGATGAGGCGCTCGGCACTGGCTGATGGCTGAGGCCCTCCTCCCCTTAGGACCCCCAAATGACCGAGGTGAGTGTTTTTTGTGTCCTTCATTACTCACCTATTTAAGCTGTTTTAGGGAGAGAACAAAAAATCCGTTTTCGGCTGGTCATGGAGTGTGTATTTATTATTTATTAGGTGGTGCCCACTGGGTTAAATAATATTAGAAAGAGAATTGGAGACAGAACAGAACTCTAAGGAACACTGGAGTTGATTGATTGAGGAAGTGGAAATTAGAGATAAAGGAACAGCTAGAGAGATAGACACCAAAGGAGGGTAGCTTAGAAATTAGAGATTTATGCCAGACTATATCATCTTTCAATATATCTAGAACAATAGAAAAGGTCTCACCGAAGCCCCGAAAGGAGGATGACCAAGAGTTAGAAAGGAAGCCATACTGGCGATCTGAAAGTCGATTGTGATAAGAAAAATGCTACAGAAATGTTGAATTAAGAACAGATGAAAAAAAATTCAAACATGCAAGAAATGGGAGCAATTGGATCATAGTTAGAGGGTTGAGAGCGGTCACCCTTCTTCGTGACAGTTTGAATGAGAGCAAGCTTCCTGTAAGAACAGAAGATGTTAGAGGAAAGACAGAGATGGTGAGATGCAGAAACTATACGCTTAGATGAGATTAGGATATTAGGCATAAGTAAGAGAGGGAGGAATAGTGCCGGGATCATCCAAAGTGGAATTTTTATCAAAAGTTTGAGTGAAAAGATCAGATTTGTCAGAAAAAGGAGTGATGGTGGTGCGGTCAGAGTGGAAAAGTGGAGGGAAAGACGAGGAAGTAAAGTTGTTGAAGAGGTTTTTGGCTAGATGCCAGAAAGCTTGGGATGAGCTTGCATTGGAAAGTTCAGAGCACCTATCTCCTTTTTCATTGGTGGCTGGCTTTCGGGGAAGAAAGGCAAGGTGTGGTCCTTATGATATGGCCTAAGGTGAACCTCTCTATCATATGGAGGTGTTAAGCGTAGGCCTAGTGCGAGGTTGGGTAGAAAGTGGAAACTTGTTTTCTGATGGCTGGCTGTAGAAGGGAGATTGTCTGCTTCCGTTCTCTTTGGTAAGAGGTGCTGAGGGAGACATATATTTCTCAGGTGAAATAGACCATTCTTCCTTAGTTTCTCCAACAGGGGGAATATTAAGGGCATGGAACACCCCATGGGTGTAACGAATGGCAAGGGACTTGCAATGCTGGTAGTGCTGGTCAGGTTGGTTAGTGCTATTTGTTCTAGTCCTGCCGTCTGGCATTTATAATTATATATATATATATATATATATATAGTATATATATATTATATATATATATATATATATATATATATATAGCGGAGGTGTGGCAGAGTGGTCTTGCCACTGGACTGGTAATCCAATGGACCCGGGTTCGAGTCCCAATATGTCAATGGGAAGATATTATTGGGATGGAATTTGTGCTGTACCTAGTTTCAGTGCATTACCACAGCACACCAAAATGCCAAACAAAATACTCTCATTGTTCCCAGATTAAATAGCATTGTATGAATATTCCCATATTCAAAATATGCTACATGGGGGCAATGCCTAGTGAGTTAATTGCTCAATAGGTGGCGTTCTGAGAGTGAGGATCCGAGTATGGGGGATGAGACTGTGAAGCGCAGAGGAGAAGCAGCTTCAGAGATGGAGTTGCTTCGAGCCGTGAATGGGTGCTTCGCATGTCTCACTCCCTAGACTGGAACAAGACCTTACGGGCCTCACCGTGTTCAGCGGTAGAGTGTGCAGGCTCTCAGCCTATGCCCGAGAGGGAGTAGTTGGAATATATAAAAAAAATAATAAATAAAATAATATATAGTATATATATATATATATATATACTATATTTATATATATATATATATATATATATATATATATATATATATATATATATATATATATATATATATATATATATATATATATATATATATATATATATTATATAATATATAATATATATATTTATACATATATATACCGGTATATATACTTGTATATATATATATATATATATATATATATATAAATATATATATATATATATATATATATATATATATACTGTATATATATTTTTTTCTATGTAAGGGAGGCAACAAGCAGAACTGCCTGTAGCGAATGCCTCCCCCAGAGTTGAAAGAGTGACAGGGCCAAAATCAAGGGACGTTCGAGGCAAATTGCCTGGACACACGGAGTTTGAAGCAATTTAAGTCATAGGAAGAGGGAAAGACTGATTCTGGGAGCGAGTTCCAGTTCTCAGCTGTTGAATAAAAGAAAGTATGAGAGTAACGTTTCACTCTTGGGTTAGAGAGTTGCACAGAGTAGGGGTGGAATTGTGTTGCGAGACGGGTACTACGTGCTATATATATATATATATATATATATATATATATATATATATAGTGTATACATATATACAGTATACAGTATATTCCCTCATGGAAAGAATAAATTGTATACAATCCAACCTCACTTATCTCTCTCTCTCTCTCTCTCGCTCTCACTCTCTCTCTCTCTCTCTCTCTCTCTCTCTCTCTCTCTCACTTTATTCTGCAGTATAAGTTCAGACTGCCCGTATCTAAGCAATGAACTTATATGATAACTATCGTAATTTAGTTTTACTGTATCAAAAGTATTCCAACGTTGCAGAATATCCTCATACAATTACATTAGCCGATGATTGAAACTCCCGTATATTATATTTTTACCTTTCCAATTCGATGACTCTAGTTCGTTTTAAGTCTACAATGTAAAAGGAATGGCTTTGAAAAGGGTAATTAAATTTGTTGTATATACAATATATGTATGTACGTACATATGATCAAAGTATATATGTATGTACGTACATATGATCAAAGTTAATGGAAAATAATAGTTACAATAACATATTATATTGCTTACAGTTATTTATATTGAAGACATTATTGTGAATACCACAAAGCATATCTATATAATAACACTTCATATATACACTGTATATATATATATCTATATATATATATATATATATATATATATATATATACAGTATATTATATATGTATGTATATAATGTTTATATAAATATATATATATATATATATATATATATATTATATGATAACCTCAGCAGGTGATCTTGGACACCGCAACTTCCAAATTAGTAGGGCCGAGAAGAAATACGTTGTGGAACATCATGATTTATTCTAATTTTCGGCGACGTCACGCAGCCATCCTCAGGAAAGGGTTACCAACAGATCCTAAAATTGAGTATAACTCTGTATATATTGCTAAAACAGGATCACTAAAATGTATTGCATTGTTGAACACGTGGCAATTTGCCTATCTAAAAAACAATTAAACAACATAATTTTGGCCAACTAGGCAAGGTTTGAATATAAAATAAATCTACGGCTAGACATCATCTAATTCAAAATTGCTAAATCTCAATGCAACAAAAGAAATCAAAATGCATAAGATATCAAATTTATATTATCATTTCTTTTTCAATTCAAATATTATTCTGAACTGTAAAGGCTAAAATCTATTAAAAAAAATTACCTACCGCTAAACAGCGTCCAAAGTATTATGCTAATATCCAACCATGTGAGGACAAGACTTAGTTCCGATTTGTTTGTGACAATTTTCCTTTATGTGAATTTTCAACATTTATCTTTTGTTTCTTAGAGTCAAGTAATTCAAATGTACTTTTTTGCTTTATGTTGCGGTTCGATGTGATTAGGATTATTATAATTTGCTTCAAATTGTACTAGATAATTTGAAATGTTTTGTAGAGTCCTTCATTTTATAATTCTCCTTTATTATGATTACTTTTGCTAAGTCTTGTCCTCACATGGTTGGATATTAGCATAACACTTTGGACGCTGTTTAGCGGTAGGTTAAATTTTGTTTAATAGATTTTAGACTTTACAGTTCAGAATAATATTTGAATTGAAAAAGAAATGATAATATAAATTTGATATCTTATGCGTTTTGATTTCTTTTGTTGCATTGAGATTTAGCAATTTTGAATTAGATGATGTCTAGCCGTAGATTTATTTTATATTCAAACCTTGCCTAGTTGGCCAAAATTATGTTGTTTAATTGTTTTTTAGATAGGCAAATTGCCACGTGTTCAACAATGCAATACATTTTAGTGATCCTGTTTTAGCAATATATACAGAGTTATACTCAATTTTTAGGATCTGTTGGTAACCCTTTCCTGAGGATGGCTGCGTGACGTCGCCGAAAATTAGAATAAATCATGATGTTCCACAACGTATTTCTTCTCATTGCCCTACTAATATATATATATATATATATATATATATATATATATATATATATACGGGTATATATATATATATATATATATATATATTATATAGCATATAACCTGTATATTTATTATATGTATATAATGTTATATAATATATATATAATTATATATATAGTATATATATATATATATATATAATATATATATATATATATATTACTGTAATAGAATATATATATATATATATATATATATAATATATATATATATTATATATATATATACCGGATACCATACTGTATATATATCTAATATATATATATATATATATATATATATATATACAGTATATATATATATATATATATATATATACAGTATATATATATATATAATTGTTAATTTCATTAATCGATTTTAGGAGTAGAGTTGGTTGGTGGAGAGAACATAATAACAAAAAATATATATATATACCGGGTATATATATATATATATATATATACAGTATATATGTATATATACTGTATATGTATACAGTATATACAGTATATATATATAAGCCATATATGTACAGTATATACTGTATTTATCGCAAGACATACTTTCTTTTGATTTGCTTTCAACTTACTTATATTATAGTAGCCCCTCTGCTCCTTATATTATAGTAGCCCCCCTGCTCCTTATCTATAGTAGCCATGCTCCTTATATTATAGTAGCCCCCCTGCTCCTTATATTATAGTAGCCCCCTGCTCCTTATATTATAGTAGCCCCCTTGCTCCTTATATTATAGTAGCCCCTCTGCTCCTTATATTATAGTAGCCCCCCTGCTCCTTATATTATAGTAGCCCCCCTGCTCCTTATATTATAGTAGCCCCCCTGCTCCTTATATTATAGTAGCCCCCCCCCTGCCCTTACTATTATAGTAGCCCCCCCGCTCCTTATATTATAGTACCCCCCCTGCTCCTTATATTATAGTAGGCCGTCTGGTCCTTATATTATATTAGCCCCCCTCCTCCTTATATTATAGTAGCCCCTCTGCTCCTTATATTATAGTAGCCCCCCTGCTCCTTATATTATAGTAGCCCCCTGCTCCTTATATTATAGTAGCCCCCCTGCTCCTTATATTATAGTAGCCCCCCTGCTCCTTATATTATAGCCCCCCTGCTCCTTATATTATAGTAGCCCACCCTGCTCCTTATATTATAGTAGCCCCCCTGCTCCTTATATTATAGTAGCCCCCCTGCTCTTATATTATAGTAGCCCCCCTGCTCCTTAATATTATAGTAGCCCCCCTGCTCCTTATATTATAGTAGCCCCCCCCCCTGCTCCTTATATTATAGTAGCCCCCTGATCCTTATTATAGTAGCCCCTCTGCTCCTTATATTATAGTAGCCCCTCTGCTCCTTATATTATAGTAGCCCCTCTGCTCCTTATATTATAGTAGCCCCCTGCTCCTTATATATAGTAGCCCCCCTGTCCTTATATTATAGTAGCCCCCCTGCTCCTTATATTATAGTAGCCCCCTGCTCCTTATATTATAGTAGCCCCCCTGCTCCTTATATTATAGTAGCCCCTCTGCTCCTTATATTAGAGTAGGCCCCCTGCTCCTTAATATATAGTAGCCCCTCCTATATTATAGTAGCCCCTCTGCTCCTTATATTATAGTACACCCTCTGCTGCTTATATTATAGTAGCCCCCTGCTCCTTATTTATAGTAGCCCCCTGCTCCTTATATTAAGTAGCCCCTCTGCTCCTTATATTATAGAAGACGCCCTGCCTTATATTATAGTAGGCCCCCTGCTCCTTATATTATAGTAAGCCCCCCTGCTCCTTATATATAGTAGCCCCCTGCTCCTTATATAGTAGCCGCCTGCTCCTTATATTATAGTAGCCCCTCTGCTCCTTATATTATAGTAGCCCCCCCTGCTCCTTATATTATAGTAGCCCCCCTGCTCCTTATATTATAGTAGCCCCCCTGCTCCTTATATTATAGTAGCCCCCCTGCTCCTTATATTATAGTAGCCCCCCTGCTCCTTATATTATAGTAGCCGCCCTGCTCCTTATATTATAGTAGCCCCTCTGCTCCTTATATTATAGTAGCCCCCCTGCTCCTTATATTATAGTAGCCCCCCTGCTCCTTATATTATAGTAGCCCCCCCTGCTCCTTATATTATAGTAGCCCCCCTGCTCCTTATATTATAGTAGCCCCCCTGTCTCCTATATTATAGTAGCCCCTCTGCTCCTTATATTATAGTAGCCCCCTGCTCCGTATATTATAGTAGCCCCCCTGCTCCTTATATTATAGTAGCCCCCTTATATTATAGTAGCCCTCGCTCCTATATTATAGTAGCCGGTCCTATATTTATTAGCCCCCCTGCTCCTTATATTATAGTAGCCCCCCTGCTCCTTATATTATAGTACCCCCTCTGCTCCTTATAATATAGTAGCCGCCCTGCTCCTTATATTTTAGTCGGCCCCCTGCTCCTTATATTGTAGTAGCCCCCCTGCTCCTTATATTATAGTAGCCCCTCTGCTCTTATTTATAGGAGCCCCCCTCCTCCTTATATTATTGTAACCCCCCTGCTCCTTGTATTAACGTAGCCCCCCTGATCCTTAATTATTAGCCCCCCTGCTCCTTATATTATAGTAGCCCCTCTGCTCCTTATATTATAGTATTGTTATATTATAGTAGCCCCCCTGCTCCTATATTATAGTAGCCCCCTGTTATATATAGTAGCTCCTTATATTATAGCCCCCCTGCTCTTATATTATAGTAGCCCCCCTGCTCCTTATATTATAGCAGCCCCCTGCTCCTGATATTATAGGAGCCCCGCAGCTCCTTATATATAGTAGCCTCTGCTCCTTATATTATAGTAGGCCCCCCGCTCCTTATATTATAGTAGCCCCCCTCCTCCTTATTATAGTAGCCCCCCCTGCTCCTTATATTATAGTAGCCGCCCTGCTCCTTATATTATAGTAGCGCCCCTTCTCCTTATATTATAGTAGCCCCTCTGCTCCTTATATTATAGTAGCCCCCCTGCTCCTTATATTATAGTAGCCCCCCTGCTCCTTATATTATAGTAGCCCCTCTGCTCCTTATATTATAGTAGCCGCCCTGCTCCTTATATTATAGTAGCCCCCCTGCTCCTTATATTATAGTAGCCCCCCTGCTCCTTATAAGAACATAAGAACATAAGAAAATGGGAGTCTGCAGAAAGCCGATTGGCCTAAGCAAGGCAGATCCCTGTCCCACACAACCCCAATTACAAAGCCCAATTATAGGCTCAACACTCTAATACCTTGAGGATCATCTTACCAAAACGGTTAGAGATTAACGCAGGATTACGGGGGTCTGCAGAGTGCTGATTGGCCCAACCCTGCTGATTCCCCTTCACACCCAACCCTTCTCGTCCATATGCTTATCCAATTTTATCTTAAAGCTCCCTATCGTTTTTAATCCCACTATAGCACTTGGTAGTCTATTCCACCCATCTACAACTCTGTTACCAAACCAATATTTGCCTATATCTTTTCTGAAACGAAATTTATCTAATTTGAAACCATTGGTACGAGTTCTTTCGCTATCACTGAGCTTTAGTACATTTGTCATGTCCCCTTTGTTAATCCCACTAACCCACTTGAACACCTCTATCATATCCCCTCTAACTCTGCGTCTCTCTAACGAATGTAAACCTAATTTCTTCAACCTTTCTTCATACGGAAGATTTCTAATATTATGGATCATTTTTGTCATTCTACGCTGTACTCTCTCCAATGAATCTATGTCCATTCTGTAATAAGGACACCAAAATTGGACAGCATAATCCATATGGGGTCTCACTAATGACAAGTAAAGTTTTAAGATAACATCAGCAGTTCTGTTACTCACACTCCTAGAGATGAACCCGAGAATCCTGTTTGCCTTATTACGAACGCCTATACACTGTTTTCTAGGCTTCAAATCATTGCTAACAAACACACCTAGATCTTTCTCGCAGTCTGAATTTTCTAATTCTAAATTAGCTAGTTTATATTTAACATTTGTATGCATCTTCCCTATCTTTAATACTTTGCATTTGTCAATGTTAAACTTCATCTGCCAATTTACTGACCATTCATGTAAGGTATCTAGATCCCTTTGGAGGCACTCTATATCGCTATCTGAATCAATTGATCTCCCCATTTTAGTATCGTCTGCGAATTTACTTATCCTACTAGTTATACCTAAATCTAGGTCATTTATGTATATAAGAAACAACAGGGGACCTAATACCGATCCCTGGGGGACACCACTTTTGACTGCTCCCCACTCTGACTTGGTACCATTTATGCTGACTCTCTGTTTCCTACCAATTAGCCATGACCTAATCCATCCCAACAACGCCCCACCTATTCCATGTGCCTCAACCTTTCTCATCAATCTCTCATGAGGGACTCTGTCGAAAGCTTTACTGAAATCTAAATATATAATATCGTATGCCTTGTCATTATCTACTGCTTCATATACCTCTGAGAAAAAACTAAGCAAATTAGTAAGGCAAGAACGTCCCTGAGTGAATCCATGCTGAGAAGAATTGATTAAGTTAAATGTTTCTAAGTGGTTTCTCATTTTCCTAGCAATAATTGACTCTAGTAGCTTTCCTATGATTGAAGTGAGACTAATGGGACGGTAATTGGATGCTATTGATTTATCACCTTTTTTGAAAATCGGAACTACATTTGCAAGCTTCCAAGCTTCTGGAACTATACCTGTTTCTAATGAATTGTTAAAAAAGAATGTTAATGGGTAACTTAACTCATCTCTGCATTCTTTTAATACTCTGGCATATACCTCATCGGGACCAGGCGATTTCTGAGGTTTCAGTCTGTCAATTTCCTTAAGCACATCATTTCTACTTATAGTAACCGTACTTAACCTATTTTCTATACTATCGCTATATACCTTACGGACTTCTGGAATCTGTGCCAAATTTTCATTAGTGAAAACGGATAGAAACTGACTATTTAATGTACTGCACATTTCTAAATCATTTTCTGTCATTTCTCCTATCGAAGTTTTAAGGGGGCCTATTTTATCTCTAACTTTAGATTTATATAGCTGGTAAAAAGCCTTAGGGTTATTTTTTGAGTCATTGGCTATCCTGATTTCATAATTTCTTTTGTGTGTCCTTATACATTTTTTAACCTCTCTTGATAGACTCTGATAGTAAGCAAGTAGGTGAATTTCGCCTTTCTTTATTTTTCGATATATTCCTCTCTTTTTTCCTAGAAGGTCTAATAGTCTATTATTCATCCATTTGGGTTGGTTCTGTGTTGATCTAAATTTTCTTTTGGGGATATATTTATTTTGCGCATTGTGGAGTGAAGAAATAAAATTATTATATGTAGCTGTCAAATTATCCTGAGTTAAGACAGGTATCTGTGAGAGAGTATGTTCATTAGCGCACCTGGGTTTAACCATAGGATCGACTCTTAAGGCTCGTCTTAATCCACCATAATTGGCTTTTCTGAAATCTGGGATAAGTGTCGTATTCTCTTTAGCCTTTCCTGTCCATTGTATGTTAAAATAAATTGATTTATGATCACTATTTCCTAGTTGGTCTCCTATCTCTACATTATTTATCATTTGTTCATTATTACTGAGAACTAAATCGAGGATATTATTACCTCTAGTAGGCGAGTCTATGAATTGAAATAAAAAACTATCCTGTACCGCCTCAATAAACTCTTTTGAATCTGAGTCGCCGATTTGATGCTGCCAATCAATATTCGGAAAATTAAAATCCCCCATAATACACACATTGCTAAACCTTGATGCTATTTTCACTTCCTGCCATAAAGCTGTACCTTCGTTTCTACTCATATTTGGTGGTCTATAAATAACTCCAATAATTATGGTCTCACTACCTTCGCTAACCTCAACCCAAACACTTTCGTTATCAGTATTTAGTCTAATACCTGATTTAATACAGCTTTTTAAAGAACTCCTGACAAACACTGCTATTCCGCCGCCCCTCCTACTTGTTCGGTCGCGTTTAAACAAACTATATCCTGGTATATGGAATTCTGCTAAAAAATGTCTTGATTCTGTATTAATCCATGTTTCAGTCAGTGCTATAATGTCTATATTTCGTTGCTAACAAGTGCTCTAAGTTCATCATTTTGTTACATAAACTCCTACAGTTTGTATAATATAATCGCAATGAATTTATTTTACTGGAATCGGATTTACCTTTATTTCTAACTGAATTCCCATCTTCTGTTACACCTTCAATATTTCTACTAGCAGTACAATTAAAATCCTGTGACTGATATTTTCTATTCCTATCTGATGTACCAGTACGGCAATTTACCCTATCTAGACAATTATTCTTACTCATATTCTCAGGCTTTATTTTCAGCGAAACCCCGCGACAATCCTATCTATTGACCTAGCTAAATTTGCCACCCCTAGCCGAGAAAGATGAACCCCGTCCTGTGCGTACAACTGATTTTTACCATAGAAACGGGTCCAGTTATCAAGGAATGGTATTGCATTTGCATTACAGTATTTTTCCAGCCGACAATTGATACCAATTGCCCTAGATGACCATTCCTTGCTGACCCCTCTCCGTGGCAAGATACTGTGTACTACAGGTATGCCTCCCTTCCTCCTAACTTTATCTAACACCTCCCTGTACTGCCGAAGCAGTACTTCCGTCCTACCTTTACCATTATAGTAGCCCCCCTGCTCCTTATATTATAGTAGCCCCCCTGCTCCTTATATTATAGTAGCCCCCCTGCTCCTTATATTATAGTAGCCCCTCTGCTCCTTATATTATAGTAGCCCCTCTGCTCCTTATATTATAGTAGCCCCCCTGCTCCTTATATTATAGTAGCCCCTCTGCTCCTTATATTATAGTAGCCCCCCTGCTCCTTATTATAGTAGCCCCCCTGCTCCTTATATTATAGTAGCCCCCCTGCTCCTTATATTATAGTAGCCCCCTGCTCCTTATATTATAGTAGCCCCTCTGCTCCTTATATTATAGTAGCCCCCCTGCTCCTTATATTATAGTAGCCCCCTGCTCCTTATATTATAGTAGCTGCTCCTTATATTATAGTAGCCCCCCTGCTCCTTATATTATAGTAGCCCCTCTGCTCCTTATATTATAGTAGCCCCCCTGCTCCTTATATTATAGTAGCCCCCCTGCTCCTTATAATATAGTAGCCGCCCTGCTCCTTATATTATAGTAGCCCCCCTGCTCCTTATATTATAGTAGCCCCTCTGCTCTTTATATAGTAGCCCCCTGCTCCTTATATTGTAGTAGCCCCCTGCTCCTTATATTATAGTCGCCCCCCCTGCTCCTTATATTATAGTAGCCCCCCTGCTCCTTATATTATAGTAGCCCCCCTGCTCCTTATATTATAGTAGCCCCTCTGCTCCTTATATTATAGTAGCCCCCCCTGCTCCTTATATTATAGTAGCCCCCCTGCTCCTTATATTATAGTAGCCCCCCTGCTCCTTATATTATAGTAGCCCCCCTGCTCCTTATATTATAGTAGCCCCTCTGCTCCTTATATTATAGTAGCCCCCCTGCTCCTTATATTATAGTAGCCCCTCTGCTCCTTATATGCTGACTATAATTAGACAATTTTATATAGGCCTAGTCAATTTCAAGGCAGCATCCCAGAAGCTGGGTGTGCTCAACTGCCTCAGGGGTTCTTTACCCCTGCACAGCTTCTTGCTCTGTACAGGGGCACAGTGCGTCCTTGTATTGAGTATTGTTCACATGCGTGGGGAGGATCGTCTCACACAGGACTTCTTGACAAAGTAGAAAGGAAGGCCTATATCGTATCATTAACTCCCATCTTCTCACCAACTCTCTGAAATCTCTCTTTCTCCGCCGCAATGTTGCATCTCTGTCTCTATTCTATCGCTACTACAATAATCAGTGTTCCTCAGAGCTTTCCCAGTGTATACCACCTCCTCAACGTAGGGTACGTAGTCCCCGTTTTGTAACACAATCCCACCCTTAATCTGTGCAACTCTCCAACCCAAGAATGAAACGTTATGCTCAGTCTTTCTTCTATTCAACTGCTGAGCTTTGGAACTCTCTCCCAGAATCAGTCTTTCCCTCTTCCTATGACTAAAATTGCTTCAAACTCTGTGTGTCCAGGTATTTTGGCTCGAATGTCCCTTGACTTTGACCGTCACTCTTTCAACTCTGGGGGAGGCACTTGCTACAGGCAGTTCTGCCTTTTGTCTCCCTCACTTACATAGAACAAAAAATGAACCCTTTCCCTGCAGCCAGTGTGTGTGTGTATGCCCTATTTAAAGTAAGGTTCACAAACATAAAATGTTCTGGTAGTACCGACTGTGTTAGGCTAGATGCTTTCCGGTGGTTCTAAGCTTGCCACCCATACTTATATCAGTTTGCTTAGTGCATTAGTTGAGGAAGGGTGTGTGTACAATAAAGAGGTATTTTGGAAGCTGAAAATCAATGCAAATTGGGCCTCTATTCCACATAATTGTGACAGCTATATTTCAAGTACGAATATAAAGTTCATTCAATTTTGATGTCAACAACTCATGCTGTCTTGTAAACACAAAACATAATAAAATTACTGTAAACAACCTCAAGTTATTGGCATTGGAAAGGAAGGAGATAATCGTATATTTTCGCTCGCAAGTGTAATGTTGAAGGTCGGCTTTCAGCGATGAAAGAAGCAAAGTTTTGATAGATTTTACTGAGTGGTGTGAGGTGGTAGGAATGTCATGGCGACTGTTAATTATAGATGTTCTATAAACGTATATTGAGCGGAATTAGCAAGAAAGTAGCTGCCTGGGTGTATTTATTCTACATAGAAGCTTGAAGAAGCTTTGACTGTCTACTACACTCAGTCGAAAAGTAAAAATTCTAGTCCCATCTAACGTGTTCTTTTTTTATCTTCCTCTCCTTTTCTCTCTTTCTCTGGCTTATATCCATTCGGCCCCATTCAGCTTACTGTTTTAAGATTTTTTTTTTTTTTTTTTTTTTTTTAACTACTCCCTCTTGGGCATAGGCTGATAGCCTTTACACTCTACCTCTGAACACGGTGAGGCCCGTGAGGTCTTGTTCCAGTCTAGGGAGTGAGACATGCGAAGCACCTATTTACGGCTCGAACCCAACTCCATCTCTGAAGCTGCTTCGCCTCTGCGCTTCACAGTCTCACTCCCCAGGCTCGGACCCTCACTCTCAGAACGCCACCTATTGAGCAATTAACTCACTAGGAATTGCCCCCCTGTAACATACTTTGAATATGGGAATATTCATACAGTGCTATTTAATCAGGGAACAATGAGGGTATTTTGTTTTGGCATTTCGGTGTGCTGTGGTAATGCACTGAAACTAGGTACAGCACAAATTCCATCCCAATAATATTTTCCCATTGACATATCGGGATTCGAACCCGGGTCCATTGGATTACCAGTCCCGTGGCAAGGCCACTCTGCCACTCTTCCTGGCGAGCGATAGCGAGCTAGCATTGTATGGAGAAGTCCGGCTTCGCTTGCTGTCAAAACAAAACTATATACATATATGCTGGCTCGCTGCCGCTTGCCTCGAAAATATTGACACCTGGATGGGAGTAAACGTCTTAAAACAGTAGGCTGAATGGGGCCGAATGGATACAAGCTTAAGAGAGAGGAAGAGAAAGAGAAAAAGCGAGGTGGGCCCCCTTAAATGTAATGGGGTGATAACTCCGTGGACCTCCCTCCTGCATAGCGCCAACCAACAAAGACACTGCTATTTTTTTTGTTTTTTTCAATCAATGACACTAATCCCCAGCTCTGTAGAACATTAAGGGGGCCCACCTCGTTTTTTTGTTTTGTTCACTCTCTCTGGGCTGTATCTGCTCGGCCCCATTCAGCCTACTGTTTTAACCCTTCGAGTACCAGAGACGCACGTGATGCGTCGGCAAGGCAATGCATGTAACGATAAACCCCAGAGCCGTATAGGGTGCGTCGTGGTTAATTATTCCGGTCCTTTGGCACCTAGAGGGCTCAGATTTGTATGTGAACTGCGTAAGTATCCCACGCAACAATGCCAATTAGATGGTTGAAAACCTCACAGTCTAACCGCGTGCGCGTTAGCACGCAAAAACGTGCTGTTTCATGTTTTTGCCTACCCATTTCCCCATGTTAATTCCGACTTTTGGGCGCCCGTAGGACCCCTTAATGACCTAGAGGATCGGTTTTTTTATATGGTGTTTCCTTCATTTCTAATCCATTCCAGGTGTTTTCTGGATTTTTTTTTTTTTTTTTACAACCCTCTGGTTCTGGAATGAACATTTATATTATAATGCCTGGTGTTCGGTGGGTTAAGATGTTTATCCCCCGGTGTTCGGTGGGTTAAGATGTTTATCCCCTGGTGTTCGGGGGGTTAAGATGTTTATCCCCATCCAGGTGTCGATTTTTTCCTGGTGAGCGGTAGCGAGCCAGCATATTTTTTTAAACGCTTTTGACAGCAGGCTAAATTTGTACATTTTTCGATACCAAAATTTCTCAGGCGAAGCCGGATTTCTCCATACAATGCTGGCTCGCTATTGCTCGCCAGGAAGAAATCAACACCTGGATGGGGATAAACGTCATAAAACAGTAGGCTGAATGGGACCGAATGGATACAAGCTAGAGAAAGAGAGAAAAGGAGAGAAAAAAGCAGGTGACCCCCTTAATTGTAGCCATACTCAAGGCAAAGCATGATAGTTAAAACCCGACTCATACACCATATTATAAAACTAAAGCTAGTATCATGCAGACGGTTTTTTTTCCAATTCATATTTAGATTTCGGCATCTAAAACAATACATCTCATATAAGTATCATGTTATATAATTATATTTTTGATTCAGACTCTGATACTAATGGGCAAGAGCTCACAAATGTCGCTGGCAAATGTGTTAGCCTTCGAAATTGAAAATTAAAGCTGTAGAATGATACCCCTTTAAATATATATATATAATTATGTTCAGATTTTTAGGTGACCGTCAATAATAACAATATATAATTTGTTTCAGTGGGCTGTGTGCGTGTTTGTGTGCGTGTGTTTTTGTGTGTGTGTGTGTGTGTGTGTATATGTGTGTGTGTGTGTGCGTATGTAGGGGGAATTTACTGTATGTGGTGGCTAATTATTTCTTTTATTATTTTATCATTGGAAATTCAAAGTCAGCCAAATAAGTTTGTCATTATTGCCAATGCAAAACTAATTCAACAGATCAGCAAGCTACACGTCTAGAGTTCAGTCTCCAAGCAGGACATGAGAGGTGGTGGTTTCTGTAACTCAACGCGTGGAGTCCGTGGAAATTCGTGGCATCCCATCTGGAGAGGTAAATAGTAATAACTTGGGTTACTCACCCATCACAGGCTCTGAAGGACTAAGACTTTGAGATAAGCGTCACGCAAAGCAAAAGCCTCCTAAGTTTACGTCTGCATACATTTTGAACAAGTACATAAACAGGCATTCGTTTCGTAGTTTCACTGTTGATATTTGTTATATATCCACGGTACTTATAAGAACACAGTTATGGAGTATACTGTACAAACAAATACAAACGCACTTGCAGAGAGTAAGTGCGTATAATGTAATTCACATTATTATAGTATTATTTTTATCATTTTTAACTACCCAAATTAAATTAATATAACCATGCGATCCTCCCAGGATTCGATCAAATTACTTTAGCTCGATTAATCTCGTTTGGGAACCCGTGGAGTGCTGCTCTTGAGCGACATTATGTGCAAATATTTTCGGATAATTGTTCTTAGATTAGAAGAGTATAGGGTTATTTTGACCTGACCTACTCATATTGGCAAATAAAGTTGTATCTCATATCAATGCAATTTATAACTTCCTCTAGGCCTATATACTACACACACTACGTATATTTCACTAAATTACTCACTCGCTATAGCAGTGACTGAGAAACATATTATATATTGGCACTGAGATTACACAATAGTGAAACAGATGCAATACTTTCATTGTTTGATAGTAATGTATCTCTCGCGTAAATAGAACATTATTGCTACAGGCTGAGTGCATATGTTACATGTGTCATATGTCTTATCTTAAATGCTGGTGTGAGAGAGAGCAAGTATGTTGATTAAAAAACACACACACTCTCTATGCAATCCTAACCAAAAACCTTCTTACGTGAATTTACATTGTACGTACCTACATTGGAAATTCGAACTAAATACAAGACATATTCTGTTAAAAAGTAATGCATGGCTTAAGGGGGTTAGAGAACATCGTTGCATGTTCCTGATTTCCAGAATATTATTATTATAATTATTATTATTGTTTTTTTGCCAAACTGATTTCATAATACACCAGTAGTACAAGAATGTATATTCCATAATAGCTATTTATTGCTGTTCAATCACAATTGCACATCATGTAAGGTATATATATATGTATACAGTATATATATATATATATGTTAGTATAGCCAGGTAATAGATTCTCTTTTAAACAGACGAGGTTAAAAGCAATAGCAGTTTCAGCATTCAGGATTTTATTGTTACAGCTTTCAATACTTCTAACAATTTTCCTCTGGGGTTCAGAGATGAGGTACAAAAGGTTAGCAAAATTCATGGTGGATCCAACGTTTCACAAGTAAACATCGTGCATCTTCAGGGAATGGAGAGGTAATGATTAGAATAGGGACAATGCATCTTATTTATACAAAATTTGAGGATCAAGTAGAGGGAGGTGGGCGGAGCTACTGGGTGTGTGGTGGCTGTTCATTGGTGGAAGGCAGTCTATTCGCGAGACGGGCACTAAATCTTATCGGTGGTTGGTTGTTGGCTGTGGGTGGCTGTGATTGGTTGGTGTTGTCAGTTGTGTTCTGAGCGTGGAAGCGTGGAATCTTCCCTGAAGATGCAAGATGTTTACTTGTGAAACGTTGGATCCACCATGAATTTTGCTAACCTTTTGTACCTCATCTCTGAACCCCAGAGGAAAATTGTTAGAACTATTGAAAGCTGTAACAATAAAATCCTGAATGCTGAAACTGCTATTGCTTTTAACCTCGTCTGTTTAAAAGAGAATATATATATATATATATATATATATATATATATATATATATATATATATATATATATTCAACCTGTCCCAAAGAAGGGTAACCGCTCTCAACCCTCCAACTATCGTCCAAATACTCTCATCTCTTGTATCTCTAAAGTTTTTGAAACTATTCTTGCTTCCAAATTTCTTAAGCATTTCTCTTCTCATAATCTGCTCTCAGATCACCAGTATGGCTTCCTTAAGGGTCGCTCTACTGTTGATCTTCTTTCATATCTTACTAACTCTTGTTCATCCAACTTTCGGGACTTCGGTGAGACTTTTTCTGTTGCACTAGAGACATCGAAGGCCTTCGATAGAGTCTGGCACAAATCCTTAATTTTCAAACTGCCCTCCTTCGGTTTCTGTCCCTCCATCTGTGCCTTTGTCTCTAATTTCCTTTCCGGCCGTTCCATAGCTGCGGTTGTGGACGGCCATCGCTCATTTCCTCATCCTATCAACTCCGGTGTTCCTCAGGGTTCTGTCCTATCTCCTATTCTCTTTCTAATTTTCATAAATTATCTTCTCAACTGTACATCCAGTCCCATCCATTCATACGCAGACGACTCTACCTTACACCACTCAATTAGTTTTCCAGACGCCCCAGCCAGCAGTCCCTCAAAAGCAAATGTAAGGAAGCCATATAACACTTATCCTCTGATATAGCTATTATTTCCAATTGGGGTAGAGAAAACCTTGTTGCATTTAATGCTTCCAAGACTTAATTTGTCCATCTTACTACCTGTCAGGAACCTCCAGAGGACTATCCCTTATTCTTCAACAATACAAAAATCAACCCTTCATCTTCTCTCAATGTTCTCGGTGTCTCTTTTTCTTCTGCTCTCACATGGAAGGACCATATTACCAGTCTCGCTAAGGTAGCCTCCCAGAAGCTGGTTGTGCTCAACCGCCTCAAGGGGTTACCCCTGCCCAGCTTCTTGCTCTGTACAGGGGCACAGTGCATCCTTGTATTGAGTATTGTTCACATGTGTGGGGAGGATTCTCTCACACCGCACTCCTAGACAAAGTAGAGAGGAAAGCCTTTCGTATCATTCACTCCCGTCCACTCACCAACTCTCTGCAATCTCTCTCTCTTTGCCGCAATGTTGCATCTCTTTCACTATTCTATCGCCACTACAATATTCAGTGTTCCTCGGAGCTTTCCCAGTGTATACCACCTACTCTACGTAGGGTATGTAGTTCCCGCCTTGCAACACAATCCCACCCCAACTCTGTGCAAATCTCCAACCCAGGAGTGAAATGCTATTGTCAGACTTTCTTCTATTCAACTGCTGAGCTCTGGAACTCTCTCCCAGAATCAGTATTTCCCTCTTCCTATGACTTAAATTGCTTCAAACTCTGTGTGTCCAGGCATTTTAGCTCGAACGTCCCTTGATTTTGGCCCTCTCAATCTTTCAACTATGGGGGAGGCACTCGCTGCAGGCAGTTATGCATTTTGTCTCCCTCATTCACATAGAAAAACATATATATATACAGTATATATATACTGTATATATAAGTATACCGTGTATACTGTATATATATATATATATATATATATATATATATACTGTATATATATATATAAAATATATATATATATATATATATATATATATATATATATATATATATACAGTACGGGAGAGGGTGCAACAGGGGAAGAGGGTTGTAGGAACGTTGAAAGCAGTAACAAGAAATAGAGTGGTCAGTATGGAAGTGAAGAAGTCCTTGCATGACAGTGTGGTAATCCCGACACTAACTTACGGAAGCGAAGCATGGACGTTCGTGGAGAGACTCAGACCAAGAATGAGAGCGATGGAAATGAGTTACTTGAGAAGTGCGTGCGAAGTTACGTGGAGGGAGAGACAGACGAATGAGGAAGTAAGAAGGAGGTGTGGTGTGGAGGTAGATGTGCTGGAAAGTGTGAAAAGGAACACCTTAAGATGGTTCGGCCATATGGAACGTATGGGAAGCGAGAGAATGACTAAGAGGGTGTACGAGAGCGAGGTGGAAGGACAGAGAGGGAGAGGTAGACCGAATGAGAGGTGGAAGGATGGAGTGAAGAAGTATATGAATGAAGGCGGTGCTGGTTGGGAGGAGGGGCGTCGACTGACTGGGGACAGAGGTGCTTGGGGCGGTTCGTTCGTGGCCACACCTTCGGGGATCATGGCGTCAGGCAATAGATAGATAGATATATATATATATATATATATATGTATATATACTGTACATATATAAATATATATATATATATATATATATATATATATATATATATATATATATATATATATATATATATATACAGTATATATATACACAATAAGGTAATTAGTCTCTCATCTTCCTCCACTACTATCTAGCTGAGCTAGACTAGCTCCCTCTGCTGGTTTCCAGCCCCCACTACAGTCGTTCACATTTTCTCTCGCCTCCCTAATCCCTCACCTCTTCCCCAACCCTCACCACTGTTACCAAATCATTTATATTTACTAATTGTGCTGCCACCTATCGAGTGTGCTGCATGGAACTGTCCACAACTATACCTGTCTATCATCGCCTTAACCACAGCTCCACCGAAACCTATTTTTGTTTTTCCTTATTTTTTCTATGTGAATGAGGGAGGCAAAAAGCAGAACTGCCTGTGGCGAGTGCCTTCTCCAGAGTTGAAAGACTGACAGGGCCAAAATGCCTGGACACACAGAGTTTGAAACAATTCAAGTAATAGGAAGGGGAAAGATTGATTCTGAGAGAGAGTTCCAGAGTTCAGCTGTTGAATAGAAGAAAGATTGAAAATAACGTTTTACTCATGGGTTGGAGAGTTGCACACAGCAGGAGTGGGATTGTGTTGCAAGCTGGGTGCTACGTGCTCTGCGAAAAGGGCGTGGCATACACTGAAAGAGCTCTGAGGAACACTGATTATTGTAGTAGCGGTAGAATAGTGAGAGAGATGCAACAATGCGGCGAAGTGAGAGAGACTGCAGAGAATCGGTGAATGGACTTGAGTTAATGAGACAGATCCTCCTCACACGGGTGAACAATACTCAATACATGGACGCACTATTCCCCTGTACAGAGCAAGAAGCTGCGCAGGGGTAAAGAACCCCTGGAGGCGGTTGAGCACACCCAGCTTCTGGGATGCTGTTTTAGCAAGAGTGGTAACATGATCTTTCCAAGAGAGATCAGAAGAAAAAGAAACACCAAAAATATTAAGAGAAAATTAAGTGTTAATTTGCATGTTGTTGAAGAGTAGTTCATTGTTTTTTTCCAGTTGACGGCAAATTGGTGAGTCTCTATCTTGGTTACTCAGCTATTATGAGGATTTTGTAGCGAAAGATGTTGTTAATTATGGAAACGTGGTAGTATTAAGACGTAGAGACAGTGAGGTTTCATACTTTCCATTAACTATCGATAAATCAGCTACTAGGAAACTGAATTTACCATCAGTTGGAAATAAACATACTATAGTTTCCGATACCAGTACAAAGAGATCCCGGAAATACTGACGGAATATATTGACTATCGAAAATTGATGATAAAAGTTCCTTCAGTTCAGCCTACGGGAAAATGAACCAACTCCTGACTATTAATGAATCCCTATAATACATTGTGGGAATATACAACACAAATGGCGTAGAGAATCATTGGGTTTATTGACAGTGATTTACGTTGCTATTCTCTTATTAGCAGGGTGTATTAAAAGTAGCTATCATACCTGTACAAGAGAAAATTATCATGGGAACGTTAATTACACATTTCATACCTTCTTTCAGCCCAAATGTTTACGGTGTTGTCTGGTTTCATTGGTACGAAATCCCATATTAGTACAGGTATTAAAAAAAACAAAATCTGAAATACTTAATTAAATATTTGTAGCGAAATGTGTTGTCAACTCTAAAAACTTGCTTGGTATTAACATGATGCAGACATAGTAGTGTCATCAAGTATCATTAACTCAGTTGCTAAACGGTTAGATTATCCAACAGGTGAACCTATAATTAGTGTGATAACTCATGGAAGGTGCAACCGTGTGGAAGAGAAAGGCCAGTATTTTTTTGACGAACTTCTATATTATTACGTTCCAGCACAACCTGATGTGCCAAGACGTTGGAATAAAATAGTTCATCACCCGGGTCCAGCTTTTCCTTAAATAAAATAGTTCATCACCCTGGTCCAGCTTTTCCTTAAATGAAGAATATAATAGCATGTTTAAGGTTGGATCTGAGTTAGCTTACTCTATCTTTGATTATTCAGTAATCACTCGCTCTAACTTTATCGGAGTTAAATCCAATTTAACTTGAACCCAACACAGCAGAACTACCTTCCACTAAGCATAATTGGTCGTTCACACACACACACTCACACAGGCACACACAAACACACACACACACATACAGACACACACACTCACACACACATGCACAGGCACACACAGGCACAGGCACACACACACACACACACACACACACATATACAGGCACACATACATACAAACACCCACCCACACACACATGAAATACTGTAAATAGCTTAATGTGTGTGTGTGTGTGTGTGTGTGTGTGTGTGTGTGTGTGTGTGTGTGTGTGTGTGTGTGTGTGTGTATGTGTGTGTGTGTGTATTTGTGTGTGTTCAGAACGTGTGTGTGTATTGGGGTGTATTTTGGTATAGAGGTGAACATACCCCAGAATGCAATCAAGGCTCCACACCTGTAAACACCTGGCAATATCCACCGAGTAACACCTACATTTCTCTCTCTCTCTCTCTCTCTCTCTCTCTCTCTCTCTCTCTCTCTCTCTCTCTCTCTCTCTCTCTCTCTCTCACACTATCACTCCCTCCATCTCTTTATCATATATCATAATTATGTACTATTAACAAATAACCGAGGAAATAAAACAACATTAGCTTTAATATGCAGACCCCTAGTTCAATCAGTGCAAACTGACCGTTAAATTTACGAACAAATTGCAGAAATAACTAACACACAATATAGCCTACCGTAAATCTTGGCGACTTTTAATTGATCTGCGATTAAATTGCAGAAATAACTAACTCACAATATACCGTAATTCTTGGCAACTTTTAATTGATCTGTGATTAAATGGCGCGATATGCTTACTTCACATTCTGGACACGACCTCTATGCCAACTTGCAAACAAATTTACGTTTTCAATTTGTTCAATCTCCAACCCGTGGTAATAATGTACTTGACCTTGAACTCGTAACACAAGAAGACTTGGTCGATAATCTGAATGTTGGTGATGAATTCAGTAACAGCGACCATCATACGATAACTTTTAGTTTACAGTTTAATAGTAACGAACCAAATAGCAGCAACAAGAAAAGGACCTAATATTAAAAAAAAGCGAACTTTCGTAAATTTAAAACAATATTTAAAGAAACTGACTGGAGCTTTTTAATTAACAAGAGCAACATAAATACAGCATTAGAATTTGTCACGATCACATACGCGGTGCATGACTGCATACCATCGAGAAAAACAAAGTCGTTCAGTCCATAATGATAAGCCTAAATGGTGGAATAGAGATTTGAGACTGTTTGCATGATAAAAAAACGCGCATGATAGATTAAAGTCCTCACATAATGACGAAGAACGGGTGAAATGCATAGAACTACGACGCAAAGCCAAACATTTAACTAAACAAAGTGAAATCACCCTGGAGTTACATGTTGCAAATTAAAGTGAAACAAACCCAGTGGGGATATTGTAGGCACCAATCGATCAGGGCTAGACCCAGGTGAGGTTATAGGCATGTGATAAAGAGTCGCTGGAACTCCTGTTTCATTTGATGGCCTCTCTTACTGATTTTATTTGTGCCTCATTTACACTGAGAGCAATCCAGCTAGCTCTCACAAACACCTCCTCCTCCTATCCACTTCACTAAACTAATCATGCACACCACACTTCATTCCTCCACACCAAAAAAATTAAAAATTATGAATTTCAGCCCAGCCTCGGAGTCCCCAGTGGGGGGGGAGGGGGGGGGACCATAAATGCCCCCACACCCGACCGACCATCCCCTGACGACCCCACAAAATTACCTGGACCTCGGCCTGTTACTCTTTCTATTGATTTCTGCAACATTCGCGGACTTTCCTCTAACTTTCACTCTGTTGAACACCATCTCTCCTCCCACAAACCTGATCTTCTCTTCCTCACCGAAACTCAGGTGTCTGTAGCAACATCCAGCAACCCCTTCTCTGTATCCTCCTACTTTCACTATCCTAGTTTCAAAGCCAAAGGCGAATGGTGTGCATATGTGCACAACAAACTCACTTGCTCTCGTGTTCCCGATTTCGACTCCTCCGAATTCTCTACTTTATGGCTCAAACTTTCCTGTCATTCTCTTACTAAATATTTCTGTGCTGTCTATCTTTCCCCTAACTCTACCAACTTTTCCAAATTCTTTGACTATCTAAACTCTACAGTGCAACACATTCTATCCATTTCTCCTTTCTCAGAAATCTCCATCTTAGGAGATTTCAACGTTCACCACCGCCAATGGCTCTCCTCTCACACTACTGACCCACCTGGTGAAGAAGCCTACGTCTTTTCTATCATAAATGACCTAGAGCAGTTAGTTCAGCAACCCACCCATATCCCGGATCGCCTCGGAGATCGGCCCAACATTCTTGACTTGTTTCTAACTTCTAACCCTTCTTCTTATACTGTTGATTTTTTCTCTCCTTTGGGCTCCTCTGACCATAAACTTATCTCTGTCAACTGTCCTTCCTATCTCTCCAGTACGGCCACCCGATCCTCCTAGCCGGCGGCGCTTGTGGCACTTTGGTGCTGCCGACTGGGAGGCTCTCCGGCAGTACTTCTTTGATTTCCGATGGAATGATTTCTGCTTCCGTGGCCGGGGACCCTCGGAGAGTGCTGAACGCATTACCGAGGTAATTCGGGCATGGAAGCATACATTCCATTCTCTTTCTATCAGACTAATGCTAAACATTTATGGTTTACTCACGCCTGCTCTACTGCTGTCCGCAATAAGGAGGAAGCATTCAAACGGTACCGACGCCTTAAAAATCAAGACTCTCATTCTTCCTATGTTTCTGCCCGGAATCAAGCCAAATCTGTTCTTCGACTTGCCAAACACTCTTTCATCAATAATAAATGCACTGAACTATCCAACTCTAGCTCTTCCGAAGCTTTCTGGCATCTAGCCAAAAACCTCTCCAACAATTTCTCTTCCTCGTCTTTCCCTCCCCTTTCCCATTCTGATGGCACAACCATCACTTCTTCCCCTGAAAAAGCTAAACTCTTCGCTCAAACTTTTGCTAGAAACTCCACCTTGGATGATTCCAGTGCTATTCCTCCCTCTCCACCCTCCTCTCTCTTACTTATGCCTAATATCCTAATCTCTTCTAAAGATGTACTTTCTACCCTCTCTGGGCGTAATACTAATAAGGCGTATGGTCCGGACGGTGTTCCTCCTGTTGTTCTCAAAAACTGTGCTTCCGTGCTAACTCCCTGCCTAGGCAAACTCTTTCGTCTCTGTCTATCCTCTAACGTCTTCCCTTCATGCTGGAAGTTTGCTCACATTCAACCTGTCCCAAAGAAGGGTGACCGCTCTCAACCCTCCAACTATCGTCCAATTGCTCTCATCTCATGTCTTTCTAAAGTTTTTGAAACTATTCTTGCTTCCAAATTTCTTAAGCATTTCTCTTCTCATAATCTGCTCTCAAATCGCCAGTATGGCTTTCTTAAGGGTCACTCTACTGGTGATCTTCTTTCATATCTTAGTAACTCTTGGTCATCCTCCTTTCGGGACTTCGGTGAGACTTTTTCTATTGCACTAGACATATCGAAGGCCTTCGATAGAGTCTGGCACAAATCATTAATTTCTAAACTACCCTCCTTCGGTTTCTATCCGTCCATCTGTGCCTTTGTCTCTAATTTCCTTTCCGGCCGTTCCATAGCTGCGGTTGTGGACGGCCATTGTTCAATTTCTCACCCTATAAACTCCGGTGTTCCTCAGGGCTCTGTCCTATCTCCTATTCTCTTTCTATCTATCTATCTATCTATTGCCTGACGCCGTGATCCCCGAAGGGGTGGCCACGAACAAACTGCCCCCATGCACCTCTGTCCCCAGTCAGTCGACGCCCCTTCCCCCAACCAGCACCGCCTTCGTTCATGTACTTCCTCACTCCATCCTTCCACCTCTCATTCGGTCTACCTCTCCCTCTCTGTCCCTCCACCTCGCTCCCGTACACCCTCTTAGTCATTCTCTCGCTTTCCATACGTTCCATATGGCCGAACCATCTCAAGTTGTTCCTTTTCACACTTTCCAGCACATCTACCTCCACACCACACCTCCTTCTTACTTCCTCATTAGACTGTCTATCCCTCCATGTAACTCCGCACGCACTCCTTAAGTAATTCATTTCCACTGCTCTCACTCTTGGTCTGAGTCTCTCAACCAACGTCCATGCTTCGCTTCCGAAAGTCAGTGTCGGGATTACCACACTGTCATGCAAGGGCTTCTTCACTTCCATACTGACCACCCTATTTCTTGTTACTGCTTTTAGCGTTCCTACAACCTTCTTCCCCTGTTGTACCCTCTCCCGCACTTCTTCATCCATAGTCCCATCTTTACTCAACACACTGCCCAGATACTTAAAAGAGTTGACGATCTCCATAGCCTGACCGTTCAGCTTCACCTCACACTCTGTGAGTTCACCCTTTTCGAAGGCCATAACCTTGCTCTTCCCCGCATTTACCTTCAAATTCCGTTTTTCGCACACTGTTCCAAACTCATTTACCAGACCCTGCAACTCCCATTCATTATGGGATTTTTATAAATGATCTCCTCAACTCTACCTCAATTCCCATCCATTCATACGCAGACGACTTAACCTTACACTACTCCATTAGTTTTTCAGAACGCCCCAGCCTGCAATCCCTCAACGACAAACGCAATGAAGCCATAGAACTCTTAAATTCTGATCTAAATGCTATCTCCAATTGGGGCAGAGAAAACCTTGTTACCTATAATGCTTCCAAAACCCAATTTCTCTATCTATCTACCCGTAAGGAACTCCCAGCGGACTATCCCTTATTCTTCAAAAATACAAAAATCAATCCTTCATCTTCTCTCAATGTTCTTGGTGTCTCTTTTTCTTCTGCTCTCAGTTGGAAGGACCATATTACCAGTCTTGCTAAGGCAGCCTCCCAGAAGCTGGGTGGGCTCAACCGCCTTAGGGGGTTCTTTTCCCCTGCACAGCTTCTTGCTCTGTACAGGGGCATAGTGCGTCCTTGTATTGAATATTGTTCACATGTGTGGGGAGGTTTCTCTCACACCGCTCTCCTAGACAAAGTTGAAAGGAAGGCCTTTCGTATCATTAACTCCCGTCCACTCACCAACTCTCTGCAATCTCTCTCTCTCCACCGCAATGTTGCATCTCTCTCGCTATTCTATCGCTACTATAATAATCAGTGTTCCTCAGAGCTTTCCCAGTGTATACCACCTCCATTACGTAGGGCACGTGGTACCCAACTTGCAACTCAATCCCACCCCTACTCTGTGCGACTCTCCAACCCGAGAGTGAAACATTACTCTCAGTCTTTCTTCTACTCCGTCTACAGCCGTCCGGCTGGCTCAGTTGATAGCGTGCCTGATTCCCATCTTGAAGGTCTCGCGTTCAATCCCCGCTCAGATTGTAAAGTTTTTCTGGGATATAGCCGGCGGTTACCATCTCCCCATGAGCAAGGGGGATGGGTAATGGTCTCTGGTAGACTAAAGAAAGCCAAGCGCTTGTGAATCCTCGAAGGAGGAGATACGGGCGCTATATAAGTAACCAGACTATTATTATTATTACTCAACAGCTGAGCTCTGGAACTCTCTCCCACAATCAGTCTTTCCCTATTCCTATGACTTAAATTGCTTCAAACTCCGTGTGTCCAGGCATTTTGGCTAGAACGTCCCATGATTTTGGCCCTGTCACTCTTTCAACTATGGGGGAGGCACTCGCTTTAGGCAGTTCTGCCTTTTGCCTCCCTCAATCACATAGGAAAAAAAAAAAAAAAGAGAAAAAACTAAAAAATCTATAGTTATATCAGAAAGAAGAAAGGAGTTACTACAACTATTGGACCGTTAGTTGCTGAAAGTGGAGAATACACCAACAACGAAGTACAAATTATTAATGCTCTCAATACCTTGTTTGCATAAAATTTTACAACAGAAGACATTAGTGATATCCCTATAGCCTCGCCGGTTCAGATAGGTAGTTCTGACGTTCTATGCAATATCAACATTACAGAGGGAAAAGTGTTGAAATGCTTAGACAAACTCAAGTTAAATCATTCCCCTGGGCCTGATACGATCTCACCTAGAGTGCTAAAGGATGCTAAGCATGAGCTCTCAAAACCACTGACATTGCTCTTCAATCAATCTTTGCAGTCTGTAACTATGCCTGATTAGTGGAAGCTCGCCAACGTAACACTGATATTACAAAAAAGCAACACGTTCTTAGCTAATAACTATTGTCCATTTAGCTTAACCTCAGTTGTATGTAAAATGCTACAAACACTCATAACAGACAAACTCGTAAATCACTTCGAGGAAAACCAAATACTTAAGTATGTGGACTCAACACGACTTTTGTAACAAATGCTCCTTCTTAACAAACCTCTACTTCTTCCACGATATCCTTAACCTATATGATGAGAGTACAGCTGTAGATATTATATACCTTGATTTTCAAAAGGCCTTTGACAAAGTTCCCCACAAATGCTTATTGATAAAACTAAAAGCGCATGGAATACAAGACGGTGTATTGAAATGGATAGAAAATTTAAAGCAAAGAGTAGTCATAAACGGGAAAGCATCCAAATGGATCAATGTAACTAGCAGCGTACCCCAGCGATCGGTACTGGGGCCAGTTCTCTTCCTAATTACATTAACGACATTTATGAAGGTCTCACCTGTAAAATCTCAAAGTTTGATGACGATACAGAAATTAGCATACCCTCAAATGAACATGTTTAAGATATGCAATATAATCTACTTAAGTGAATGGCACCCAGCTTAGTACTGTTTACAGATAAACTAATTTTGGAGTAACCATATCGAGTAACCTAAAACTCACTCAACAATGTACAGAAGTTGTTAAGAAGGCCAACAAAATAATTGGCTTTACAGGCAGGTCATTTGAGCATAAATCCAATGATGTAATCCTAACGTTTACAAATCCTTAATCAACCCTCTTTTAGAATATTGTGTTCAATCTTCGTGCCCTTACAGCCGATAAAATATAGACAAGCTAGAAAGAGTTGAATGTAAAGTTTCCAAATTGACACCTAGCCTAAAAAACAAACCATACAAGGAGTTTCTTAGAAAATTTAATATGTTCCTTAAACCCGAGGAGAGCGAAAATGGGGTGTTAACAAATGTCGTTGTATGCGAATTAATTACCTTCGATTCTTACAGAATTTATCATATTTACCATATATAGCATTATTTTTTCTCTATGTGCATTTATTTTACTTATATGATGAACATATGAACATTGAAGTGTGATGAAAAAGGTGAGAACAGCAATTGGCTGGTCGAAAACGTATATTTTCGCCTCTCGGCCGTGTTCTGGGTCGGCCGGCTAAGAGACATACATCCTCCCTTAGCAACGTCTGAGCAACAACTGAGCCGCCCGGGAGAGATCTCACACTTCTAAAGGGTCTCTATATGACTTAACCCTCCCTCCAAGCCCGGGTGACGATAATTCGAGCGGAAAATAAATGATAAATGAGGGAAATAAGAGGAAAAATAGCCGATAGTTGAGGAGGGTGGAAGAGGGGGGGAAAGTTGGAGAGGGAGGGATTGAGACATATGTGGATGAGTGGTAGAAAGTACTAGAGAGGAATTATCTCACCTAATGACATATCCTTTTGTTTTGGAAGGGTTTTTTCATGGTCTTCCTTCCGTGAAGCCTATCAAATACGCTACACAGATACTTGCGTGAAGTTTATCATGCTTCTTGGGTTAACCAGCGCAGATTAAGAGGCGACTTAATTCAAATGTTCAAAATCATCAAAGGCATCGACAAAATGAACTGCAATAAGCACTTCCCTATTGACCACTGGGAAATGGTTGCATATTGGTAAATAATTTAACTCACATGAGTCTAAGTATTCCACCTGCAATCGAGGTGTCAACTTGTAGAATGGGCTTCCTCGAGATGCTATAGATTACAGCACCGTTGGTTCTTTTAAACTTCTCATAGACAAACACCTTGCCTTAGATATGCGACCGAACGCAATTTATAAATAAATAACTTTATTTTTTAGATTCATCAAGGATTATTGCATTTTTAAATAACTAAGTGTGTTATGTCGGGTTGTAAAATTTACAACTCGTGATATAGTCTCCACAAAAATCCAATTGTGGACTTATAAACCGTATGATAGCCCGACAGGGTCACACCGAACACAGTCTTACTAGCACAAGATAGGTATTCAATCAGGATCATGCAGAACTCAATGACAACACAGATGAACATGTAAATGGTATATTAATTCAGATAACGTCTATTTTGAGGAGTCATAGATCGTCTCAACATAATCATTTATATTCCCAACTCTCGAATATAGATTCGTAGTCAGGGATGACTTCTGATCTGAAATAATAACAAGAATAACACATAAAGAATAATGGTATATATAAATACTGAGAATAAATCAGAGACAAATGTGGTTAAGAATCTCAGATAATTAAATGGCAACAACAGTGAAACATGAACATAGAAATAATCACCATTAATAATAAATGGCAACAACAGTGAAACATGAACATAGAAATGGCAACAACAGTGAAACATGAACATAGAAATGGCAACAACAGTGAAACATGAACATAGAAATGGCAACAACAGTGAAACATGAACATAGAAATGGCAACAACAGTGAAACATGAACATAGAAATGGCAACAACAGTGAAACATGAACATAGAAATGGCAACAACAGTGAAACATGAACATAGAAATGGCAACAACAGTGAAACATGAAGAAATGGCAACAACAGTGAAACATGAACATAGAAATGGCAACAACAGTGAAACATGAACATAGAAATAATGGCAACAACAGTGAAACATGAACATAGAAATGGCAACAACAGTGAAACATGAACATAGAAATGGCAACAACAGTGAAACATGAACATAGAAATGGCAACAACAGTGAAACATGAACATAGAAATGGCAACAACAGTGAAACATGAACATAGAAATGGCAACAACAGTGAAACATGAACATAGAAATGGCAACAACAGTGAAACATGAACATAGAAATGGCAACAACAGTGAAACATGAACATAGAAATGGCAACAACAGTGAAACATGAACATAGAAATGGCAACAACAGTGAAACATGAACATAGAAATGGCAACAACAGTGAAACATGAACATTAAATGGCAACAACAGTGAAACATGATCATAGAAATAATGGCAACAACAGTGAAACATGAACATAGAAATAATCACCATTAATAATAACTATCGAAATGAGTCGAGTGTCTTACGTGAAAGAGTAACAAACAAAGAAACAAACAGTATAGTATAGTCTCAATAGTTGACGCGGGGTGAGTGGAAAACGAAAGTAATTACCCCAAGTGGGTTGGGCGAGTCAAACGGTAGAGGGGCGCATTCCACAAGTAGCCGCGGTATTCTCAAGTGCCTTCCTATTTAGCTAGGAAGTTCAGGTCGTGAAATGGACCTCGGTGGTGGTAAGTAAAATCAAAGTTAGTGCAACTAGGTATGTAGTTTCAATAACTTTACTCTGAAATTGGGGACAATCTACGATTTAATGTAAAATATGCAAGATTAAGTTTGAAGAATAATTAATATAACTCCGAATAAATATCTATATTCACGTCAACGAACGTAGGTAAGAATTACGAATCGAGCCGAGGAATTCAGAGATAAAGGGCGTATAATAAGGGATGAACTATAGAGTAACTCTAATTAATTACACGGGAAAACAAATGATAATAAACTAAATAGAGTTAGACAATAAATGCTCTGGAAACGCTTACAATTACTGGCGTAAAAGGTTAATTAACTAAATATTAATCAACGAAAGAACGGGGGCGCATACGACGAACTTATGCTAAAGAAGTACTAATATCAGTATTCTTAAGAGGTCTGAATGAATTAACAGAGTCTTGCAATATAAATACACTAGAATATGAGTGTATGGAAAGTGATGTGAAATTAAGTAACAGCACCTATGCAATGCTGGAATTCCTAAGCACGAAGAATCAGAATTACTTACATCGGTAATTAAATGAACGTCAATATGAATTCATAAAACAATTACAAAGGTGATTATGTAATCGAAAGTAATCAAGGAAACTGGGGGAGATAGGTTTTCACAGGGATAATTCTGGGGATGGAAATTTAGTATGTGAAGGCAAATTCGTTATCAAGTTGGGCGTCGGTTCTAGGTAGAATCAATTAGGTAAACTCGTTATAAAATTGGGCGTAGGTTCTAGGTAAAATAAATTAATTTTTAAGAAGGGAAATCAAATCACGAAATACACTTCGACCTCAACTCACAAAATACATAGCAGAATACATAATTATATATAAAGGTCTGCGAGCGTGTGGCAAAATGAGTAACTGAACACAACTATATAACGTATGCATAAGACGTTTGATATGAATTGAATCACTATCACAGGTTTAAGACTTGTACACAGGTTTAACACAGAGGGTACATAAGTTTCAGAAGGATTACTACTGATACGCGATTAAGGATCTTGGGCACAGATCTCAGAGATAATTAACACAACACGGGTCGCATATCTTAATTTTACCTTTGCAACAATAACACAACGAATAGACACACACAACCTTAGGGAAAATTTGGAGGGCTGGTGAAGAGAGTGCAGGGCTAGCCAACGTAGGTCGTAGGTCCTAGGGGCAGCACTTCCAGGAGCAAGACGTCCTCGGGCAGCACTTCCGGAGGCAGGGCGTCCTCGGGTAGCACTTCCAGGGGCAGGGCATCCTTGAGCAGCACTTCAGGTGGGCAGGGCGTGGCTCGAACGGGCCGACAGGGCACTTCCAGACAGGACACTCTCCAGGGTAGGGCAGGGGCGGCTAGTGCAAGCTACACAGTTACTAGCTATTCGGTTCCTGGGTAGGGTTTGAATAGCAGGGTAGTATATTTTGCATCTTTTCCACAATTTACCTGAGTTAATGTGCGGCTTTTCTTTTGACTCCCGTGGACAGGGCTTCAATCAGAGAGCTATGGTGAAATCGTTGTGATGAAGTTGTGAGGTAAGTACTTATCGTAGGTATACATAGTGGCGGTTTACATGGATATATAATTATATGCTAGGTAGTTCATTAATTACTTAAAACCCAGTTACTAAGTCTAATAAGGGAGAAATGGGATGTGTATCGACTCGTCCATGAACTATATTCTTAAACAAACATTGATATAGCTCACTTAATAGTTGGTCTTGGTCGAAGATTATTGGATCTCCCGATCCGCCACAATGTGTCCTCTCGTTTATATCCACTCCTGTCGGTATATTCCAGGCCGTTGATGTTCTATTTGCATAACTACTTCTTCCGTGTCCTCCATATCTGGGAGCTGAGTACATGCAAGATCCATATACACCAGGTCGGCCGGGGTAATTACCAAAATACGCTCGGTCTACGCACGTGACGTAGTACGAGGTCGACTGACCACCGCGCTGACCACTGTGACATCCCAATTTTGAGTCTGCAAGAGTTCTCTCTCACCTAAGTATTGAATTGCACTTGCACAGCTCTTTGACAGCAGCTGTGTTGCATACTTAACTCGCTGCCTCTGTTGACCAGTTACATTCAGATGAATATCCGATATTTTATAGGCCAAACCATATTCTGTTTTTGTGTTTGCTAACATCTCACGAATACATTCATCAGACACTCTATCACCATTCTCCAGCAAAAATCCAGAATCCAGAAGATTATTCCTAATTAGTTTAATCATGTGTGGGACATCAGCAAAGACAAACACATCCCTGTCAGCACATGGATTTTTGAAAGACATACTCTTAGCTTAAACAGGATCTATGCCCATTGCCTTCCATACACGAAGATTACATGGCCCTAAATCATGTACTATCGCTATCACTGAGTACCCTACTGACTCTACTTGTCTAATTAAATCCAGTATAATATTATGCATGTTCGATTCATCAAACTTATAATAAATCGGCTGCTTCCACTGACCTACAAGACATCTTAACATAACAACTTACCTTTGTAATAAGACCATTGTTTGCTGATACTCATTTCATCAAAGCTCATGACAACTCACTTTTCTTTAGCATCTAAAGTATCTGCCTTTGATTTCATTAGTTGTAAGACAGATGACAAGATGCCTGGCTCACAATCAAAACTCTTTGCTCTGTCTTTTAAAGTGGTCTCTGATGGTAGTGGGAAGCTTCAAATGTCTTTAAGATACTTATAACATTTTGGACTAATGCTCCTTATTGTCATGGCACGAGCTATATCCTCTTCTGGCCAACATTTCACATATTTAGTTTGATTGCTGATGACATCAATTTGAGTCTGAGTGAAAATAGGTCTTAACATAGTATCCACTTTTCTTTTCACTTCACTGCCTATAGTATTTGCAACACTTTCTTTCAGTTTTAAATACTTGTTTCGCCAAAAGTTTACTTCATCATGCAACTTCATTTTGTCCTTATGTGAATCTTCTTAGATTTTCTGGCACTGTTTGCAGGATGATGGTGCTTTACTGATTTCACTTTCCAGCAAAGTAGTTTCTTTTCTTATCGGCATTATGTCATGATGTGACCTTTGTGCACCTGATTGTTCACTCACACATACTGGAAGTTGGTTATTTACTATCTCAGAGCTATCACAGGGCACATAGTCACTTGGATTATGATCATTCAGCAACTCTTCTACTTTCCTCTTCAGTCCTCGCTTTTCTACTCTCGCCCCTCTATTTCCAGACATCTCTGTTGGGTGGTGAGCTGAAGCAATAGAAATAATTTTTGTTTACAAGGCCGCTCTTACAAGTGTGTGACTATTATGTTATTAATACAAATAATTATTAATCCCAGTATACCGTTGGGATACCGTAGTCTAACTAGGCTACACCATAAAATTAGTTTTATAATTTATCCTTAAAAATAGTATTATAAGTAGGATACACACTCAAATTAGTCTTATAGGTGTACCATATAAGTACAACTCAAAAATAGCCTTATAAATACACCTTAAAACTAGTCTTATAACTACACCTTAAACTTAGCCTTATACAGTAGCTAAACCTTAATATTAGTCTTATAGCTATACCTTAAAATTAGTCTTATAACTAAACCTTAAAATTAGACTTATAACTAAACCTTAATATTAGTCTTATAACTAAACCTTAAAATTAGTCTTATAACTAAACCTTTATATTAGTCTTATAACTAAACCTTAAAATTAGTCTTATAACTAAACCTTTAAATTAGACTTATAACTAAACCTTAAAATTAGTCTTATAACTAAACCTTTATATTAGTCTTATAACTAAACCTTAAAATTAAACTAAACCTTAAATTAGTCACCTTACAATTAGTCATATAACTAAACCTTAAAATTAGTCTTATAACTAAACCTTAAAATTAATAATATAACTAAATCTTAAAATTAGTCATATAACTATAACTAAACCTTAAAATTAGTCATATAAGTAGGCTATAATATAAATCGTAATTTAGCAGCGAAATTAAAACTAGACAATGTATAGTTGGACATGATAGAGATATTTAAATGGATAAATGGTATAACTAAGGGCAATATTGGTGAGGTATTAAAGCTAAAGAACGGTGACATAACCCGCTCAAATGGTTTCAAGTTAGATAAGTTTAGATTTGGGAAAGATATAGAAAAACACCTGTTTGGTGATAGAGTTGCTAACATGTGGAATGAACTGCCCAGATCAGTGATTAACTCAGGAACAGTTTAAAGCATAAACGTATGTTGGATTCTCATATGGATATGAGCTGTGTGTGAATGGGAGCTGCCTTGTGTGGGCCGCATTGCGTTATGCAGTTTCCCGCTATATTATGTTCTTATATATGTACGGTACACTTCACAAATAGCCTTATATGTACGGTACACTTCACAATAGCCTTATATATGTACGGTACACTTCACAAATAGCCTTATATATGTACGGTACACTTCACAAATAGCCTTATATATGTACGGTACCGGTACACTTCACAAATAGCCTTATATATGTACGGTACACTTCACAAATAGCCTTATATATGTACGGTACACTTCACAAATAGCCTTATATATGTACGGTACACTTCACAAATAGCCTTTATATGTACGGTACACTTCACAAATAGCCTTATATATGTACGGTACACTTCACAAATAGCCTTATATATGTACGGTACACTTCACAAATAGCCTTATATATGTACGGTACACTTCACAAATAGCCTTATATATGTACGGTACACTTCACAAATAGCCTTATATATGTACGGTACACTTCACAAATAGCCTTATATATGTACGGTACACTTCACAAATAGCCTTATATATGTACGGTACACTTCACAAATAGCCTTATATATGTACGGTACACTTCACAAATAGCCTTATATCTACACTTAAAAATCATTCTTATAACTACACCTTAACATTAGTCTTACAACTACACCTTAAAATTTGTCTTATAACTAAACCTTACAATTAGTCGTATAACTACACATGCGGTAACAATAGGTTTATACATTATATATATATATATATTAAGTCTAATCAATAATATAGCTCTCTCTCTCTCTCTCTCTCTCTCTCTCTCTCTCTCTCTCTCTCTCTCTCTCTCTCTCTCTCTCTCTCTCTCTCTTTCTACATTGGCATCCTTATAAATAATTAAACACTGATCACAGTAATATTTCAATTGTAACACCAAACACAAATAAACAATGCTTACTCTTTGGTAGAAATAGTGAAGGTACAGCATCGACTTTGAGAAGTCGTTTATTTCTTGGACTCTCAATGCCTAGTAAACGACTTTTCATGTCATCAATATAATCGTTATTGGTGAAGTGTACAGAGCATACAACTGCATGTTGGGCATTAATACCATCTTGGCGACGACACAAGTTTATCCACACGCTTCTGAAATGTGCATCCCTTGGAAATCGGAATGTTCTTATATTTTTCCCGTCCACTGTACGCGGTTTATTGCTACAGCCAAATACTGCACACTGGGTAGGCATTATGATTATTAGCCAACCACAAAATATCTCTGGAATACTAACATGTCAGACAGAACTCCAAGTGTTCCACATGTTTACTGAACAAAGGACAAACAAGTACTGAAATTTCTTTCTCTTGGGATAATCTGGGAGACTGACTAGGAGTACGTATATGATACTGGACCACGCTGGTCTAGACTGCTCGTGACGTCACGCCACCTGCACCCTTCCCGTGTCACCTGCGCGGGTTTGCCTACCTGGCTGACCTGGTGTATATGGATCTTGAGTACATGTAGCCCGTGCCGGTATCGGGCTGCGAGGGAGCGTGACCCGAGCAGGTGGCTAATGAGTTTGGGTGACCTCCCATACCTTTGTCTCGTCGTAGAAAACGGTGAAACAGGGGTCGCTTGGGTATTTGTCAGAGATCATAAACAAGGTGATATCTCGCTTAATAGATGCTCTTGGTAGAGGTTAATTATCTCTCTTGGTCCGTCATCCTGTGCTCTCTTGTTTATGTCCATTGGTATCGGTAGACATAGGGCCGTTGATGTTGTGTCTGCCTGAGCATCTCTTCACTATAAACAAGATCCGGGTCTTGAGGGAATGCTGTGTTGTGGTTGGTTATTGGAAAGGGGGCAGAGCAGGCTGTGGATTGGAGTAGAGCTTTTCCCATTCTTGAGGCTGGCGATTGTTGTTGTAGAACACGGGGAAACAGGGGTTGCTCTGGGATTTGTCCAGGGGCTAGAGCATGGGAAAATTCACTTATAACAGCGTTATGTTACTAATCCAACTGTCCTCAACTAACATCTCCTAATCCTTCCATGGATATTAGTCCCGGGGCAGTACTTCCCTATCTAATTTTTCTATTACCCGCTCTAAACCACTGTGTGTACACTTTGATCATCAGTGTTTTGGAGGGCAAGCAGCCTTGAAGGGTCGCTAAACCTGTTGTTGCTTGATTTTCTTTGTACTCATTTGTATTCTCTACTTCTGTATTATACTTGTTTCAACTTCTTTGCTTGGGGTCCTGCTATCACTACTAGAATAAAGTGTTTGACCACCTTGCTTGGATCGTAAAGTATGTGTGTCCAGTGTATATAATTATGTAAATATCTCTTTCATTCTCTTTGTGTGTGTGTGTGTGTGTCTGTGTATGTGTGTATGTGTGTGTGTGATAGAGTGTACATGTGTGTGTGTTTGTGTGAGTGAGTGAGCGTATGAGAGACTGTAAATGTGTGTGTGTGTGTGAGTGTAATTAAATCCCTCAAACCTGTACACACCTGGCAATATCCTCTAAACCCTCCGTGGTGGTGGTGATGGTGGTGGTAGTGGTGGTGATAGTGGTGGTGGTGGTGGTAGTGGTGGTGATAACAGCAAACTGGCCGACTCAGTACAGATAGACTAACACCATCGTTACAAGGTCGTGTCATAAAAAATATGGCGTCATTACTAGATCATATATTGCATTATTGATAGATCACACGTAACATACACTTTCACTCAAAGAAACCTTTTATAAACTCAAAAGTACATTATATGATCATTAACGTAAACAAAAGCTAAATATAGCCATACGATCACAGACACAAATTATTTATAAACAATATGAAACAATTTGTTGCAATTTGACGCCAACCCATTTTCCCGAAGCAGAAATGTATCGCCCAATGATAGATAAGGTGCAAGAAAAAACAAACAAAAAATATTAAAGTGAGTTTTAATTTACATGTATATATCTCATGGCATTATGCTGCTTACCTATGAATTCTTACCTATGAATTGGTAGTGGGGAAATAATAATTTGACTTCTTGTGTGGTCCCCACCTCTTAAGACGTGTCAGCCAAAATGTTCTCTATACCCATGTGTCTATCGTACCGTGATGTAAATGTTCTCTATACCCATGTGTCTATCGTACCGTGATGTAAATGTTCTCTATACCCATGTGTCTATCGTACCGTGATGTAAATGTTCTCTATACCCATGTGTCTATCGTACCGTGATGTAAATGTTCTCTATACCCATGTGTCTATCGTACCGTGATGTAAATGTTCTCTATACCCATGTGTCTATCGTACCGTGATGTAAATGTTCTCTATACCCATGTGTCTATCGTACCGTGATGTAAATGTTCTCTATACCCATGTGTCTATCGTACCGTGATGTAAATGTTCTCTATACCCTTGTGTCTATCGTACCGTGATGTAAATGTGGCTATCGTGGGCTATTTTAATAGTGTTGAAAGATACAGAGATGCGTAGTATTTTAGAAGTTCGTGTAAACATTGATAGCAATATAGATGAGAGAAGACTATAGTGAATATCTATCGATCTATCTATTGTCAGACGCCCAAACCCTCAACAGGGTGGTTAGGAACAAGCCTCCTCAAGGTCGCCCTGTCCCCGGCCATAACTCGTCCCTCCTCCCAACCCACCACACTCCATCCCTCCACTTCATTCTCGGTCTACCCTTCCCTCTAACCCCCTCCACCTCTCTCTCATACACCCTGTTTGCCATCTGCTCCATGTGACCATACCACGTTAGTACATTCCTCTCGACATTCTCCACAACATCCACCTCAACACCACATCTCCCACGGACTTCCTGGATCGTCAATCTGTTCATCCATGTGACTCCACAAGCTCCTCTCAGATAACTCAACACAACACTATCATGCAATGGCCTCTTTTTATGGGGAGATTGGGGAGAGTGTAGACACCAATTGAGCAGAACAATAACCAGGGGAGGCCTCATAGGCATGTAATAAGGAGTTGCTGGAACTCCTGTTTCATTTGTCTGGCTTTCCTTACTGTTTTTGTTTGTGTCTATCCTGCACAGAGAGTAATCCTGCTAGCTCTCACAAACACCTCCTCCTCCTATTTATTCATTAAACGGGTCTGGTCTAGACGACATCACGGCAGCCTTCGAAAACTTCACCAAAGATGCTAAAGAAAATACCCTATGACCTGATACGCACCAGGTCTGAGGAAACGATGGAGAAATACCGAAAGATGATCCAGCGCTACAAGAGCAAGTCAGCAGCATAATTATTTCAGGTATTCTACCAAAGATTTGATGCAGCAAGCGGATTCTATGACAAGGCATTCGGCACCAGTAACCAATTAACATTTCTTTGCTTACAGGAGAACGTAGAGTATAATCGCGCTAATAAGTGATGTCTCGGCACCAAGTATGTTTTAATCAATAATTGGTAACAGTAATATTTACAAATGATTTCTTCTTTTCGAGTGAGATATACAAACATGTTCCTACACTTACCCACCTTATTCAACATCTGACAGACATTAATACAGCACAGAGCAAGCCAAACGTAATGACAGCCGAGACATGACTTATTAGCGCAACCGTACATCAATCTCTGGGACCAATTCTATAATAAGCCCATTCTCTTCCAGCAAGATGGCATCCATTTGATTTGAACCCTATCAGAGCAGCACACATGGGTAGACTCTTACATGATGCAGTCTATATTTTCAGATGGCATCCATTTGAACCCTATCAGAGCAGCACACATGGGTAGACTCTTACATGATGCAGTCTATATTTTCAGATGGCATCCATTTGAACCCTATCAGAGCAGCACACATGGGTAGACTCTTACATGATGCAGTCTATATTTTCAGATAAAAAAACGCCAATCGAGCAGGGGCAGAAACAGCGACACTCTAGCTACACTACATCAAACAGGGACACTAGCTACACTACATCAAACGTAATAACCAACCAAAATAACATTAATGTCTGTTATGTAAATGCGCTCAGCTTGCGAAATAAATTCGAAGATCTAAGTGCACTTTCATGTACTGAAGACTTTGATATAATTGACGTATCAGAATCATTGATCAAAACGATTAAACAGGATTTTTTTAGCGAAATGTACATTACCAGGATTATACTCTATTCAGTTGCGAAAGATCTCACAGAATGGGAGGTGGAGTTCTACTATATGTTAGAAGTAGTCTTCACCCTCTTGTGATATCCAAGATCTCACAGAATGGGAGGTGGAGTTCTACTATATGTTAGAAGTAGTCTTCACCCTCTTGTGATATCCAAGATCTCACAGAATGGGAGGTGGAGTTCTACTATATGTTAGAAGTAGTCTTCACCCTCTTGTGATATCCAAGCCAATCATTAACAATATCGACGTTAGTTACGTTCAAGTAAATAATCAAGCATGTAGAGTAACAATTTGCCTCATTTATCGACATCCAGTAAAATCATCCGATACAGGCGAAATATTCTAAGATCAAATAGCAGAAATCAGTTGTGAGGAAGATTCTGTCAATTTTGGCGATTTTAATTTACCAGTCACAAAATGGGTTGAACGATTAAATGCTTACTCAGGACTTAATTTATAAGGACGTCTTCAAGAGAGTGCCCTTTATCAACACATAGAACACCCAGCGAGGGGAAACAACATCCTGGATATTATTCTAACCACAAATTAGAGTCTGGTAAATAGTGCTAAAATTGGATCTGAATTAAGGTCTAGTGATCATCGTATCATATCATTTAATATTAACATTAAAAAAGGTAAAGGAAATGAGAGCAAAGAAAAAGTCTCAGATTATCAGAATGCTGACTTTAGCAAACGTAGAAGGTGTCTTGCTAATACTGATTGGAGTGACATGTCTGGAACTTATGATGTAAATCAATAATGAGAAATATTCTCCAACAAACTAAATATAGACATTAAAGCATGTGTCCCTTTACGTAAGAGGCGTCCAGGGCGAAACAGTCAACCAAGGTTGTGGAACAATGAAATTAAATACAGTCTCTTAGCCAAAAAGCTTGCATACCAAAATTGCAAAGCAACACAACATAATAGCGATAAGTTAGAACATGATAGACTGCGACGAGCAACCAAAAAGCTCATCAAGCAAAGTATAAAGAATCTAGAACTCCAAATTGCCAACACCTGCAAATCAAATCCGAAAGAATTTTATAGTTATATAAGAAAGAAAAAAACATTAACCTCGACAATAGGTCCTCTTGCTGCAGACGATGGTGAACATACATATAACAAGGTAGAAATGGCAAACAACCTTAACAATTATTTTGCATCTGTTTTTTACAGTTGAAGACTTTTCCGGAAACTAACCAACCCCTACGTATCAAACAAACGGCACTGACTTTAGTAACTACTCGATTCAGGATGCAATGTTCTACAGACTATCAAAAATATGAAAATATGCAAAACTCCAGGCCCTGAACAAATATCCCCAATAATTCTAAAGGAATCGAAAAACGAGATATTAAAACCACTCTCCTCTCTGTTCAACAAATCACTATGTATTGGTAAAGTTCCCCACGAATGGAAATTAGCTAAAGTTACGCCAGTATTAAAATTAGGAAGAAAGTCCTCTCCAGGCAATTATCTACCAATTAGCTTGATTTCGGTAGTTTGCAAGCCGATGGAAACCATAGTAAGAGACAAAACAGTAGAATATTTAGAGGAACATAAAATAAAAAGATTCGCAACACGGATTTAGAAATAGACGTTCATGCTTAACAAATTTACTTGATTTATTCATAAAGCATACGATGAGGAGAGGACAGTCGAAATAGTCAATCTCAATTGTCTGAAAGCATTCGATACAGTTCACCATAAGCGAGTTATTAACCCCCTCTGTACCAGCGACGGCAGGGCACCGTCAGTAGATAAATCACTCCCCAGTCCCAGCGACGGCAGGGAGCCGTCAGTAATGTACTTTCCTTGTAACTGCCAGTATTAGGCAGTGCCTGGTAGCACGACCGTTTGAGCACTGCTCTAGAGTTGGCAACACTTCTCAGCTTATATCCAAACCTCTGCAGGCTGGGAGAGCGAGTATTCCTTCATCTTTTGAGGTGGGAGGTTGTTCTATCTTGCCAGTTTGGCCACATTGCTTGGGACTGGGAGGGATTTTATTACTGTACCCTACGGTTTAGTACGGGTTAACAAAGTGAAAGCCCATGGTATAACAGGAAACACACAAATATGGATCGAAGATTGGCTCTCAGGCCGTAAACAACGAGTTGTATTTAATGGAAAAGAATCGACCTGGTGCAATGTAAACATTGGCATTCCCCAGGGCTCAGTGTTGGGACCTATCCTACTTATAATTTATATAAATGACATAGACAAAGGGATAAAAAGTAAAATATCAAAGTTCAGATGACACAAAACCTACTAATAAAGTGACCTCAACAGTACATTGACATCAATTGCAAAGTGATCTTAACACTTTAGTTAACTGGGCAGTAAAATGGCAAATGAAGTTCATTATTGAAAAATGCAAAGTATTACACATCGGTAGTAACAACGTTCACAAAGACTACTAAATGAATAGCAATCAACTTACAAATGCGGATAAAGAAAAAGATCTGGAAGTTACAATATCAAGCGACTTAACCCGTACAGCCCCAGTGACGCGTCTGGCACGTCGGCGATGTATGTAACGCACAGCCCCAGCGACGCGTCTGACGAGTCACCCTAATTGCTCCGACCGTAACCTCAGGTGTAGCCACTCGAGAGGGCTCAGATTTGTATGGGAACTGTGTATGTATCCCACGCAACCGTGCCGATGGTTGAAAACTCTCAAAGTCCATGTGTGTGCGCGTGAGCGCGCAATAACCTGTTTTTTGGGGGTAATTGCCTTCAATTTTTTACTCTTGTAAAATACGTTTTCGGGGGCTCTGTAGGACCATTCTTTAAGCTTTTTGAGCGGTTTTTCGTGGTTTTTCCTTCATTCCTAACCCATTCGCTATTGTTTCTGGAATAAAACCATTTTTTGAAAACCGGCCGGGTTCTGGTGAACAAACAATACAAAACTAGCCGGGGCTCCACGGGTTAAAGGTGGTGGTGCATGGGTTGAGATAAACATTAAACATGGAATAATAATTGCCTACCTGCACATAATTATCTTGCAAAATGCAATGGCACGGAAATAATGATTAACAATGGTATATAGGATTTTATGGATCGTCTACACCGGACCTGTAACGTTATAGGAGTGTAAGTCCACCATCCAGTTCAGGATGAGGATACTCCTGTGACGTCTGGTCCGGTGTAGACGATCCACAAAATCCTTTATATCATTGTTAATAATTATTTCAGTGACATTGCATTTTTCAAGATAATTTTGTGCAATTTGGCAATTATTATTCCATGTTCAATGTTCATCTCAACCAATGCACCACCACCTTTAAAGCCGAGTACAAAATCTACAGGGGCAGTACACATTGTAATTAAGTTGGTGGGATTCATTGGTAGAATGTTTGAATTCAAATCAGAAAAATTCATACTAACGCTATACAAATCACTTGTGCATCCTCATCTTAAATATTGTGTGCACTTCTGGCCACCATACTACAGTAAGGATATAAATAAACTAGAAAAATGCAACACAGATAATACCTAAATTGCGAAACAAATCATACGAGGAGCATCTATAGGAACTAAATTTGTTTAACCTAACCAAATGCAGATTGAGAGGTGATTTACTAGAGGTTTTCAAGATTTTTAAGGGATTCAACAACCTAAATATAAGTGATTACTTCACTATCGACCGATCAAACTTCACTAGAAACAATGGCTGTAAGATTATAGGAAAGCGATGTCATTCTATTGAAGCAAAAACCTTCTTCTTCAATCGTGTTGTGAATATTTGGAACAGACTACCTTCAAACATTGTGAACTGCGATACAGTTGAGATTGTCAAGAACCGTTTAGATAAATACTTCCCCACTAACCCTCAATTTACACCATTTCTTTCAGAATAACTCCCTGTCATAATAAAGAAATACCATTGATTGCAATATAAATAAGATATCTGCATACCATTTTACTCATGACCGATTTTATTTGTTTCCCCAGATCTTAGATGTAGAATGAGCGTAGACAACTAATTTATCTTCTTACATCCTATTCTATCAGAAATTCTATACTGCTTGGTATATTTTTTCAAATGTTTCCACGGCAGCCTAAGCTGAAGGGACTGGTGGGTGGGAAGGTAGTTAATAGCTTAGCAGTGCATATATCCAAACTGCCCCGTAAGGACCAATAGGTCTGTTGCAGTTTGTAAGTCCTTTGTATTCCTTTGTAAACTAAACAAGCACACCACACTTCTTTCCAATGCACAACAAAAAAAACAACAACACAAAAAAAAAAAAAAATGCTAAGAATAACCATTGTCACTCATTAACTTTGGGGGAGACACTTGTTACAAGCAGCTTTGCCTTTTATCTCCTTCTTTCCCATACAAAACAAAATACTAACCTATCTATTCCTTATCACCTTCCTCAATGTGCCTGTACCCTCCTGTCCTGCTGTAATCTCTCCTAGATCTCCATCTCCAGACTTCCATCCTCACTCAACATATTGCCTAGATACTTAACCCTTGTCTAGCGGGGGGTTTTGGGCTTATTTGGGCATATTCAGGCCCTCCTGAATGATAAATCAAGTATCTGCATGAAAAGAAATGTATTCAGCAAAAAACTAGGCGCTAAAAGCTTCAAAATGAGACCAGAACGAGCTACGTAGCACTCGTGGTTCTCATACAGTGGTGTCAGTAACATGGGAGTTTAGCGTATAGCGGCATATTTTTCCCAGCTATGCTCACTACTGGCTACACTGCCGGCCTCTCGAGAACACAGGGAACATGAGTTAATGGGCGGCGGTAAGCCCTGGGAGTCGGCTGTCTGGCCCGCTGCGCTCCCGGCCAATTGCACTCGATTTTAACCCTTTAAAAGCCTTAATAATGCTCCTAACTTGCTGCAAATTGGAGGCGGACTTAAGTCCGGCCCCGATCTTTAAGGGTTAAAGGATCTCACATTTTCCATCTCCTGACCATTCAGCCATAGATAACGGTTAGTTATCTCATTTCTCTCAAAGACCATAACTTAGCTCTTATCCATATTCACCTTCAAATTCTGCTTCACACTAATCATTCTGAACCCACTTACCAAGACTTATAACTTCCACTCATTTTTACTTAGCAGCACTGTATCATCCACAAATAACAGCACTGGCAACGTCTACTCATTTCCCTCTCTTATAAAAGTAATTCCAGTATTCACTGCTCTACCTTGAACCTCTTAAATAACTCCATCCATGAATAAATTGAACAACCATGGAGACATGACACAAACCTGCTCCAACTCAACTTTCAATTCAAAGAACTCGTTCAACTTGCCCACGATGTGCACTGCCACCTTCATGCTCTCTTACATGCTATGTACTGCGTTCAGAAACTTGCCACCTACTCCATATATCTCTAGGACCTTCCACATTCCTTGTCTCTCCACTCTGTCATAAGTATTTTTTAAATCCATGAAGTTTGCATACATCTTCTTACCCTTCTCCAAATATTTCTCTACTATGCATCTCAAAGAGAAAATCTGGTCCATACATCCTTTTCTTCTCCTGAAGCCACCTTGTTCCTCGCCCACCATTTCCTCCATCACTCATTTAATTTTGTCTCTTAATAAGCCTACCATACACCTTTCTTACTATACTGTATGTATGTATGTATATACTCAGGCACATACCCCATAGCTGGGTGTAGCTGACTCGTGACAGAGACCAAACAAATAACTCATTTACAGTTCCAATTCATAGAGTCCGGGACCAATTTCGCGTTCCCTCGCCCCTATCTCTGTCTCGTCCATTGGATGAAGTCTACAAAGGGAGAAGTATTTCTAGCCTCTCACCCCCAGAAGGAACAGTAGTACAGTAAAAGAGATATATTCCTCAACTTGTGCTGGAAGAAGATATTTTCAATAAACACCCCTCTTCCTGCACAGATGTCCAAGAATGGACTACCATTACCAGCCATATCAGCTGGCATACCTGACTCCCCACCACCCCATCTACCTTTTCACTCCCTTGCTTACCATCCATATCTCCAATCAGCATAACTTCCTCGCCTCTGTCAAACATCTCACATCTCAACGCACTCTTCCACTTTCTCCCAGAACCCTGCTTTCATTCTCACAGTTTTATTCGCAATTGCCCAGGTCTGTATTCTTACTTTCCATCTTAGCCATACAACCCTAGACCCAATTGTCTCATGCTCTTTTAACTTCTCCTACCAACCCTTATTTATCACCAGGAATACACCTTCATTGGCTCTTTCATTATCATCCACTCCCCACACTATACTCCCACTCTTTGACACACGTCCCCATCCATTTAGTCCCAGTTAGTCTACATATAGTACACCTTCACAGCTTCCCTCTCTTTCAATTCATCATTTGCAACTCTCACATTCCACGTGGCCCATCTCAAATCCTTTATCAGGTCCAAGGTCGTTAACGGCAGATCCGTCCTGTTACGAGGCCTGTTTCTTTGTCTAGAAGCATAAGTTACTTTTGACTGAGTGGGGGTTACTGGCCCTCCGCCCAAACCCCTGTATCGTTGTGGATTACGAGACTATCTGTAACACGAACGTGGAGGGCGGTGGTGGTGGTGGTGTGTGTGTGTGTGTGTGTGTGGGGTGGGTGGGGTGGGGGGGGGGGGGCCACATCACTATGCTTAAAATACAAACACAATTGCCAAATAGTCAGTGGAACAAAAGGTGCTAAAAGGGTGAAAAGAACTACTTGATAGCTACGAGTTCTTTAAGGTTCTCTCTCTCTCTCTGTCTCTCTCTCTTTTCTCTCTCTCTCTCTCTCTCTCTCTCTCTCTCTCTCTCTCTCTCTCTCTCTCTCTCTCTCTCTCTCCAAATTTCTAAATTTGCCGATGACACCAAGATAAGAAATGCAATAATCTCGGAAAGCTTTAGAATTAGCCTGCAAACAGATTTAAACAAAGTCACAGAGTGGTCAGAAAATTGGCAGATGCCCTTTAATCTAAACAAATGTCAGATACTACAAATAAGCTCCCAAAGCAATGCATACGAATCCACATAAATGAAGTGCAGGTGAAGAGCGTGTCACAGATAAATGACCTAGGAGTGCCTATAAACTAAAATCTAAAATCTACAAGCCAATGAACGGCAGCAGCTAACAAAGCAAACGGAGCATTAGGATTCATTAGAATACATGTTTATTGTCATAGTAAAGACATAGTTATACCATTATACAACAGTATTGTGAGGCCGCATGTGGAGTAGATGTGCAGTTTTGGTCTCCCTACTTAATAAAAGACAGACAAACTCGAATCCGTTCAGTGTAGAGCAACAATGTTGATCCCTTCCTTTAGAAACAACCCATTCAATGAGAGATTCAGATAATTCGATATACTTTGGCTTAGGAAACCGAGAGTGTTTTAAAATACTAAAAGGATTTAGTAATGCAAATTCCAATAATCTCTTTACGATAGCCAAAGAGAATTCCACTAGAGAAAACAAATTAAAACTAATAGGGAGGAAAGTAAATCTAGACACAACTAAACATGTCTTCATCCACATTACAACTGGTGAGGGGAATAAGCTTCCAAATGAAGATATCGACAGTGTGCTTAATGTACACATTTAAAGAAAAAAAGGTTAGACTCATACCACAGAGAAGTTGGTCTGAAGTAGAACATTATTACTGACAAGAGAACCTGGCAGAAATGAACAGTTTGCAGTTGAAGAGAGCAGACAAAATGTGAAGGAATGCATAACATTTCCTTTCCATTTATGAATATTCTATATATTCCTTTAGGCGATTTCCAAGCCCTGCAAAGGTTATTCATTTTGATATCATAAATTTGACTCTGTCTCTCTTTTGGCTTTGGGTGATGCACTCGTACAGGCAACCTACCATTTGTCTCCTTTATACACATAGGATAAAACACCTGTTTTCATGTAGGTCAAATTACTGGAGGGAGCGGATGGTGGGGAGAGAGCCTTCATAATTGCTATCCTTTCCTTCCACTTTCTCTTAGGGTTGCTATCTCTACTAGGATTAAGTCATGGCCACCTCGCAGTGAGCAGTGATCGTAAGATCTGTGTGGCCAGTGTAATTATGTACATTTATGTAAATCTTTTATGTTATCCTTTACTTTCACTTATCTTTAATTGGGGTTCTACTATCTCTAATAAAATTAAGTCCTGACCACATTGCTTGTATCATAAGGTCTGTGTGGGCAGTAAATCTACTGTATGTAAGGGTCTAATTGTACATCTTCCTTTACCATTTCGGCACTTCAATATATTCAATGCGCGAGTTTTTTCTCTTCCTCGTTTTTTTTTATTCATTTCTACCAATAACAATTTCTTACGGTAATCCAATTTGACTGTAATTAATACATCTTATTTTGATCTTTCTCCTTTCGTCTCCACTCTTCTTTCCTCTCCTTTCCTCTTATCTTCCTTGTCTTCTCCCGACTCCTTTTCTCTCCTCCTTTCACCTTCCCTCACCTTTCTTCATTCCTTTCCACTGCTATTTTCTTCTCCCTTCCACCCTCTTCATATCCTCTCCTTCCCTCACCTCCCTTTATTTCCATCACCTTTCCTCTCCTTTATTCTCTTCCCCTAGTCTCCCGTCTCCTTTCAACCCCTCTCTCACCTCTCCAACCGCTTACTGAGTTATATAGCCCCATATTCTCCCCTTATATGACCCTTCTCCCTCCTTCTATCCTCTACTGCTTTCATCTTCTCCTTCACCTTTTCCTCCTCCTCTTGCTCTCTCTCTCTCTTCTTCTTCTTCTTACAGTATATCTTATCCTTTTCTTCACTATCTGTAATTGGGGTGTAAGCAACGAGTAGTGATAATTGGTAATCCCTCGGACTAGAAAAATATCACAAGTGGTGTGCCCCAAGGATCAGTGCTCGGACCTGTTCTTTTCTTCTTTTATATCAATTACATCAATTTGTGCACAATTTCATAATTTGCAGACGATACAAAAATAGCAAACAAAGTTGTATCTTCATTCCATGTTCAACAGATCCATAATTATTAAGACAAATGAGCAAATTGGGCCCAAATCCGGCGAATGAGGTTCAATACCGATAAATGTAAAATACTACATATAGGATACAAGCATGAAAAATCAAACTACTCAATGATTGGTAATCACTTCAATACACTGATAAGGAAACCAACTTAGAAATAGTAATATCAAGTAATTTCAAACCCAGCCAACAATGTACCGAAGTAGTTAATAATGCAGACACATTAATTGGCTTCATTGGAATCTCGTTTGAATACAAAATCGAAAATGTTATTCTCACTCTATATTTTTCGTTGGTTTGCTCCCTTCTGGAATACTGTGTACAATGTTGGTGTCTATATTATCAAAATAACATAGAGAGAATACAGCAGAGAGCAAAACAAGTTATTCCGTGACTAAGAAATATGTCCTACGAAGAATGCCTAAAAGACCTAAACCTTTGTAGTTACAAGAGGACCTTATTCAAGTGTTTAACATTTTTTAAGGTATTGAAAATATGGAGGTCAACATATACTTCATAATTGATTCCTCAAATTACAATATAGGAAATGGTTGTAAGATAATTGGAAAGTCTTTTCACTCACATGAGGTGAAGCATTTATTTTTTAATCGAGTGGTAAACTTATGGAATGGACCTCCTAGTAGTGTCATTGGCTATGGTACTGTTCAAACTTTATAAAATCGTCTAATGAATAAATACCTCACTCTTAACCCTCGATCAACTACGTTTACAAAAGAATAGCACCACATTATATTGTGCAATCGTTTTCTGATTTCACATAGGATCTGTAGTTTAGTTACAAACAGCTTCATAAGGATCAATATATCTGTTGTTGCTGGTTTTCCTTTGTATTCCTTTGTACATTATCTCTCTTTCTCTCTCGCCAATCACCTTGATTGGACCAAATGTCCTGTGTGCTCTGTGTATATATGTAACTCTCTTTCTCTCTGTCTCTCACACACACATAGAGATCAATCAGAATATGTAAAGTATAGTGGCATTCTAAAGTTGAATAAGATAAAGTTTTTGAAGGTTTACATATGGTGCCCATGAAGGAGAGCACTCATGATGTACAGTCAAATACACTGTAATAATCAAGGGTATAAATAGCGTACTAATGGAAAAGGTATACAAAATAATTAGGTATGTTGACACCGATTTACCTTTTGATCCTTGTATTAGATCGGTTTATTGACATCAGTATTCCTTTAATTCGAATATTAGATTACTAAGGACACTTTAACTAACCGTTTTATACCCATTATTTTTGACAGTGTTCACAATAGCCTGAAAATCTCCATGTGAAGAATCAACCAGGTAAAGGCCTTGGATCAGTCATGCTATGGCTACGTTGGTCGGTAGAGCTTTATGACGACCCAACATCCCATGCCTTTACTCAAGGGAAATTGTAGCAACTTGCAGCGATGTGAAAAACATTTCACGGCCCGAGTTGGGCGTAAACTTGGTCCCCTGTGGAGGGACTTCCAGACACTAACCAGTACACTGCCAATCTGATATACAGTATACAATATATACATATATATATATATATATATATATATATATATATGTATTCAGGAGGTCAAAAGTGTGTGAAGCCATGAAAAGAGTGAAGTTGGGGAAAGCACCAGGAATAGATGGAGTGTGTGGGGAAATGCTGAGGTATGGTGGTAAGATAGTGATCGAATGGGTATGGATAATGTGCAAACTAGCATGGGAGAAGGGTGGTGCACCTGATGACTGGAAGACAGGCATAATAGTCTCCCTATATAAGGGTAAAGGGGACAGAGGAGTGTGTGTAGAATATGTCTTCTAAGCGTAGTAGGGAAGGTGTACAGTACGGTAGTAATTGAGAGAGTGAGAGCGAGAACGGAGAAATTGATAGGTGACGAGCAGGGCGGTTTTAGGAAGGGAAGAGGATGTGTAGATCAGATTTTTACTCTGAAATGTGTTGTAGGGAAATATCTGGAGAAGCAACAAAAGGTGTATGTTGCCTTTATGGACTCGGAGAAGGCCTATGACAGAGTGGATAGAGAAGGTATGAGGAAAGTACTTAGAATATACGGAGTAGATGGCAAGTTGCTGAAAGAAGTGAAGAGCATGACTTGTATGAGGGTGCAAAGGCGGCAGTACATGTTGAGAATGAGCAGAGCAAGTTCTTTGATCTGAATGTTGGGTTGAAACAGGGGTGTGTGATGTCCCCGTGGTTGTTTACTGTATATATGGATGGATTCATGAAAGAAATACAAGGAAGAGCAGTGGATGTTGGTGTATCGTTGATAAGGGAGGGAAACAAGTGGAAGATACCCGTACTGCTGTTTGCTGATAATACAGTTCTGATGATTGATAATGAATGGGAGTTGCAGGGTCTGGTAAATATGTTTGGAACAGTGTGTGAAAAACGGAATCTGAAGGCAAATGCAGGGAAGAGCAAGGTTATGGTCTTCGAAAGGGGTGAAGCCACAGAGTGTGAGGTGAAGTTGAATGGTCAGGCTATGGAAATTGTCAGCTCATTTAAGTATCTAGGCAGTGTGCTGAGTAAAGATGGGAGTATGGATGAAGAAATGCAGGAGAGGGTGCAACAGGGGAAGAGGGTTGTAGAAACGCTATAACCAGTTAACAAGAAATAGGGTGAGCATCATGAAAGTGAAGAAGTCCTTGCATGTGGTAATCCCAACACTGACTTACGGAAGTGAAGCATGGACGTTGGTGGAGAAACTCAGACCAAGAGTGAGAGGGGTGGAAATGAGTTACTTGAGAAGTGCGTGCAGAGTTACATGGAGGGATAGACAGACGAATGAGGAAGTAAGAAGGAAGTGTGGTGTGGAGGTAAGATGTGCTGGAAAGTGTGAAAAGGAACACCTTAAGATGGTTCAGCTATATGGAACGTATGGGAGGCGAGAGACTGACTAAGAGGGTGTATGAGAGCGAGGTGAAAGGACAGAAAGGGAGACGTAAACCGAAAGAGAGGTGGAAGGATGGAGTGAAGAAGTATATGAATGAAGGCTGTGCTGGTTGGAAGGGGCGTCAACTGACCGGGGACAGAGGTGAATGGGGGCGTTCTGTTCTTGACCACACCTTCGGGGATCAAGTCATCAGGCAATATATATATATATTGTTACGTATCTTGATCCTCAAGTGGTTAACTTGATGAATCTAGATAGCACAGATATATATATTAAGGTATCAGTCAGCTGAAGGCAAAACGAAAGTAAAATCTAATAAAATTATTTCCTGTTGTTGCTTCCTTTCCTTTTGGATCTAAGGACTTGGTATCCTTTATGGACTGATACTCTTTAATTATGAAAAAAATACTGAAACTAATTAAATTCATGTAGTATTTATAAAGAATTATTATTTAACCGAAGCTTAGTAGGCTATGGTTATGAACCGAATAAGTTATATCTAAAGAAGGACTATTAATTATATATCAAGTCTTGAAAGATAAATATTAAGGTAAGAATATTTCTGTCTCTTACCCTTTTTGAAATGAATACATAGTTTTCTTATATCATGTCCTTTTATTTATATTTAATGTAGTTATTATTCTTGGTTCTTGTCTTACGTTAATAGTATTATATTATTATTATCAGGATTAAGGTTGGAACCCGAGCAATTCTCGTGGGGACGCAATATGGAAGTATTTCTGTTCATGTTTAATTTCTTAAAACCTATGGTAATATTCGTGTCCGTATTTACTGTAGATACGTAAGGGAATGTATTAACAGTATTGTTGTCATTTGTACATCCATAAATATATGAATGCGGATCAGAGCATAGCAGCAGCATTATAATTCTACATGGCAGGCTGCGTGAAGCATCTATTGGTTCGAAACGTGTGCTCATAGGTATGCGGCCTTGTGATAGTTGAAGTGGGCTGTCGTTCAGAAACGATGCGCTCCACATGTCCGGGCCCTATCAAAGTGTCTCAGAAATTGCGGTTTCTGACTGTACGTAAACATAGGCTAGATAATTCCCTAGTCGTGCACATAGACCAAAGTAAACATCTCTACCTAAATGGGAAGGAGCTGCAATCATAGAGAAAAGCCTAGATAAACAAATGAGAAGAATGTTGGAGGCAGCACATATAAGTGCAAAGAATGTAACTAACCATAGGGATGGGTTGTTCTGTCTATCAAAACATGCAGCAAATATAGCGTTAATGACACGATGGGGGCGGGTAAGCTGGCAGGATTGACCTGAAGGTATAGCCAATAAGGACGCTCAGGCATAGGGCAAGCAGATTTCAGTTGATACAAATATCTTGGATATGTTTCATCTTATTCAGTCTCTCTGTATATGGGTTCTGTGCAGCCCGAAACGTAAGAGAACTATAGAATTCAAGCGCTTTCCTGTGCCTCCCTTCCACTTAATTCATCCATACATATTGAGCTTGACATATCAGAGGATTCATGATTACTATCAATAGATTGGATGCATGTCAATAATAAGTAGAACCTGAAAAAGGTAGACCATGGCTATGGAAGGGAGAGGGGGGAGCATGGGAGGGTAGCTAATATGTTGAGTTGTGTTGTGAATAAGTTCTAACGTTGACCCTCTCACTCTCGCTAAAACTTAGGCATAAGTATGTACCCTCACTTTTCACTCTCAAGCGCTATTTGTACCACCACGAGAATATACACATATGATATTGCTCAGTTTTAACCCACAATAATTGCCTCCACATGCAATGTACAATACATATAATATACATATATATATATATATATATATATATATATATATATATATATATATATGGCAGAGTGGCAGAGTGGTCTTGCCACTGGGCTGGTAATCCAATGGACCCGGGTTTGAATCCCAATATGTCAATGGGAAGATATTATTGGGATGGAATTTGTGCTGTACCTAGTTTCAGTGCATTATCACAGCACACCGAAATGCCAACAAAAATACCCTCATTGTTCCCTGATTAAAATAGCATTGTATGAATATTCCCATATTCAAAATATGTTACAGGGGGGCAATGCCTAGTGAGTTAATTGCTCAATAGGTGGCGTTCTGAGAGTGAGGGTCTGAGTGTGGGGGGTGAGACCGTGAAGCGCAGAGGCGAATTAGCTTCAGAGATGGAGTTGCTTCGAGCCGGGGTGCTTCGCATGTCTCACTCCCTAGACTGGAACAAGACCTCACGGGCCTCACCGTGTTCAGCGGTGTAGTGTAAAGGCTCTCAGCCTATGCCCGAGAGGGAGTAGTTGAAAAACAAAATATATATATATATATATTATATATATACTGTATATATATATTTATATATATATATATTTATATATATATTATATATATACTGTACTGTATATATATATTTATATATATATTATTATATATATATATATATATATATATATATATATATATATATATATATATATATATATATATATATATATATATATTCTGACATACGGAGCCCTGTATGTTTATTTAAGAGTTAGAATTCAGAGTTGAAGGAGTGCCGAATCACCCAGGCGGCGAAGCAGACCAGCGAGCGAACCAGCGAGTGGGAAACCAGCTCGTCTGCATACCAGCAAACAAGCCTTCACACCTGCGTGCGTCATAGGGGACCCTGCAAACTACTTCAATGACCCTACGCTATGACGATGATCGACGCCAATCGACGCCATTGGACCACGCACCTCTTACGCAATTAAAGGAGCTGTGATTGGGGCGCGCACCATCCCCCGCCTCCTGATTCGTTCCTACACCATCATTGCTTAGTATATAAGACCCGAGTAGTGGGCATTCAAATCAGTCTCATTTGGAGTTGGGAAGGTGAACTTGCAGCTGGAGGAAGATGAGATTGTGACTGTCAGTCAGATTATATAAGTGTGTGTTAAGTGTGTTCCGTGTAAACACTTACGTTATGTTGGTTAGCGAGATATGTGATTGGGAATTAACGTTAACGCTACTATTATGTACTTAACTATTTTAGTTGACTGACTTGTGGACTAAAGGAACTCTTCAAGTAATTGGGTTATGATAAAATATTATTTTTATTAATCTCACCACCACACCCCCAATGAAATTAATTAAAGTATATATGATCCACCGGGATTCGAACCCGGGTTATCACACACATATTTTTGCCACCTTAACCATTACACCACCAGGACGGTTAAAGGTTTATGCACACGCCTACGACTTATTATCCATTCTCGAATACTGGATATTAATCTAATCATGTTCATATTCCCAACCGCACTATGGTAGCCTACTGTTAAGTAATACTATTGTTTTATATTAATACTTACGAGTTCTTTCATTTGCTTACATTGCTGGTAAGAACAAGAACGGTGATACTATTGTCTCTTATTAGTAATATCGCCTTAGACTAACATGGCTGTTTTAATGTTACTTCTAGTGATTTCCTAAGCTGAAGAAAATTCTTTTAGCTTCAAAATATTATTTTTGCTTTTCATATTATTTGAGTGAGACCTGAATCGAATCTATGAAGCGATCCTGTAACTTAATTTACTCATAATCAAACCTCAATGTTATGTGGTTAAGAAATACATTTATCTAATTATTAAATATGTACCAAACTTTTTATGTGACTTTGATATTAATCCTGATAATAATAATATAATACTATTAACGTAAGACAAGAACCAAGAATAATAACTACATTAAATATAAATAAAAGGACATGATATAAGAACACTATTTATTAATTTCAAAAAGGGTAAGAGACAGAAATATTCTTACCTTAATATTTATCTTTCAAGACTTGATATATAATTAATAGTCCTTCTTTAGATATAACTTATTCGGTTCATAACCATAGCCTACTAAGCTTCGGTTAAATAATAATTCTTTATAAATACTGTATGACTTTAATTAGTTTCAGTATTTTTTCATAATTAAAGAGTATCAGTCCATAAAGGATATGAAGTCCTTAGATCCAAAAAGGAAAGGAAGCAACAACAGGAAATAATTTTATTAGATTTTACTTTCGTTTTGCCTTCAGTTGACTGATACCTTAATATATATCTCTGTGCTATCTAGATTCATCAAGTTAACCACTTGAGGATCAAGATACGTAACAGAAGAGTGGCGACCTTGCCAGGATTCGTTTCATACAGTTTCACTCAGTTTCATTACCGTTTCACTACTTACAAATCCAATATTAATCATGCCTGATCTAATTAGTGACGAAGATGCTCGAGTTTTCATAAAATCAGAACCCACAGCCCCTGATATTGACCGTCTGTCAAAATCCGAACTGAAAGTGCTTGCCTCACATCTCCAGTTAACTGTCTCAAACATGTCCAAAGTAGAGCTGCCTCAGACCATAAAAACCCCCCTGTTCCCTGTAGAAGGCGGGGAGGGAGACGGAGCAGTTGGTGGGATCCCGAGTAAACCTAGCCAACTTGATGAACAATTGCCACCTGGTTTTACCGTTGATCAAGTACTAGAGCTAGCCAGAATAAAAGTCGAACAAGCCAGAGCAACGACCGAACAATATCAATATCAATATCAAATAGCTCAACTAAATGTCAACACAAATGCTCCCTTAATTGCTCCCCCTCTGGGATTGACTATGACCAGTGTCATTCCACCTTTCACTGAGGATAATGTGCAGCATTTCTTTGTTTTGTTTGAGGAAGTTGCTGGAGGTATGAGGTGGACAAGAGATAAATGGCCTTTTATGTTACAAACCGTTTTGACAGGGCAGGCTCGAGCCACGTATTTGTCAGAAGTAGCAGAGGTTAGGCAGGATTATGACAATCTAAAAGAAGCTATCCTAAAAACCTATCAATTGCAGCCTGAGGCTTACAGGCAATATTTCCGTAAATACCAGAAGAAAGTAGAAGAAACCCATAAGGTATTTGCCAGGACCATGACTAAAACTTTCAATCATTGGGTCAAGAGTAAGAAAGTCACAAGCTACAACGACCTGAAGGAGTTGGTCCTGTTAGAAAATTTCCAATGGAAAATTGATTCTTCTGTAGCCTATCATTTAAGGGGGAAAAAGGTAGATTGTCTTGCCGACGCCGCTGACATGGCTGACACATACGTGCTCAACAACAAATTTCGTGGAAAGAAGCCCTACGATAATTCTAGTTCTAATTTTAAGTATCCCAATCTCAAATCTGACAGACCCAGTCACAAGCCTGTAACGTCTTCCCCAGCTACCCAAAATAGAATTGTTCCCCCAACTAAAAATGCGACTCAGGGCAATGCTAACAGAGGTGGGGCCCAAAGTAATAGTAATGGTCAAAGAGGGAACGTTCCCGTATCCCGTAAAGTATGTACTTTTTGTGGCCATAGAGGCCACCTAGCTTATCAGTGCTGGGCCAAGGAGAGAACCGGGAGATCGGGGCAGACAGTTGCCGCCGTATCTCAAACTCCATATGTGCCTTTAATGCAGGACTCCCGAGAGAAGGAGTACCTAGCACCAAAAGTTCCTTTAATACAGGACTCCCGACAGAAGGAGTACCTAGCAGCTAATGTAAACCATCTAGACAGGGGTGTAGTAGCATGTGTGGTGCAACCCACTAGGGTTAAGCCAATAATAATTTCACCATCAGTGCAGGACAGTTACCGTCCCTTTATTTCATCTGGCAACGTGAGATTAAATGGTTGTATGCATGAGGTAAACATTCTGAGAGACACAGGTTCTACTAGCACCCTCATGGTGAATCCTTACACTGAGTGCCCACCTGGCGAACCAGTTATAATGAGAGGTGCTGGAGGCCAATTTTATGCATACTTGGTAAAAGGCGAAATTGAATGTGAGTTACTACAGCGTGAGGCCACCATAGCTTTGTGTAGGTCCCAAGATATCCCTGTGCCCGGGGTAACACTCCTTTTGGGGAATGATGTAGCAGGTGAGAAGGTCCGACCAGACCCCATTTTGTCACTTTCCCCTGATAACGAGCCACTAACCGGTGAGCTCGAAAAGGAGATGCCAACAGTTTTCCCTGTGTTTGCTGTCACACGTTCAATGATGTGACTGAGGTGGATTTATCCGACACATTTATGGCTCATCTTGACCCTAACGATGACCATGAAACCCCTCCAAATTGTCCTAGTGGCCTGGTAGAGCTACAGAGAGATGATAGAGAATGCAAGGAGTTAGCTGCCAGGGTCGTGAGTGAAGAGGAATGTGAGAAGGAGGGTGGTGAATGTTTATACCTCAAAGGAGGAGTATTGTGGCGTAGATGGAGACAGCCACACAGACCAATCGATGATGGGGCCTGGGACGTCCATTAAGTAGTAGTCCCCAAACCTTGTCGTAGAGATATCTTGGAAATGGCACATTATATACCATTGGCAGGACACCTAGGTGTGAGAAAAACTCTAGACAAAATCAGAGCCCACTTTCACTGGCCAGGAATGCGTGCAGATGTAGTGGAGTTTTGTAGAGTGTGTCACACTTGCCAGATGACAGGAAAACCCAATCAGAAGGTGCCTGTACATCCTCTGGTGCCCTTGCCCGTCTTCGAGAATCCTTTTACTCGGGTGGTAGTGGACATTGTAGGCCCATTGCCTAAGACTTCCCAAGGTAACAATTATTTATTAATGATTATGGACATGGCAACTCGCTACCCAGAGGCTATACCCTTAAGGACTACCTCTGCTCCAACTGTCATCAAGGAACTGCTGAAATTCTTCACCAAAATGGGTTTCCCCCATGAGGTGCAAAGTGATCAAGGAACTAATTTTACCTCTAAAATTTCTCAGCAGTCCCTGAAGGTGTTGGGTATCGAGAATGTTAAGTCGAGCACCTACCACCCAGAGAGTCAAGGTTACATTGAAAGGAATGTTGCGTAAATATTGTACAGAGACCGGAGTTGAGTGGGATAAGGGGGTACCTTTTCTTTTATTTGCTACTCGTGAGGTTCCAACTGAATCCCTGGGTTTTTCCCCTAATGAGCTAGTTTTCGGTCACCAGGTAAGAGGTCCTTTGCAACTATTGCAGGATAGCCTAGTTGGCCAGGAGGGGAACCAAAACCTCCTCAAGTATGTTTCAGATTTCAAAAACCCGGCTGAGATCCTCATGTAAGTTTGCAGCTCAAAACTTGACAGTGGCTAAAAGCTCCATGAAGAACTGGTATGACAGAAAACCCTGTGAGAGGGAGTTTCAGCCCGGTGATGAGGTTTTGGTCCTGCTCCCCCTTTTTGGCCAACCTTTATCTGCCAAGTTCAGGGGCCCATATAAGATCATTCAGAGGGTGAGCATTACCGATTATCTAGTAACTACCCCAGACAGGAGAAAGCCCACGCAAGTATTCCATATAAATATGTTGAAACCCTACCATAGGTCCCCTGATTCCTCTCTTCCAGATTCTCCCACTGTGGCAGTGAATGTCAGGACCTGTGGACAGCCTGGTGCGGACGAAGTCTTCAGTTCTCTTACTGACCCGCAACAGACTGTTCCAGAGCCTGAAGGAATCCATGCAGACTTTGACTTGTCATGTAGCCTATCCAACTTTCAGTATAACTCAGTAGCTTGGGGGGAATTACCATCTAAACTATGTCATCTTCCCTCTGATCAAGCGAACCAACTAATCTCTGTTTTATCTCAGTCTCCCAGTGTGTTCCGTGATACTCCAGGGCTCACTTCTTTGGCCTTGCACGACATCGACATAGGGGATGCAACTCCCATTAAACTATCCCCCTACCGTGTCTCACCACAACGCAGGAGTATACTGCAGGTCGAGCTTGACTTTATGTTATCAAACGAGCTGATCACAAGGGCCTTAAGCCAGTGGAGTAGTCCGGTCATACTTGTGCCAAAGCCAGACGGGAGCCATAGGTTATGTATGGACTATAGGCAAGTTAATGCTGTCACAAAGAACGATACCTACCCACTGCCACGGATCGACGACTGCATTGACCAGATTGGTACAGCCACCTATATCAGCAAGATTGACTTAATGAAGGGATATTGGCAAGTAGCTCTCACCCCTAGAGCGAGGGAAATATCATGCTTTGTAGTCAACAATCAAGCCTTCTTCTGAAACGTAATGCCCTACGGCTTGAAAAACGCTCCAGCTACATTCCAGTGCCTCATGAATTTGGTGACTGAAGGGGTACCTGGATGCGTTGTCTACATCGATGATATTCTTATCTTTTCACAGTCATGGGAGGAGCATCTTTACCAACTTAGATTGCTGTTCTTAAATCTTGCTGATGCCAATCTGGTGGTTAATCTTAAGAAATGCACCTTTGTAAAGAGTACGGTCCAGTATCTAGGATATACGGTAGGTCAGGGGCAGGTTGCACCTCCTCAAGCAAAGGTAGAGTCTATTCTAGAATTCCCAACTCCTAGCACTAAGAAACATATCCAAAGGTACCTAGGAATTATTGGTTATTATAGGCGTTTCATCTTAAACTTTTCTAGGTTAACAGCTCCCCTGACAGATCTTCTCCGTAAGGATGTGAAGTTTGAGTGGTTCTCCGAATGTGAAGAGGCCTTTAATGCTACCAAATATACGTTATCCAATTATCCTGTCCTCAGAGCTCCTGATTTTACCAGATCTTTTTCCCTAGCAGTGGATGCGAGCAATACCGGGGTTGGTGCAGTATTGCTACAGGAAGACGACTGTGAAGTATTGCATCCTGTGTGCTATTTTAGTAAAAAAATAAATTCTGCTCAACGTAACTATTCAGTCATTGAGAAGGAGCTGTTAGCATAATTTTATCCCTTCAATACTTTGCTGTCTCTGTGCAATCTGCCTCTGGTGCCATCACAGTGTATACTGACCATCACCCCTTAAAATGTTTGCATAAGTTCCAATAAAAACCAACAACTGACCAGGTGGAGTTTGTTGCTGCAGGAATACTTCCTGGATGTTAAACATATTAAGGGGGTCCAGAACGTGCTAGCCGATTGCCTATCACGTATCTATTAAAGATTGCATTTACCAGGTTGGCCTCATACAGCAGTAAGATTAACTTAATGAGAGGATTTTGGCAATTAGCTCTCCCTTGTAGCGAGGTAAATATCATGCTTTAGTAGTGCGCTTTCAAGCCTTCAGCTGTGAGATGCCTTGCAGTTCGAATAACGCTCCAGATACGTTCCGGCTATGTTCTGATGTGGTACCTGGAGGCGTTGCCTACTTTGGGTGATATCCTTATTATATCCTCATTGTAATCTTGCTGTTGCCAATCTGGTGGTGAATCTATTTATGTACTATGTTTAATATTATGTACTATACTCCTTAAACTCTTTTCTAGGGGGGAGGTCTGACATACGGAGCCCTGTATGTTTATTTAAGAGTTAGAATTCAGAGTTGAAGGAGTGCCGAATCACCCAGGCGGCGAAGCAGACCAGCGAGCGAAAAAGCGAGTGGGAAACCAGCTCGTCTGCATACCAGCAAACAAGCCTTCACACCTGCGTGCATCATAGGGGACCCTGCAAACTACTTCAATGACCCGACGCTATGACGATGATCGACGCCAATCGACGCCATTGGACCACGCACCTCTTACTCAACTAGAGGAGATGTGATTGGGGCGCGCACCATCCCCCGCCTCCTGATTCGTTCCTACACCATCATTGCTTAGTATATAAGACCCGAGTAGTGGGCATTCAAATCAGTCTCATTTGGAGTTGGGAAGGTGAACTTGCAGCTGGAGGAAGACGGGGTGAAGTATTATAATGGGATTGTGACTGTCAGTTAGATTATATAAGTGTGTGTTAAGTGTGTTCGGTGTAAACACTTACGTTTTGTTGGTTAGTGAGATATGTTATTGGGAATTAACGGTAACGCTACTATTATGTACTTAACTATTTTAGTTGACTGACTTGTGGACTAAAGCAACTCTTCAAGTAATTAGGTTATGATAAAAGTAATACTATTGTTTTATATTAATACTTAAGAGTTCTTTCATTTGCTTACATTGCTGGTAAGAACAAGAACGGTGATACTATTGTCTCATATTAGTAATATCGCCTTAGACTAACATGGCTGTTTTAATGTTACTTCTAGTGATTTCCTAAGCTGAAGAAAATTCTTTTAACTTCAAAATATTATTTTTGCTTTTCATATTATTTGAGTGAGACATGAATCGAATCTATGAAGCGATCCTGTAACTTAATTTACTCATAATCAAACCTCAATGTTACGTGGTTAAGAAATACATTTATCTAATTATTAAATATATATCTAACTTTTTATGTGACTTTGATATTAAACGATTCATTGGCTGTTACGAAATTTGGTAGTTTGGGCTCGCTCTTTCGCTCCCACCCCCCAGAGAGCGGTCTCCATTTCCAGGTTCCCAGTGACCACGTTATGCATACTTGTATTAATTTCGAAAAGGAGGATGTTCAGTATTACAGTGTAAATGTTTACCTTGCATTGGTGTGTAACACACAGTTGTTGTGTTAAGTAACTATGGCAATTATGACGTGAATTGCTAATTACGATTAGTCGTGTGTGTGTGTGTGTGTAAGTGAACCAATGTGTGTTGTAATACACATAATGCTGTACAGTAGGTGAAAAACACTGAAAACAGAAGTGTCTGCTTCATGACATACAACACAACGAACTATGCAATGTAATATTACATGTTGTTGTTGTTGTTGTTGTTGTTCCCCAAGCTGCCTGGCCGAACAGCCCCAAGGCCCCGAGCAAGACCAAGGCCATAACCGAGCGCCCCCACAGAACCCTCCCAGCCGACCACAATAAAGCATGGGTGACCGAAGCCACTCCATGGCGGGGAGCTGAGGAGGGCGACAGAAATGCCCGGGAAACCAAAGCCCCACCCAGGGCCCTGTGCCCCTCAGCAATTATGAAGAGAAAGCTGAGGGGCAAAGGAAAAAATGTGACGCTTTGGCTTCCAATCTTGGTAGATTGGGGAGGTCAATCCACGGAAGAGACGCCGTCACTTGAGATCTAGAAAATATATAAGTAAAAGGAACAGTCAGAGTAAGCTATGGGTATGGCAGAGATCGCTCAGTTCTCACTCTGATAGACCAGCCCATCACCACATGACTAGAACCCAATCCTCTCAGCATCAGCTAGGAAAGGCCCTAGAAAGCCGCCTTTGGCGGGGGGATAGCTCCCCTATTTCAACCCCTTTCGGGGTTGGGCACCCGCCCAATATTACATGTTATCATATGTTATGAAATTCAGGTGTGAAACGGCAATGAGTTATCAGTAGTGGTATAGGGGGGGGGGGGGGGGGTATTATGTAATACCGCACAAAGTTAAGCTTCGGACGCTGATAGGTTAATATATTCGGTATTAATTTTGTAAAAAAATTATATAACACTTTAAAGGGTAAAGGCTATATAAGCATCGCATCGTGATATTACGTTTAGCAATGGCTATTGATACCTTTTCTATGTTAGTATTATAGTATCTGATATATTGCAATGTTTACACAGTGCAACAAGGTTAATAGCATGATATAAAATGGATGAATTACATGTGAGTACCGGTATGTGTTTAATAGTAACTACTATGGATGACGTCTGATGAATCACACACACACACACAACGAAAGCCTGTCCATTCACTGCAGTTTAGTGTGTTACTTTACATTCGTAATTTATTAATAGCTATCAGTGTTTAATGTAGATACAGGAGGGGACAACAAACAATGGTGTTGTTGTCACTTTTATATCAGATTCTGTAGTATGAATCGTGTCGTAGCGTAACAACAGCACAATCATTTTACATGGCAGACTGAGTGAAGCATCTATTGGTTCGAAACGTGTGTTCGTACTTCGTGCGTGTGCGGCCTTGTGATAGTTAAGGGGAGACTGATCGTTTGTTTGGTCTATTAATTCATTTATTCATATATTTTTGTTTAGTTTCCTCCCTAGACCTCCATCAAGCTTAGAAAAACACCCCCTAGACCCACCTTCAAGATAAATTTGTACATTTTTCGGTAGAAAAATGTCCCGGCCGAAGGCCGGTTCCTCCTAAAATTGCAGGCTCGCTATCGCTCGCCAGGAAATAATCGACACCTAAATGGCACGAAAGGTTTAAAATTGACAACGAAATGGGGCGAAAGGTGTTAAAATCGCCAAACTAATGGGCCGAACGTCTTATAATCTCAAAACTAGTGGGGCTAAACATTAGGGAGAAGGGGGTCCAGAAAAACGGTCTGCCTCCACCTAAAGTAGGATGTCGTCCAGAAACAATACACTCCCAATGTCCGGGCCCTATCCAGGTGTCTCAGAAACTGTAGATCGGTCTTCTGTTCCGATATTCTTTTTCCCATACCTCGTCCTGTTTCTCCTGTGTACATTTTTGAACATCCCTTCTTGTATGCTGTGGATTATACTCTTTTCGCTATCTTGCTTGCCTTTGACTACTTCGCCTAGTTTAACTCCTGCCGAAACTGCAAACCTTAGGCCTGCTTTCTGTAAGTATTTATTAAGGAATGAAGTTAAGTTATATATTTTGTTTTCATTGTCTGATTGAGAGCATGCATTTTCTTTAATTTTTAATTATGTCAAATGTTTTTTTTTTATCTTAACATATAAAAGCACACCTTCAGGATAGCATAGCTTCTTAAAGGCTTCTACTATATTCATTTTTTTATTAATTTCACCACACCACCAAACACCTCCAATGAAATTAATGAAAGCATATAATTATGTGATCCACCGGGATTCGAACCTGGGTTATCACACACAGATTTGTAGACACCTTAACCATTACACCACCAAGACGGTTAAGGTTTATGCACACGCCTACGACTTATTATCCATTCTGGATACTGGATATTAATATAATCATGTTGATATTCCCACCGCACTATGATAGCCTAATGTTTAAGTGAGAGGAAAGAATATTCCTCTTCCTCTAGGAATTCTTCACTGCAGATCCGATATGCTCTAAGAAAAAAATCTATTACTATTCCAGATTTGGTTCTTTCATTATTAGCAGAGAGATAGTGGACACAATCATCTTTGTTGATTTACGTTACACAGACTATTTGATTCCCTCATTATGTTCCCTCATTATGTTCCCTCATTATGTTCCCTCATTATGTTCCCTCATTATGTTCCCTCATTATGTTCCCTCATTATGTTCTCCATATTATTCCCTCATTATGTTCTCCATATTATTCCCTCATTATGTTCCCTCATTATGTTCTCCATATTATTCCCTCATTATGTTCCCTCATTATGTTCCCTCATTATGTTCCCTCATTATGTTCTCCATATTATTGTATCTAGGAACATGCAGCACATTTAGCTTTAATGATACGATGGGGGGCGGGGTGACCTGGCAGGATTGACCTGCAGGTAGCCAATCAGGACGTTCAGGCATAGAGAAAAGAGTTTACGGTTGATATAAATATCTCGGATATGTTCCTTCTCATTTAGTCTCTCTGAAGATGGGTTCTGTGTAGCCCGGAACGTAAGAAACATAAATCATTAAAGTTCTTTCTTGTGTCTCCCTTCTACCTAATTCATCCACTTGTCATAATGGATCAGCCACACCTTAAGGGAGCCCACCTCGCATTTGTTTTATTTTTGTCTTCCTCTCTCTTTGGCTTGTATCCATTCGACCCCATTCAGCCTACTGTTTTAAGACGTTTACCCTCATCCAGGTGTCAACATTTTCCTGGCAAGCGGTAGCGAGCCAGCATATACATATTTTTGTTTTGACAGCAAGCTAAATTTGTAAATTTTTCGATAGAAAAATGTCTCCGGCAAAGCCGGATATCTCCATACAATACTGGCTTGCTATCTCTCGCCAGGAAGATATCGACACCTGGAAGGGGATAACCGTCTTAATACAGTTGGCTGAATGGGGCCAAATGGATACAAGCCAGGGAAAGAGAGAAAAGGAGAGAAAGATAAAAAATGCCGGTGACCCCCCTTAATATTTATGTTTGGACTCCTTCTGTACCTTACAAACAAAACCTAATATTGCGTGACAATATACTTTGCTCTAGTCCTGACCTACACTTACATAAGATGCATTGCACCCATAAACCTAATATTGCGTGACAATATACTTTGCTGTAGTCCTGACCTACACTTACATAAGATGCATTGCACCCATAAACCTAATATTGCGTGACAATATACTTTGCTGTAGTCCTGACCTACACTTACATAGAGCATTGCACCCATAAACCTAATATTGCGTGACAATATACTTTGCTCTAGTCCTGACCTACACTTACATAAGATGCATTGCACCCATAAACCTAATATTGCGTGACAATATACTTTGCTGTAGTCCTGACCTACACTTAATAAGATGCATTGCACCCATAAACCTAATATTGCGTGACAATATACTTTGCTGTAGTCCTGACCTACACTTACATAAGATGCATTGCACCCATAAACCTAATATTGCGTGACAATATACTTGCTCTAGTCCTGACCTACACTTACATAAGATGCATTGCACCCATAAACCTAATATTGCGTGACAATATACTTTGCTGTAGTCCTGACCTACACTTACATAAGATGCATTGCACCCATAAACCTAATATTGCGTGACAATATACTTTGCTCTAGTCCTGACCTACACTTACATAAGATGCATTGCACCCATAAACCTAATATTGCATGACAATATACTTTGCTGTAGTCCTGACCTACACTTACATAAGATGCATTGCACCCATAAACCTAATATTGCGTGACAATATACTTTGCTGTAGTCCTGACCTACACTTACATAAGATGCATTGCACCCATAAACCTAATATTGCGTGACAATATACTTTGCTCTAGTCCTGACCTACACTTACATAAGATGCATTGCACCATAAACCTAATATTGCGTGACAATATACTTTGCTGTAGTCCTGACCTACACTTACATAAGATGCATTGCACCCATAAACCTAATATTGCGTGACAATATACTTTGCTGTAGTCCTGACCTACACTTAAATAAGATGCATTGCACCCATAAAAGGTTATCAACTACTGATCCCAGATATGTGGCTATATATATATATATATACAGTATATATATATATATATATGGAGAGAGAGAGAGAGAGAGAGAGAGAGAGAGAGAGAGAGAGAGAGAGAGAGAGAGAGAGAGAGAGAGAGAGAGAAAATATAAATTAACAAAAAGCAGTAGGAAACAGGAGAACACCCCACACTGACGCCACCTGATATCAAACTACGAGCATTTACAAACAAACTCACACTTTTTGTGCCGCCCCAGGGTTAAATCTGGCCCATCTCCACAGTCATTATAAACGGTGGTCTTAACCCTTTGAAGATCATGACGCGATTTAGCAATTTCTTCTAGCTATTATTAGACGATTGTGTACAGCTTAGGAAAGACCTCTGGCAATCAAAGGGGTAAAGCCGATGTCAGTTATCTTTTTGACTCACGCAGATCACTAATTTTCTTAATAATATCGTTTAATAATAGCCAGACAATACCGTCAAAAGCGTCATAATCCTCTGAGGACGCTCTGATAAAGACATCACAATTAAAAACCTCAACTCAGACTCGTTGTGGATGTCTCAACACTCCAAGGTTGGTGTTTGAGGTGCAACAAATGCCTGCAACAAATGCCTTTAACACCATTAATAGGGAGGCAGCTATTCACAACATCAAAATCAAATGCCCGAGCATCGCAAAGTACATAGAAAATACTTATAAGGAGCCAGCTAACCTGTATATAGTTGGAAGCACAAAGAAGGAAGAAATGAACATTCTCAAATCAAATGAAGGAACAACGCAAGGAGATCCAGTGGCAATGGCAATGTACGCACTGGCACTATCAATTCTGCAGCAGAAAATAAAACATGAGGTAACCCGAGTGAAACAAGTGGCGTATGCAGATGACCTCACAGGTGTAGGAAAAATAGGGGATCTCAAAGAATGGTGGCGGAGAGTACAATCGGTAGGCGAAGTCATTGGGTACCATCCAAATGCTAGTAAATCTGTACTAATAGTGAAAGAAAACAAGTATGAAGAAGCGGTGCGGACTTTTGATGGGACAGGAGTGAAGATTACAAAGGAGGGTCAACGCCATTTGGGAGCAGTAATAGGCACAGAAGAATGCAAGAGAGACTATGTGCGAAAAAAGGTAGCGGAGTGGGTAAAGGAAGTGAAAACCCTGGCAGACATTGCGAAATCTGAACCACATGCTGCATATACTGCCTTCACATATGGTGTTAAGCACAGATGGACCTTTCTTATGAGAACAGTGCCTGGCATTAGACAGTTGCTCCAACCCCTGGAAGAAGCAATCAGAGGAACATTCATACCGGCCTTAACAGAGATGGAAGGCGTCACGCAAGAGCTAAGAGATCTATTAGCCACTCCGCCAAGGTTCGGAGGTATGGGGATCATAAACCCAGTGGAGGCGGCATCACATGAGTACCAAAATTCCCTTAAACTTACTACGTCTCTGACAGAAAAAATACGGGAGCAAAATGAAAATGATGAGGTGGACGAAGAGGAACAACGAAATGCAAGACAGGAAATTACAAAGAGCAGAGAAGAGAGACAGAAACATAGCCTAGAACAAATTAAGACCAGATGTAGGGAAGAACTGAAAATGAGAGTTGAGATGGCACAAGACAGGGGGTTACAAATTGGCTCACATCATTACCAATAAAGGAGAAAGGCTTCAGCTTAAATAAACAAGAATTCAATGATGCCGTAGCCTTGAGGTATGGGTGGCCAGTTTCTAACCTGCCGCTGAAATGTGCATGCGGTGAAATAAACAACCCAGACCACTGTATGACCTGTAAGAAAGGAGGATTCATCTGTATCCGCATGATGAAGTACGAGACATCACTGCACAAATGCTGGACGAGGTGTGCCATGATGTCAGAATCGAACCGGAACTTCTGCCTTTGGACGGACAGCGCTTGGCCCACAATACTGCAAATACTTCAAATGAAGCAAGAGTGGACGTAAGTGCTCGAGGTTTTTGGACGAGGGGACAACGGGCTTTTTTCGACATCAGAATCTTCAACCCAAGAGCACAAACATATCGTGAGCGAGGACACAAGGCGGCATACTTGAGAAACGAAAGTGAGAAAAAACGCGCTTATGAAGAAAGAATTTTGAACAGGGATCAAGGAAGCTTTACTCCTCTGGTCTTCTCATCGTCGGGAGGTATGGGACCTTCTGCAAGTGTCTTCTATGCCAGATTAGCTGAACAAATATCGGAGAAAAAGCGCCAGCATAGAAGCCAAGTCATAACTTGGATGAGATGCCGGCTCTCTTTCTCTCTTCTCAGGTGTGCACTCCTATGTCTCAGGGGTACAAGGTCCTCCCCGCTACAGAGGACAAGAGTGAGAGACTTGGACTTTGAAATGGTCGTGGCGGAGGGACGAATTGGGGAACAACTAGGTTGATTGTAGGGAGGTACTGGTACAATAAGATAAACTACAATGTAACTAGAATAAGATAGATTGTACACCACTTTGTAACTGTCACCTTAATAAAAAAAAAAAATAGAAGGAAACATGCTTACATTACTGAAATGTTTGTGGACATGCAGTAATGCAAGTAATGGTCACTCTTCTGTAAATCTAAAATGGCTTACTTAAGAATGGGAAAGGGGTGGGACCTTCTATTTTTTTTCTTTTATTAAAAAAAGTTTGAAGTCTCAATTACACCCTGTTGTAAGGTCGGCGTCTTTTGTATTTTAATTCTAGCTATGTTTAGCCGATTGAGTGCAGTTTAAGAAGGATTAGTGGTAGTAAAATAGGTTAAGTGAGATAGTTTGAAGCCTGGTAATTGCTGGAGGCCTTATATAAACTGACTAAATCGACTAATAGTACCCAGACTAAAGTTAAATGGTCGGCAATAGTACTGAAAGGATTAAGAAGGAGGAATTGTGGATTGCAAAGCGTTTACAATAAATTCTCTTTGCAATAGGTGGCCATATATTCCAATACTGTATTAACGTCTCTGTGCATTGTTCAATGTTCACGTTCTGTGTTAAATGTTTTTATGTAAGAACATTTAAATTAACTATACAAGCTTTACTAACGCCAGTAAGATATTATGCAGCATATTCCTTCATTTGCGTGAATATACATATCTCAATAACGGTAACAATTGACAACATACCGCTGATTCGGATTCATTGTTACTGTACTGGAATATTATAAGCTGGCGATTTTCAACTATGGAGTGACAGTGCCTTTCTGATAGTTAAGGGGATAAAACACGAATACTATATAATATAAAAAACGATTCTCAAAACAGTTATTAACACCAGAAGTTGTCGACACAATGTTAAGGTGAGTCGGGGAATTATAATTATAATGACAGTAATTTCACATGAATTAACATGAACACAAAATGCGTATTTCATCCAAGTACGGATGCGATTACGATTTAAATTGCTGGAAAAGGCTAAAAACACGCAAAAGAGTATACAGTGTATGTGTCTGTGTGCGTGTACGTTTAGTACGTGTGTATATATGTGTACGCTAAGGGGAGAAGGGATACAAAATATGTAAATACCATGAACAAGGGTAAAGAAAGTCATCTAACCGCAGTAAAAAAGAGAACTTACCACTTATACCGTCTGTCACTTAGCACTCACTGACTCACTGACACTCTTACACATACACTCACATACACACATTTTCTATCTCACTCTTTCTCTCATATTTATATATATATATATATATATATATATATATATATATATATATATAGTATATTATGGGTTTGAGTCGGCAAGGCAATAATTATAACCTGACATTTACTATTGGCTCCTACATCAATGACATACTACCATTTGTTATGCTTTCAAATTTGTCGCCATAGCCCTTTATAGGGATCAGCTAGCTTGTCAAACAGATGATCAACCAAATTAATAAGCTACACTGTAAAATACCTAAGGAATGTCATTTGAATCTGATACCACTATGAAGAAGTAAATTATAATATATATAATTTATACATAGTTAACCCGGAAAATATGATAGGCCTCATGGAAGTACAGTTTTAAAAGGCGTTAAAAAAACGCAGCACAGGCGGGATACATATAAATATTGGGTGGCAACTAGGACTAAGTGGCAACTCTCGATACCAAATATCATAGCATAATCACATCTCACACACCACACCATTATTCCTGCTGCCTCCTCCCTCATCATTATGGAGGCAGTGGCAGCGCTCAGGGACCATCTCTTAACCCCAAATATATTCTATATCCTATGTAACTATGCGAGAGAGGAGGAGGTACACATCCAGATCAAGCAACACCACTTTGTAAGCAGGGGAGAAGGAGGGGAGGATGTACTCATGCTTACCTCTTTCCTCCCTCCCGCTCTCAGCCCTGATAGTTTTTTTGTTTTATTCTTTACAAAAACGTTCCTTACACCTACTTCTTGGGTCCTTATTTTGCACATGTGCCTTGTCCTTTAAACCTATGAACATTGTTGCGCAATAATATTGCTTAATATGGGAGATATATGGGATATTACAGATTTCCTTCACCTTTTTCCACCCCTTCCACTACTCTGATCGTTTGCCTATCTACTTCAACTTCTGACCATAACCACACAACCAACCATTTAGTTTTATAAAGAAAATATTCATGTTGGGATGAGGGAATGCATGTCCAACATGTTATTAATTATATATACTCTTCGCTGCATTTTGCGATAGTATAGTCGCGTGAGAAGGGTCCATTCAAAGGTATTTTCGTGCTCCTTGGGTTAAAGATAGTTACGTATATTTTTGTAATGTGAGTCTATCACCACGTGTGAATGACGGGGCTAGACAAAGGAGCGTGAGAAGGAAGCATGGGAGAGAGTGAGAGTGCGAGGCAGGCAAGGCGTGGTATGTATGTGCATGCTGTGGTGCTTGGCCAAGCCTCGGTGTGACATATTTTCTTAATTTTGTAGGAATCAATCGAGGAATAGGCCGAGGTCATAAAAAAGGGGGAGAGAGTGAGTGCGTCCTCTTTTTAGATCCTTCAGCTGGAGTGTAGAGTTGTGGATGTAGTGTGTGTGTGTGTGTGTGTGTACGTGGCCGTGTGATGCTAGGGAGTCGTGTCCAGACGACCATGTAAATGTGAGTCAGCACTGAGCTAGGCGGTGTCATTGACGATGCAATACATTGCAGGCACACTGGCATTAGGTAAGACTAGCTTGAGATTGTGAGAGGTGAACGATTGAAAATGTTACAAAGTAGGCCGAGTAGAGCTTGGCCTATTCTAGAATAGTGGGGTTAATAAAGTTAGGTTAGCATTGGTCAGCTTGTATGGGTTGTGTGTGAACGAATATGAAATAATTTTGTTCATGAATTTGTTGTTGTAAGTAAATTAATACATTCTTATACAGGTAACAATCTTGTAGTGCTATATTAGAACCTTGTTATGCTAAGTAGTTATTCTTGAGTGACAATAATTAATAAGTTTACTGTGACCACAATATTATATAATAGCGTATGATAGCGTAATGCATAAGTGCGTGGAATTTCGATGTGAGTATCCTAGGTTCGAGGCCTTGGAGTGCCACATGTATTTGTTGATTTCATTAATTGAGTTTAGTGGTGAACTTGGTTGGTGGAAATAACATAATAGTATATATTTTGTTGCACATCCGTGTATCCTGTAATCTGCAGAACCTCGCCTTAACTGTTGATGCTGAGGTGTTTTCAGTATTCATATATTATAGGCACTTCCTTGTAAATTACGTTTCGGTGGGCTTTCTAGTAATGCACTGAAACTAAGTACAGCACAAACTCCATTTCAATAATATCTTCCCATTGACACATCGGGATTCGAACCTGGGACCTTCAGGTTACCAGTCCAGTAGCAATAAGGGTTAATTTACTCAGAGTAAGATTTAACTCTTCCTTAATACTCGTTAAATACAATAATCAGAAGAGTTTTGATAGTAAGAATTGGCTGTGTAATTATTTAAGTATATTGCAAGTTAATAATAATGTAAAAAATACTTACAGATTTATAAAGCTGTCAGAGAGAACATGTAGATAGTGGAATAACTTTAATTCAATAGGATAGGCAATTTTGACACAAACATACACACATATGTATACACCCACACTCTACTCCCTTTCGCCACAGAGAGAGAGCAACACACACGTACAAGTAAACAACCACTATCACCTCACCCCCCCCCCCACCCCCAGACATAATTCTTGTTAGCTCTTTTTACTATTCTTCCTAATTTCACCCCCTACCCCCACCCCGCGACATACACACACACCCACCTACTCAATCATACACCAAATACAAACACATCCGTACCCACCCACACACATCTACACTCACTCGTCACCCACACACACATCATTGATTAAAGAAACCATGCACTGAAGGCTTAAGTTCGTAATAAACCTACACAAAATTTCGGCTATCCAGATGGAGAGGTTTGTATCGTGGTACCTCCCTAACCAAGCTGCTCAACCATCAGCTTGCGTTAGCCTAAATGTATTTTCACCAGTGAATCTGCACATGTACTATGGTGGGAACTTGGGCAACTCGCGGTCGTCAACCTTGGTATGTGACCTAGTAGGTAAGATAGAATAAGCATTGTACTGTACCTAAGTTAAGAAAGACTCTGCTGCCAATGAACTGTATGCCAACAATTATTTGTATTATTATTATTACAGCCTCCCACCCACACACACACACATTTCCTCTTTTCCTCCCCTTCCCCGATCCGCTCCACTCACTCAGCCTCCTATAAGGTCATATTACACTTGGGGGAAAAAACGGGAGGTGTGTGTGTGGTTGAGAGAGAGAGAGAGAGAGAGAGAGAGAGTGTATGTATGTGTGTGTGTCTGTGTATGTGTGAGAAAGTGTATGTGTGTGTGTCTGTGTATGTGTGGGAGAGAGACAGAGTGTATGTGTGTGTCAATGTATGCGTGTAAGTACAACTAAATAGTACCATTACCGCCCTAGTGGTAGTGAGGGTACCAACTGTAACCAGGGTTGTGGCTGAGGGAGTGGGAATTGTTAGCGCCTGGTACTTATTTAACCCCTTCTGTACCGATGGCGTCTTTTTAACTTTACTCTGGCTACTATTAGACGATTTTATTCAGTTTAATAAGGGCCTCCCGCAGAGGTCCCGGCCGAAAGCCAGTTCATCTTAAAATTACAGGCTCGCTATCGTTCACCAGGAAAACATCGACTCCTAAATGGCATGAAAGGTCTTAAAATTGACAACGAAATGTGGCGAGAGGTATTTAAATCGCCAAACTAACGGGCCGAACGTCTTAACATCACAAAACTAATTGGGCTTAACATGAGGGAGAAAGGGGTCCAGAAAAACAAGCACTACCCCCTTAACCCTATCTCATTCTAAATGGACTATTATGGATCACCCATATTTGACTCCATTAGTTTGGCAATGTTATGACGTTTCGCCACATTATTTAGCGATTATAAGACATTTCACCATATTTAGAAGTCGTATTTAAAGGATTGAGTGATTGATAACCTGCAATTTAGGAGAAACCAGGCTGGGTATTTCTTCTACCTAGGAATATACACATTTAGCTTTAAGGAGTCTGGGGACGCGCGTTTTTAACCCTCGTCTAGCGGGGGGTTTTGGGCTATATTGGGCATATTCAGGCCCTCCTGAATGATCAATCAAGTATCTGCATGAAAACAAATTTATTCAGCAAAAAACTAGGCGCTACAAGTTTCAAAATGAGACTAGAACGAGCTACATAGCACTCGTCGTTTTGATGCAGTGGTACCACCAACATGGGAGTTTAGCGTATAGCGGCATATTTTTTCCAGCTACACTCACTACTGGCTACACTGCCGGCCTCTCGAGAACAGAGGGAGCGTGAGTCAGTGGGCGGCGGTAAGCCCTGGGTGTTGGCCGTGTGGCCTGCTGCGCTCCCGGCCATTTGCACTCGATTTTAACCCTTTAAAAGCCTTAATAATGCTCCTAACTTGCTGCTTTTTAGATGCGGACTTAAGTCGGGCCCCGCTCTTTAAGTGTTAATATACGGGGCAAACTAAAAATACATTGCTTGATAATGTGCACATGCAGTACATTGCTTGATAATGGCAAAAGCAATCAAAACCAGAAAACAAATAATATAGTAGAAGTGCCGTTTTATCCGAAATCCGAACGGCATACCCAACTCTGCAATGGGTTACCATCATCATTACTACTTTCACCATCACCATCATCACTACTACTGAGATGACAGGGCTGGAAAATGTAATGACAAAGACCACAAATCCATTCCCATCAACAGAAGGAGCAACCACTCCCACGTATAGAATTGCGTCCATAAGAAGCCGGAAGAGAGACCGGAAACAGCCTCCACTGGACAGCAGCAACAAAATACACCAGTCACCCATATCACAGTTCCAGGAAAAACGCACGGCCTACGATACGCTTAATATATGTGAGGGAGGATATCCGCCACAGTTTGTTGGCTTGTGCCCTCAGGCGCCAGGTAAACAATGGCCGCCTACACCTGGGCCAGATTTAGACTACGCAGAGGAGGATTTTATGCAAATGAGACATCAATCTCCTTCATTTCTCTCCAGTTACCCTGGCGGTTCCATGCATCACTACCACTGCTAGACGAGACTATGTTTGCAATTCAGCTAGACGAGAAGACAAATGTACCGCTCTATACAAGCCTCTAAATGGAGAGAGGCCTCCAATACTGTACATAAATTATCCTATGTATCCCTAGACTTTAAGCTATTCACTTCTATTATTAATTAATAAAACATACTATTCCCCACATATTCATGCATGCATTGCATTTTTAAGGCTTTAATCAACCACTCAATAAATCAGAAACAATATTTCCCATGCCTCTTATGTTTCTGAAACAACCGACTTGTCACTCTCCGTAAAATCAAATACTACCTGGCCGAAAACAGGGTAAAGTTAGGCAAGTCGAGGCACTGTGTCCCATGGGTAACCTGTGGGGGAGGATACGTGAACAACTCGATGGATAGCACCATCCGTAGAGGCTAGCCAAAATGCTCTTAGATCGTGCCCTTCAAGCAGAGACGGTGTCCGGACGAGAGAGTGTGTGTAGGCTATCCAGGAAGTGACCTACGCTAGTTCTACCTGTACTCCTGGGCCTCCCCCCTCGGCAACCAGGCCAAGACGGACCACGCACTCAGTCGCCCCCATGTGTGTCAGATCTCTACAAGGCTACTTTCTACTATACTCCGACTCAAAATTAAGTGCTTCTAGTTTACTTATTGTGTTTCGTGATTATTGCAAAGGTTGTGTAGGATATGTTATGTGTTCAAGTTAACGTAAATACCTGAGATCTTTTATTCTCGTGTTACTCGTGTTACTCGTGTTGTGAGTACATACAAACGCTATCCTGGAATTGATTTATATATATACTGACTGCTTAATATATATTCGTATTGCCACAAAGTTTATATATACTGTATATATATCCATTCGGCCCGATTACCCGTACACTACATGTAAATATTGTGAACACCCCTGACAGATCTGATACTAAGTTAATAGGATTATCAGGGTGCTTAAATCGTGTATAAATGTTCACAGAGAGTGTTATCTATTGTGTTTCTTAGTTAGACTCATTTTTATTTATGTTTCCTGGCTTCACAACCAGTTTAAACATTTAACTTGAATTCATAGTAATTTTTTTTTGCCCACATCGCATTAATATTTCAATGTCGAGGGCATTGTCTTCTGCATAAGACTTATCTTTATTTGCTCAGTTCCCTGAACTACGATTGTTAAATCTACCTGTATACGTTAGTACAGAATTAAAACCTCTCTCTTTATTTATTACTCATTAGTTATTTGCCATTCAGCTGATATTCTTATTTTATATATTCTATTTAACTGAGACGTTGTGACTTCAGTATTTTGACCATACCCCGCGTCACGTTCTACCACGCGTTAACTTTGACCTTCAGGATATCAGCTATTCTTTGAGACTAACCGCTCTGTTAGGATTTATGCGATATTTATATATTCATCATATGTTTATTCAACTGTGATTTATCAATTATTATTATCAACTGATTTATACATCATCCATGCTTTAAGAATATTATTATTCATTCTTGAAATAGGTTCGAGAGTATTTCCATATAAATACGACTCAACCAAGTGCCTATCTATTATACATGCCAGTTCCCTGATATAAAGTGAAATAAAAACTTATGAAACCCAACCGTGTATTCTGTATCATTGGTAGAGATTGAGGAGATTTATAATTGCATATCTGGAGTCAGATGTGTTACTGCTGAGTGTTAAAGTCTTAAAATGTTTCCTAGAGTGGATAGAGAGAACTGAAGTACGCGGGCAAATATTATTGCCCGGCATAACACTGGTGGCCGCTGTGTCTCAACACGGCGTAGCGACTCTGATTTTAATTTATCTCAATCTTTACCATGAAAAGAGTGAAGTTGGGGAAAGCACCAGGAACAGATGGAGTGTGTGGGGAAATGTTGAGGTATGGTGGTGAGATAGTGATCGAATGGGTATGGAAAATGTGCAAACTAGCATGGGAGAAGGGGAGTGCACCCAATGACTGGAAGACTGGCATAATAGTCTCCCTATATAAGGGCAAAGGGGAAAGAGGAGTGTGTGGTAACCACCGAGGAATATGTATTCTCAGCGTAGTAGGGAAGGTATACAGTAGGGTAGTGATTGAGAGAGTGAGAGTGAGAATGGAGAAATGGATAGGCGACGAGCAGGGAGGTTTTAGGAAGGGAAGAGGATGTGTAGATCAGATTTTTACCCTGAATTGTGTTGTGGAGAAATATCTGGAGAAGAAACAAAAGGTGTATGTTGCCTTTATGGACTTGGAGAAGGCCTATGACAGAGTGGATAGAGAAGGTTTGTGGAAAGTACTTAGAATATACGGAGTAAATGGCAGTTTGCTGAAAGCAGTGAAGAGCATGTATGAGGGTGCAAAGGTGGCAGTACGTGTGGAGAGTGAGCAGAGCGAGTTCTTTGACCTGAATGTTGGTTTGAAACAGGGGTGTGTGATGTCCCCGTGGTTGTTTACTGTATATATGGATGGAGTCATGAAAGAAAAACTATCAAGAGCAGCGGATGTTGGTATATCGCTGAAAAGGGAGGGAAATGAGTGGAAGCTACCTATATTACTGTTTGCGGATGATACAGTTCTGATGAGTGATAATAAATGGGAGTTGCAAGGTCTGGTAAATGAGTTTGGAACAGTGTGCGAAAAACGGAATTTGAAGGTAAATGCGGGGAAGAGCAAGGTTATGGTCTTCGAAAGGGGTGAAGTCACAGAGTGTGAGGTGAAGCTGAACGGTCAGGCTATTGAGATCGTCAACTCTTTTAAGTATCTGGGCAGTGTGTTGAGTAAAGATGGGACTATGGATGAAGAAGTGTGGGAGAGGGTACAACAGGGGAAGAGGGTTGTAGGAACGCTGAAAGCAGTAACAAGAAATAGGGTAGTCAGTATGAAAGTGAAGAAGTCCTTGCATGACAGTGTGGTAATCCCGACGCTGACTTACGGAAGCGAAGCATGGACGTTGGTTGAGAGTCTCAGACCAAGAGTGAGAGCAGTGGAAATGAATTACTTACGAAGTGCGTCCAGAGTTACATGGAGGGATAGACAGACTAATGAAGAAGTAAGAAGGAGGTGTGGTGTGGAGGTAGATGTGCTGCAAAGTGTGAAAAGGAACAACTTATGGAAACGTATGGAAAGCGAGAGAATGACTAAGAGGGTGTACGAGAGCGAGGTGGAGGGACAGAGAGGGAGAGGTAGACCGAATGAGAGGTGGAAGGATGGAGTGAGGAAGTATATGAACGAAGGCGGTGATGGTTGGGGGGAGGGGCGTCGACTGACTGGGGGCAGTTCGTTCATGGCCACCCCTTCGGGGATCATGGCTTCAGGCAATAGATAGATAGATAGAATCTTTACCAATACACGAATCATCATGGCGGCAAAATCGCTGGAAATTATTCCATTTAAACCGGAGGACCATGATATAGTCACTTATCTTGAAGTTGTGAAACCTGTCCTGGACATTGTATTCCAGGACGATTACAATGCGAAAATCTACACTGTTCTCATGTCAGGTTATGTGCGTGATTCTCCCCAGCTAACGTGGGCCCAGTTTGAAACCTATACCACCTCAGCAATCAGCCCATCTTTAGGTAAAGTTTTAGCCGATAGACAGTTTCACCAGTTTCACCAGGTTAAATTCGCAGGGAATCTAGACCACACAATTAACCAGTTGAACCAACTGGCACTGACCGCATTTCCCACGGACACTGCTGCTAAAAGAAAAGAGAGTGTGTTTAGGGCATTGTTGAGGATACTTCCCACACCTGTGAGAGATCATTTTGCCATAGCAGAACCCACGGGTTATGATGTAGACATGCCAGTAATTCGGCGTTTCTTAGCCCTGAAACAGACACAGGAGACAGATAAAATAGCTGTGATTAGCCGGTCCACTACTCAACCTCAAGCTCCTATAACTTTTCCCTCACCTACTGCATTTAGCCGTTCCCATGACAAAATGGAAGATTGGGCTAGGATTCAACCCTCAGACTGGAAGCCATGTACTTCTAGGTGCCCCCTTGTCTCACTTCAAAAGTCATTTGAGGAACTACTGAAACATCGACCAAAAGCCCCTCAGTTTTGGAGCCAGCTTCCGTGGATCAAACCCTGATGCGTGGCTACCATAATCGAAGATGGGACTGCAGGAGAAGAGGGAAGCGAAGAGAGCGAAATAGCAGAGGATATTGAGCTAGGAGAGGAAATCACAGAATGTCAGGATAGTCAGGATTTTTAATCCGCCCCCGTCCGCAGACCGCCAGACTGGCGGGGGCTCGTGATGGGACAGGCAAGGATAAACCCCCCGTTTACCCTAACCTCACCATAAATGGGATCATACCTAAACTCTTGATAGATACAGGCACGGCGCGTTCCTGTCTTTTCTCTTCATTCTATAACAAAAACCAAGTTCCTTTTGGCCCCTTTCAACCCTCCACCATAGTTTTAATTGAAGCGAATGACGGCGTCATTCCAAACCATGGGGAAACTAAGCCACTCTATGTTCGCACCCCCCTCCCTGATCATGGCACACACCATTCTTTCATGATCTTTCCATCTCAAGAAACCAAGTACGATGGATATTTGGGTTTCGATTTGTTGACTGCCCTAGATGCAAATACAAGTTGCGGTAACCGAACGTTAACTTTCCACCCCCCTGCTGAAAAAAAATAAAATAACAAAAAACATAATAAAGAACCCCCCCTAACCTCCGAAGGCCCCTTTAAACTCAAACCTACCCAAAAGAACAGTAAAACAGAACCTCACCTTAGTAACAAAGAACCTCACCCAACCTTCGAATTTCACCTTAAAATTAACCCTAACCAGGCCATCCGCACTATCAAGACCGCTCAGACTGTTACCTCCAAAGCCGTAGTAACGCTACCCCCTCACCATGAAAAATTGATTCCCATTCTACCTACTTTACCTGGTGACATCATTATTACCCATAACCTTCAAAGTCCGTTCGATCATAATTGTCTAACCGCCACCGCCATTATTCCCTATAAACTCAGTTGTATCAAAATAGCAAATATATCAGATCAACCCCTTACCTTACCGAAAGGAGTAGCTATCGGAGAGCTAGAGACCCACGATGAGGAATTAACCCTAGCTAATGAACAAGACCCCCCACCCCCTTCAAATTCCCAGACATACCTCCTCACTTGACCCCCGAACAACAACTTGACTTACGTGACTTGATGACTTCTTTCCAAGACATCTTCGCCACATCCAACCGAGACGTAGGGAAAACTAAACGTACTCCACCACCCCATTCATACGATAGGGCAACCAATTGGACAACCTATCCGTAGAAAGAACCCCATACAAAGACAAGAGGAAGACTCTCAAGTAAAAGATATGTTAGACATGGGCGTAATAAAAGATTCAACCAGCCCGTGGTCCTCCCCTGTAGTATTAGTCCGCAAGAAAAATGGCTCCACTAGGTTTTGTATAGACTATCGCCAACCCAATGACGTAACAATCAAAGACGCTACCCCCCTCCTTCGCATTGACGACTCTATAGATTCCTTGCTAGACGCAAATTGGTTTACAACCCTCGACCTTCAGGCCGAGGTAAGTCCCAGTACTTCCGGAACGCCAACAGAAAACGGCTTTTGCAACCAGTCAAGGGAGACTCAATGAGTTTACCGTGCTGCCATTCGGCCATTGTAATGGCCCTGCAACTTTCTCCAGGCTCATGGAATCCGTGTTACAAGGATTGACATGGGAAACCTGTTTAGCCTATCTCGATAACATCATTATATTTGGGAAAACTTTGGCAGAACATGTCCAACGTCTTCGCCAAGTGTTCCAAAGAATTCAAAAGGCACAATTAAAATTCAAACCCTCCAAGTGTACTTTAGCTCAAAAAGAAGTTAATTTTCTAGGTCATGTAGTCTCCGAGCAAGGCATCGCCCCTGATCCCGCTAAACTCAAAGCCATCAGTACCATCATCCACCCCACTAATGTTAAAGGTGTCCGAGCCTTTTTAGGATTGGCCTCCTATTACAGTAGATTCGTCAAGAATTTTGCCACCATCGCCAAACCCCTACACGACTTAACAAAAAAAGAAGAGCCTTTCTTGTGGACCTCTCGACGGTTGTAAGCCTTTCATTCATTAAAAGACCTTCTAGTAGCCTCCCCAGTCGTCTCCTTCCCAGATTACCAACAACCCTTTCGTTTGTATACTGACATATCTCAATTCGGTATCGGTGCAGTCCTCGGTCAAACAAGAGATAGACGCAAGCATATTATTGCCTGCGCCAGCCGAACCCTTAATCCTGCTGAGATTAACTATCTCCTGTCACCAAACGAGGGATCATTTGGGCCCTCCAATATTTCAAAGCCTACCTTGCCGGCGTCAAAGTTACAATTATTACTGATCACCACGCCCTTCAATGGCTCCGAAAGTTCAGATAATAAAAACGCTTTGACTGTCAGATGGCACGAATCCCTTGAAAAGTTTAATTTCGAGATAGCTTATCGGCCTGGTAAGCTTCACACAAACGCCGACGCCCTCTCTAGACTCTCTCTTTCCCCCACCCAACCTAAGACCCCCCCCACCCGCTCAAATGACAATACCTATCCCATCCTAGCCATCCACCATCAAAATTCCGTTCATCAAGAGCAACAACTCCTACAACAATTTTAACAACAACAGAAACCCGACTGGATAACTAGACACCTTTTTCACAACTCCAGAGGAAAGGAGACAACCTATATACTCCTCACGGGAGAAATTTCCTTAGCCCCAAGACCACCCTCCCTACCATGCAATCTTTGCACGCCCATAATGGCATTCATTTAGCTCAACGTAAACTCACCTCCACCTTTCACAAAGTATATTGGATCCCCTCCCCTTATATCACAGCTAAAAAAGTCACAGAAGCATGCAGAGCTTGTGCTTTATGTAAAGACCGTACCCGCATCCCAGGCCCTTCCGGCAAACTTGTTGCCTCCAAACCTTGGCAATTACTTGCCGTAGACGTAATGGGCCCCCTTGAAGGTGTCAAAGGATTTAAATATATAATCACCTTCGTAGACACGTATTCAAAACACGTAATTGCCTGTCCAGCTAAGAATCACACTGCCTTCTCAGTGGCTGAAGCTATGATTCAACACGTCTTTCCCTATTTCGGCCTCCCTGAAGCCATTCACTCTGACAACGCCCCCGAGTTCACAGGACATAATTATTTGGACTCAAATTTCACAAAATCAGCCATTCCTCTCCCTACTGGCCCCAAGGCAATTCTATTTGTGAAAGAAGCCACCGCACCATTGCCAATCAGATTAGAACCCGATTACAACAAATGAACACCTCAGACTGGCCTAGCCAAGTCAAAGTAGTGCAATGGGGAATCAACACTTGTCCCCGCCAGGACGGGATTTACCCCCCTCCTCCTTCCTTTACGCCATTTGTCTGTCCCGTACGAGCCCTCCTGCAACTTTGATCTTTCTCTCCTTTTCTGTCTTTCCCTGGCTTGTATCCATTCAGCCAACTGTTTTAAGACGTTTATCCCCATCCAGGTATCGATTTCTTCCTGGTGAGCGATAGCGAGCCAGCATTGTATGGAGAAATCCGGCTTCGCCGGAGAAATTTGTCTATCGAAAAATTTACAAATTTAACTTGCTGTCAAAACAAAAATATATATATATGCTGACTCACTACCGCTCACCAGGAAAATATTGACACCTGGATGGGGGTAAACGTCTTAAAATAGTAGGTTGAATGGGGCCGAATGGATACAAGCCAAAGAGAGAGGGAGAGAAAGAGAAAAACGCGAGGTGGGCTCCCTAAAACAAACTGCATACTAAACTCTGCGACGTTGCGACCTCTTTAGCGAGTTGATACAATGGGCAAGAAAATAATGACCATTATGGCATAAACCTTGACTTAATTAAGAATAAATTTATTTCTTCACTGAAGATTGCACCTGCAATATTATGTTTTCTATGCGAATAAGATAATGAAATTTTGTATTTATACTAAAAGTTAATCTTAATCATTGACCTTATTCCTGAACTGCATCTTTGTTTTATATCATGGACGGTCAAGATTTGTTTAGTTCATATGAAGGATATTAATGCATATGATAAGCTTTTCTAATACAGACAACGCGATACAATATTTAGTTCATATGAAGGATATTAATGCATATGATAAGCTTTTCTAATACACACAGGGCGATACAATATTTAGTTCATATGAAGGATATTAATGCATATGATAAGCTTTTCTAATACAGACAACACGATACAATATTTAGTTCATATGAAGGATATTAATGCATATGATAAGCTTTTCTAATACAGACAACACGATACAATATTTAGTTCATATGAAGGATATTAATGCATATGATAAGCTTTTCTAATACAGACAACACGATACAATATTTAGTTCATATGAAGGATATTAATGCATATGATAAGCTTTTCTAATACAGACAACACGATACAATATTTAGTTCATATGAAGGATATTAATGCATATGATAAGCTTTTCTAATACAGACAACGCGATACAATATTTAGTTCATATGAAGGATATTAATGCATATGATAAGCTTTTCTAATACAGATAATGCGATACAATATTTAGTTCATATGAAGGATATTAATGCATATGATAAGCTTTTCTAATACAGAGAACGCGATACAATATTTAGTTCAATATTATGAAGGATATTAATGCATATGATAAGCTTTTCTAATACAGACAACATGATACAATATTTAGTTCATATGAAGGATATTAATGCATATGATAAGCTTTTCTAATACAGACAACACGATACAATATTTAGTTCATATGAAGGATATTAATGCATATGATAAGCTTTTCTAATACAGACAACGCGATACAATATTTCCCTTGACCTGTGTCCCGTACTAGTGACGTAAAAAATCACATTGGAATTTTGACCTTGATTTTGACCTTCACCTTCGCACACAATATTTGTCCTCTCTACTGACGTAGGCCAACCATGTACTGTATACCTATGAAATTTGAGTAAAATCTGTATGTTACTATACAAAATACTAATACAAATTGTGTTTTGACTTTTTGACCATGTCCTTTAATCTAACCATTTGGGATTCTCGTCTACAATTTGGTCAGCATTATGCAAATATAAGCAGCAAATAGTATGGTTAATATGGTTAAGTTTAAATAAAAGCGTTATAAATTATATATCAATAATTTTCCGTGTCCTTCACTTCTTACCATTGGAATATATACAGTATACTGTATATATATATATATATATATATATATATATATATATATATATATATATATATATATGTATATATATACGGTACAGTCAGGGCCATATATAACCATCCACCTCTCTGCCCGTCACCTATCTCGGTTTATTCGTTTCTACCCTGCAAGTCACAAAGGAGTGGAGGGAGGGAAGGGCGTGGAAGTGGCGGGCTATGGGTGGACAGCTATTTGGTGGTGGTGGAGGTAGTGAGGAGAGGTGAGGGATTAAAGGCGGTATGGTGGTTTAGGGTGAGGGAGAAATATAACTTAAAGATAATAATTATATGCCTAACTTCCCATCAGTACAAATCACTAAGAATAGATTGTCCCTGGCAAGTAATATGCACTAGGGTTAGCATTAGAGGTATTATATTCACCTTTAGCTCGATGCTGCAAAATATGATACACAAATTACCAGTTAACCCGAGTATGGCGAGGAGACTCTCAAGAGGTTTTAGTGGTGAAAGGCGACGAACCTCTTAACAACCAAGGCCTAAAAAAAAGCCTTTTAAAAGACCCAAGTAGCACTGAAAACAAAGGAATATGTGGTTAAATTAGATAATTCCCCTCCATACCTCCTATCACTCCTCCACGTGTCAAAATCCCCCCCCCCCCCTTCAATTATCACCTATTTTTCCTCTTATTCCCTTGTTTATCGGTTTATTTATCGCGCCAATATATCCAACCCGGTTCCAAGGTGTTCTACTACGCATATTGAGTGCGTGGGGAGAGAAAGAAAGCAAGACTGAGGCTCAATCTACCTTCAGGCCTCAGAGAGAGAGGGTATTCGTCTCGTTTGCCTCTCACTTCATGACTGGAGGGTCGGCATTAATTCATCTTTTTCACCCCCAAATACTATTCCCACTTGTTTTATTGCTGTTACATGTTAATATCTTCTTATTAAACGTAAAATAAGCGCATATGAATAAGAATAGCGATATTTATCGTAAAATTCTGATATTAAGAGGGAATGAAGCCTAATATCGTCGCTTGGCGGGAGGGTTTGAACTACCAATAGTGCACCGCTCTCGGGTTAACGAACACAGAACCAGACACTTAGCTGCTGGTTACTTCACGAGTGATGGAGACCTGAATGACCTGCAATTTTTAATGTCCATATATGTCTTGTGAAAATACATTATTTGCTTATAATATTTTTAGATATGTTTGTGTGTTAGCGTGTGTGTATGTATGATATGAGTAGAGTTTTTTCATGGATCGATTTCTGAAGGTGTTTAGTGAATATCTTTTGCCTTTCCTTCCCTGACAACCATGGTAAGAGGCTTGAAATGAGGCACATATGGTTGTTTAGCTCATTGTAAAGCTTACGTTTGTTAGACGATGTCATTCAAAATCAACAGGCAGAAATAGTATGGATTTTAAATTACATTGATCGGCCCGGCAAGATTTTTGCTTTGTTCTTCATGGTTCATATTTAGTCATTATTCAAGCGAATCAGATAACAAATGTTGGGCATGTGGTTTCTGTGAACGCACCTATTGAATACTGGCGCATATTGTAGTTTAATTGTATATATATTTCAATTGTATAACAATGATAATAATAATGTAGATTAGGTATAGGGGGCAGGAGTCTAGGAACCCTCCTCCCCTTGTAAAATCCACCTACTAGACGAGAAAGGGGCGAGGGAACGCGAAAGTGGTCCCGGACCCTGTGTCTCGAGACGGCCACCCCCAGTTACAGGGTATGTGCCTGAGTATATACATACATTACATACTTACATAGGCATAGGTAGATTAGTGCTGCATATAATTGTTACGACTGAGGTTTAAATATATCAGGGCTCTTATTCATTGGACAAGTAATGGCATAAATGCTACAACGGAAAGCGCTAGATCCAACCTCTGATGTATATTCCCAGTGAACAAAGAACACAAATACTCTCCAGAGTTCTATATGTAATAATAGGTTATCAAACTCTCAATAAATGTGCGTCTATTCTAGGCTTAATGTTATGTGAAAACAGCCTATTACTACCTATAACCGAAGGTGCTTGGTTATGGTATGCAAAGTAAGGTGGTAAGAGAAGTTACAGCTTATGTTACTTTAATTAATAAATGTCAGGCACTCCTGCATGAAAGAAAGTGCACTAAAGTCCTTGAACACCAACAAGGAATCTTCTTTAAATGTTAGATGCTATCAAGATGCTCGAATCGGAAATGGAACCCAAAAAGGCAGGCAGCGGAACAATGCTCGTGCAGGCTATGCACACAAAAAGGCAGGAGATATAATGCCGTCGGAGCCAAGAATATCCTAAACGCTACAACAATAATAATCGCCACGACAATGCAGTATTCCTATCAACAAAAAGAGCCTAAGTCGTTTGTGTCTCAATACATCAAACTAGGCTGTGAAATGCTTGTGTAATCATAAACGGGTATGCATAATAAGAGTAATTGGTTTAATATACTTAATGTCTACTATGACTGATAAAGTCTAGCTAGAGTCAATGATACGAGATACTGGTGCGCATGGCATGCCGCATAGCCTAGTGCAAATCTCAAGTCTGTGCGTCAAGTATTACGTTATGTTGAAGGGTAGCTCTCTTGAGAAACCTTAACCCGTTGAGCCCCGGCTAGTTATAATATTTTGTTCACCCCAGTCCCAAGCCATTTTCACTTATTTTTTTTGTTTGCTAGAATGGAAGACAAGGATGAAAAATGAAAAAAAAAACAAAAAAAAATCACCTCTGACATTTTTTTTTTTGGGGGGGGGGTTGGGGGGGGGAGCTTCAAAAAAATTTGTTGAGCCGAAATGGAAGAGAATGGTGAGAAATGAACACACAAATAAAAAAAAACTCATTTCGGTCATTTGGGGGGCGGGGGGGGGGGTTTTCAATAGTTCGTCTCCCCCGCATGACCACCCGCCCGGGAGCACTAGGGTAAAAACTGAGTATGGCATTGTACGGCATACATCCTAAGGAGTATCTCACATAAATCTCAAGCCTCTAGCTCCCATACGACCGGAGTAATGAAGGTTCAAAGTGGCGGTAAACTAGGGGTGTAAACTATCCCCACTAAGCCCACCACCACCAGCCGCGCGGCTGTCTCGGCCCGCTCACACCTACTGGCCCGGCTCCCCCACACACTACGGTACCGCCCCCTCCTATTCTCCCGCCATTTCCTACCTTACGAGCCACGTAAGTGTTTTTTATATGGCGGACGCACGTGATGCGTCGCTGGGAGTTGGTGATCAAAGACTGCCGACGCAACACGTGCGACGCTGGGTCTCAACGGGTTAATACCGAATATTAAGCGTTCTCCTGGCGTACCTCAAAGACAAACAACCGAGCTTAGAACAGTGCAGAATGGTATAGGCAAAAAGCCCTCTTTTGTGCATGCTCTACTCTCAATGGCACACAGACTAGAATTTACCCAATCAACTCCAGTTCTCAGGTATGTCGTGCAGCTTTTAACTAAAGCCAGCACCCATTGGAAACAATACCTTATAATATCAGACTATTAGTCTAGCATTATCTAATCCAGCAGAACACTAATAATTACAGGAAGCAGTACTGAACAATATGAATGCCAACCAATGCTTTGTGATCAACTTATCTTAACAACTAACATACATGGGTTATATAAGACCTTAACGCACAATACAACTGGCCAGCATGAAGCTGATTTTGCAGAGTTAACCAGAGGGGGTATAATATTAATAAAAGGTGGTGAAAGATATGGAAAATGAGAGAGATAGGCAGAGGAAAAGGTTCTCAGGTGCAGGAGGGAGACAGATATCAAAGGGATAAGAGGGATGCGTTCTAGAAACCAGATCTGAGGGAGAGAGTGGCAAGAGAGCTGTATATATACTAACACTAGCTCGCACCGCGTAGGCAAAGCGATAACAAGTCCTCCAGCCAATGCCAAAGAGGCCAGCCAACCATGACGTCACCAAGCATGGTAAAAAACTCCTCCAACCAATCCCCAGGAGGCGAGCCAGCCGTGACGTCATCGAGCATGGCAAAAAACACTGCGCGCCTCCTCACACTCTGTTCTACTCTCTCTCTCTCTCTCTCAAATCCTATCATTACTACTTAATGATAAAACATATACTTTGCAATTAAATATATAAAACTTTGACATGGGCGAAAACAAAGAGCCTTTCTGGACTGCCCATGACACAAGCTTTCATATGAAATAAAGCACACAATAATACATCAACTGTAGCCACATCCACTGCCCTGGCGATCCTAGCGAGTCACTGTAGGACAAGCCATGCGGTTCTAACGGAGTGGTTAACGTCACACCCCCCCCCAAGATTTTTTCTCAGAGGCCCAAAGCTCAAAAAAAATCTGATAGTTAGAACCCATGCTATAACTCTACTTCCCATCACCCAGCGGCAGTACAATATCTGGCACAGTTCCCAACAAAACATTTTACAAAATTATAACCCTCCCCAACACAATAGGTTAAATCATGTGTAGTTATGCTCCTCAAGAGTGAGCTTCTCTAGCCCAGCATTCTGAGAGGAGTGCAACTCAGAATTACTGCTATAACATACTGAACAAATTCAACTATCAAAGAAAGAGTTTTTATTTGATGTTTTATGTTTTTAATTTGTTTATTTCGGCTGCACTATAGTGGCAAGCCTAGTTTTTTCTTCTATACCAAACGCTCAACTCCTGCTTTACGACCCAATACGCTGGGCTACAACCGTGAGCCAACAAGCACCAAGCGCAAAATACTATTCAAACTAAAGCAGGAGGCTACCCGTGTGTCAATCTACCCAGGATCATATACCCTTGAAAGACAATCTGCAACCACGTTGTCACAACCGGCAATATGGCGTATGTCCAGGCTATACTCCCGTAACACCAGCGACCACCCGGTCAGCCTCATATTCCGATTGTGAAACTGGTCCAAGAACTTGAGAGGGTGATGATCTGTGTAAACTACAACGACCGGACCATAGGCTGGAACATAGACCTCGAAATGCCTCAGTGCAAGCACAACTGCCAGCAGCTCCCTCTTGACAACAGAGCAGCTTCCCTGGGCTGAATTGAACTTCTCCGAGCAGAAACTAACAGAATGTTCCAGCCCATCATCGTCCTTTTTCATAAGGACGGCACCAGCCCCCACACCACTAGCATCTGTTGCTAGTTGGAAAGGTAGGCTAAAGTCAGGGGCCCTGAGGATCGGGTGAGTCCACAACAGGTGTTTTACTACTCTAAACGCCTTCTCACACTCAGGCGCCCATTTGACTTTCTTATCCTTCCAGTTATCCTCCACCTGAGCTTAACTGTCCCGTTCTCCTTCTCCACCTTGACTGCTAAACGTTATCACAGGCACAGTGAGAGGCTCAGGGGGGTGCCTCACATACTCCTTCATGAGATTAACGTGACATAACTGATTGCGCTTACGTCTGTCTGGAGCGGCCACCAAGCAATCCAGGTCCGATAGCCTCTCAACCACCCTATAAGGACCAGTGTACTTCGCAGATAAGGGATGACCTACCAGAGGCAGTAGAATAAACACATGACCCACGTGAAACTCCCTGAGTTTAACCTTGAGGTCGTACCTGTCCTTCATGAGGGCCTGAGAGCTAGTCAAATTACGGCCAGCCAACTCCAGATTGCGCAACATCCGTTCTCGACTGTCGAGGACATACTTGAGCATAGAACAAGGTTTTTCTGCGCCCTCCCATATTTCTTTAACCATATGGAGAGGCCCTCTGACACGGTGTCCAAAGACGAGCTCATTAGGGCTGAATCCCAAACTTTCCCCAGGTACCTCCCGTGCAGCAAGTAAAACATATGGCAGGCCAAGATCCCAATCTTTCCCCTTCTCAAAGCAATAACAATGAAGCATAGATTTTAAGGTTGAGTGCCATCGCTCTAACACACCCTGGCTCTCCGGATAATACGCAGATGACACAACCGTAACAATCCCATGCTGCGGCATTGCTTGAACAAAGAGGTTAGAAGTGAAGTTGGATCCTTGGTCTGACTGAATCCCCTGCGGGTAACCATACCGGGAAAAATACACTAGCAAGTTCCGGACCACCGTCTTCGCTGACACATTTCTCATAGGGTACGCGTCAGGGTACCTTGTTGCTACCTCCATGATGGTCAGGGGATACTTGTAAAAACCTCCCGACTGTGCATCACTGTCCTCCTTCAATTCGACTGCACCGGTACCACATTCAAGAACCTCTGCGTCTTCTAATTGCAATTTACGAATGTCCGAAGGAGCAAGCTTATCTAAGGGTTTGCGAAACAACTCATGCCCCCCTCCTAAATTGAATTTTGCCTCCCGTTGCTCTCTCTCAGTGTATCGTTGCTGTCTCTTCGTCTTTTTAAGCCCATCCTCTGCCTTCTTAGTAACAGTTAATGGGTCTTCTCCAGACTCGAAAATCGGTCCTAATAATGAGTCACCGAGAATGTCCGTTGACACTAAACTCTCAACCGCATCAACTTTCAACCCCTTCTCGGTACCTTTCCTCCGCTTGTTTAAAGACTGTTGACCAGAATGTGACTCCCTGGATGCAAGAGATCTGGTGACAACACACGCCATAGGTTGCACCTGACACTTCTCAACCCACTCCTGCTCCTCCCTACTCACGTCGGCCGGCTTCTCGGCAACGACTAAGGGTGGAGCCTCAGAAGTAGGCCCCGTAAAGTCGTTGCCGAGAAGGAGGTCGACGCCCCCAACAGGTAACTTCTCCACAATTCCTACATCCAGGTCACGAGTCACACCATCAACTTCTATCTTCATTCTTACAAGCGGGTATGACCTTGTTGCATTAACTCCCTGAACCACAACCACCCGCGCCGTATTTACAGGTTTACCAGTGAAATTTCTCAACAGTGTTTGCGATGCCCCAGTGTCACGCAAAATTCTCACCTCATGTCTTCTAAACCCCCCACTCCACACAACCGAGTCCCCTGTGGTCACTAAAGGCATCACGGACAGGGAATAACCCTTCCGGATCCTTCTGCACTGGCAGTGTATTTACCTCGGAAGAATTGCCTCTAACAAACTCCGATGTCCTCTTGAACACTCCAATGCCGTGAGCAAAAGACACGGCTGCCGGAGGAGGTCGACTAGGGCACTCATTTGCTTTATGACCCTCCTTGTGGCACTTAAAACACATAAATTTCGGTTTCGGCTTATACTGTGATGTAAAAGGCCCCTGACTTTTCTTATACGGCGTGGTGTTAGGTTTGGATTCAGTTTTAGTTTCATTGCTCTTTTGTTTAAATGTGTCGTTGCTACCGGGAGGGGGAGGATAATGGTCCTTAGCACTTGCATCGTACTTCTGTGAGGACCCGCAACCCCGAATCAACGACAGTCGTAGATCAGCCATTTCTGCTGCTTCTACTAGAGTTCTTGGGTTTTTCTCCTTTAAGTTCAAAGTTAGATCACCGCCCGTGCTCTTAAAGAACTGCTCCAACATCATTAACTGCTTAATTCCATCAAATGTTGTTACCTTCTCAGATCGGAGCCAGTTCCCCATAGCATCGGACAAGTCCCGGGCGTGTTCCAAAAAGGTGCTATCTCTTCCCTTGGTTACACCCCGGAACTTCAAACGGTACGTTTCTGGTTGCAGTTCGTAAGCCCTCAGGACAGCCTCCTTGAGATCCTCATACACAATACATGACTCCAAAGGTAACGCATCGTAGGCTTTAACCCTTAAAGAGCGGCTCGCAACATAAGTCGAGTTGAAAAAACTGGCAAAAAACGGGTGAAAAAAGGGTTGAAATTGAGTGAAAATGGGTGGGATAGTAATGATCCATACGTCCGACATCTGTGGCCTCTCGGCCCACACTAACTCCAGTTCCCCCACCGCGCGTGAGGATGACAGTGTAACCAATAGTTCGCTAAAAGTGAGCAAGGTAGCAAAATCAGCTAAACTTCCATCTTCGAGGTAACACTGTCAGTGTTCCACGAGTGCTACGTAGCTGTATGTGGCGTCATTGTGTAGCGATTTCCACCTAGTTTTCGGCGCAATACAGTTCCTTTCATACTGATGGTTGATATAGCAGTCAGAACGGCCCGGAAAGGCCCAAAACGGCCACAGAGCACCCGCTAGAGGAGGGTTAAGACCCTTGCCTATTAATCTAGAGGATACAAGTGCTGCCCATTTATTCTCTGGCCACTGGTGTTCCTGGCACTTCTTCTCAAAGCGTGCAAAAAATTCTGTTACACCACTCTCATCAAACACCGGAACCAGTTTCAATAAGTGCGAGAGAGATTGATCATGAGCACGGTTACCAGCCCCAAGTCGCTGTCCCGTTGTCTCTACTCGCGACTTCTCTACGTCCCTGTCGGCACAGTACCTAGTCGACTCAGCTTGGATTTTTGCTTGACTGATAGTTTTTCTCTCTTCTATCTGGGCTAGTTCTATTCGCTGCTGATGCTGAAGCTTAGCTAATTCGAGCTGAAACAATAATTCTGGAGTTAACCCTTGAGGAGGTGAAGGTGCTACAATGTTTGGAATTACCGGTGGTCCCCCCGGGGCAACCCACCCTGCCAATCACCACCCAACTGTGGAAGCGTACTCGGGGTCGGCAAACTACTGGGATGGCTGGGAGTCGAGTGTAGGGGAAGCATGGCCGAAGGGCTCTGAGCACTCAACCCCTCTCGCTCACCAGTCACCCTGCCCAGTACACACGTTATCAAGTTATCCCTGGTCATGCTGCTAGTACCCGCATGACCGATAGCTGTGGCCAGGCATTGGAGACCGTACCGATCCATACCCTCCAACCGCTCGGCAGTAACAGGCCATTGCAAAAATATCCTAGCATCCTCCTCACAGTTCACCTGATTAACCCTTTCATCATGCTGCTGTTCCTCAGTTTCGACATTACGTACTGTGTCTCCATTCTCCTCTGATCCGGTATAAGACATAACGCTCACAAAAATTTCTCACCTCAATATTCAGAAAAGAAGCACCCCAAACTCTTATACCTCAATATACACACAAAAATTCTCGGAAATACTCAAGGGCTATACTATGTTGCAAAAAAAAATATTCTTGCTGATCCCCGCAAAATATTCCCAAAAACAACAAATGTTCCCTGCTAATAAATGTAGGTTCACCAAATCCTAGGTAAGGTCGCCATTGTTACGACTGAGGTTTAAATATATCAGGGCTCTTATTCATTGGACAAGTAATGGCATAAATGCTACAACGGAAAGCGCTAGATCCAACCTCTGATGTATATTCCCAGTGAACAAAGAACACAAATACTCTCCAGAGTTCTATATGCAATAATAGGTTATCAAACTCTCAATAAATGTGCGTCTACTCTAGGCTTAATGTTATGTGAAAACAGCCTATTACTACCTATAACCGAAGGTGCTTGGTTATGGTATGCAAAGTAAGGTGGTAAGAGAAGTTACAGCTTACGTTACTTTAATTAATAAATGTCAGGCACTCCTGCATGAAAGAAAGTGCACTAAAGTCCTTCAACACCAACAAGGAATCTTCTTTAAATGTTAGATGCTATCAAGATGCTCGAATCGGAAATGGAACCCAACAAGGCAGGCAGCGTAACAATGCTCGTGCAGGCTATGCACACAAAAAGGCAGGAGATATAATGCAGTCGGAGCCAAGAATATCCTAAACGCTACAACAATAATAATAATCGCCACGACAATGCAGTATTCCAATCAACAAAAAGAGCCTAAGTCGTTTGTGTCTCAATACATCAAACTAGGCTGCGAAATGCTTGTGTAATCATAAACGGGTATGCATAATAAGAGTAATTGGTTTAATATACTTAATGTCTACTATGACTGATAAAGTCTAGCTAGAGTCAATGATACGAGATACTGGTGCGCATGGCATGCCGCATAGCCTAGTGCAAATCTCCAGTCTGTGCGTCAAGTATTACGTTATGGTGAAGGGTAGCTCTCTTGAGAAACCTTAATACCGAAGTATTAAGCGTTCTCCTGGCGTACCTCAAAGACAAACAACCGAGCTTAGAACAGTGCAGAATGGTATAGGCAAAAAGCCCTCATTCGTGCATGCTCTACTCGTAATGGCACACAGACTAGAATTTACCCAATCAACTCCAGTTCTCAGGTATGTCGTGCAGCTTTTAACTAAAGCCAGCACCCATTGGAAACAATACCTTATAATATCAGACTCCTAGTCTAGCATTATCTAATCCAGCAGAACACTAATAATTACAGGAAGCAGTACTGAACAATATGAATGCCAACCAATGCTTCGTGATCAACTTATCTTAACACTAACATACATGGGTTATATAAGAACTTAACGCACAATACAACTGGCCAGCATGAAGCTGATTTTGCAGAGTTAACCAGAGGGGGTATAATATTAATAAAAGGTGGTGACAGATATGGAAAATGAGAGAGATAGGCAGAGGAAAAGGTTCTCAGGTGCCAACCCTATTATCACCTTTAAATTCAAGTTATCTGTCAATATCAAGTATAAATATAAACAAATACATACTTTTTGTACATTTATACTTGATATTGACAGATAACTTGAATTTAAAGGTGATAAGAGGGTTAGCTGGTGGCTGATAACTACCGTGTTTGATGGAGGAGCAATAATGGTTTGGTGGTTCTCACAGGTAAGCCACGGTAGCCTTGTCCGTTTCTTCGTCATTAATGTGTGACTTTAACCTCATGACACAGGGACAAGTGGCTTATTTCGACACTTTTGGTAATGCACTATATTGACGAAAATTAGGGCACGGTGTGACAAAAGCTGTGTCAAAATATCATACTGATTCAACTGTTTGTTAATAAGTTATTCCCGAAAAACGATGTAACACGGCCTCTGAAACCCATAGTAGGTATACTGGAAATCATCTTCAATACTACATAATGCAGTATTGCACTCCAAAGTACTGGTATACCTTTTCATGCTAGTTTTAATTAAGGGAAGGTTAGTCATGTTCATATTGTCATTTAGTTTCCCTTCCTCCCTCACTAAACCACCATCCCGCCAGTATTCCCTCACCCCTTCTCGCTACCTCCACCACCAAACAACTCTCCACCCATACCCCGCCACCTCCACACCCATCCCTCCCTCCAGCCCTTTGTGACTTGCTGGATAGAAACGAAAAGACCGAGCCCGGAGACGGACAGGAAGGTTGATAACTATGTATGGCCGCGACTATAGTCATTATTCCTGAAATAAAGGAAAAAGAAAGCACCACGCCACTACCATCAAGCGGTATTACCACCCATACCACTACACCTCCGAGGAAGGAAGCCCTAACCACCCCACCACCAAGATACGCCCGAGTCACCTCAATCATGCTCGCACTCTCTCCAACACCCGGCAAAGATCTCATCATCACCATCAGCAACACGAGTGATGACAAGAGAAGGAAAGGTAGAAAGGAAGGCAAAGCAAGGCAAAGCTTGCATAACTACTATTTTTCCACGCGCCCTTCTTCCTCCAAGCCGCATCACCACCACGAGAGGGAAATCCAGAGGAGATACCCCAGCCACCCCAGGGCATCCTCCTAGCCCAGCTGCCCTTCTTACCCTAAGAAGGGACACTGGAAGAAATGCCAGAAGAGGTAAGACTATAACAGGCAAAGTTAATATCTAGAACAGTTGGAAAGCTCTTAAAACATACTTCACTGGAAGATATTTTAAGAGCTGAAAGATTTGGGCTATACTAAATAAACTATTAAAGCATTGGCATATATAGGTTTATTTAGGATTTTTAGATCTTTGCTCATCAAAGGAATTATTTATTGGATCACCATGGTGGCAACTCAATATTGATTCTTTTGCCTCGATTACTAGGAATTACTGTCGCTAAAGAAGGCTGTACTGACGTGCGTTTTATCGGTAGTAAACCGACCCCATTCTGGACCCTTTTAAAAAGTTCACGCACTGGCAATTGACATTTTAGAAGGTAGGGCTCGCGAGATACCGTGGCTTAAAGCATAATGACACTCTGCATAGCGTCCAAACAATACGTTGTCCCAGGCACTGGCATTAAGACACGTATGCGTAAAATGCCCAAATAAACCCATCCACAAGTCCCTGAAAGACTCTTATAACGGTCAGCACAGTTAAGAGACGTTGCCTAACAACCCTCTTACGTTAGTCCGATGATATGATATGCATAGCACTGGCAAAGAAGATTCATATTCATTCAAGACCCTACACCCAATAGTGCTGGAAGGTTCTTCATCAAAACTTCTATAAAGGTCAGGATAGTTGAGTGAGACAGTACCACACTAGTATAACTTGTCCTCACTTTACTTCGATGATATGTATACGTATAACATTGGTATAACGGAACATATTCATTCAAGACCCTAAACACAAGAGTTCTACATCAACTTCCATCTGCTGTCAACCATCCACGATAGGACCACCACCACTGCCAAGAACCTCGTCGGAAATACTACAGAAGTGCCTTATTGTTGAAGTGCTTAGTGTGGCCTCGAAAGAAGTACTAGTGAAGTGCCTTATCGTCGGAAGTACTTAGTGTGACATCAAAAGAGTGCAGTGTCATTTCCCTGGGAATTTAATTGTGGATCCTCGTTCGTGCGTTATAAACTGTATATATACTTTATTTACCTATATTTTGTCTGACATTAATAATAATTACATTGAACAACATAACTTAGGCCTATGTGTGTACTCTGTATTATATTTATCCTCTATTACTTTTGTGCAGGTGTTTATGTGGAATCAACTTCTCCAGTCAAGTAAGAACTTACCTAATTAGTCCAATTAACCCCAGTAAAAACCTGGTATAACAATTTCTTATGGATAAAAAACACAACTTAATTGACGTTTCACAGATAGCTTATTCAGTTAGTGACATGAAGAACTTAAATGTGAAACGTTGTCAATAAAGTGCTCATCCTCAGATGGTGTTTTATATCCATTATGTCTACTTTTTAAGTACTGCTCAACATTATTACTTATCTCTGACCAGGTGGGCACTGCTATGACCACACACAAGTCACGTATTCGAACAGGCCTCAACCCTACTGGGCGGGGCAAGTAACCTTAACCAGACAATTTTAAGTGTTCTATTCCTTAGATCTCTAATATTGCCATATTCTTATTGTATCTCCTCTAAAAAATGTTCCATTATAAAGTATTCTTTGTTTATTCACAGGGAGTGACCACAATTCTTCAAGCAATTTGTAATTGAGCAATTTCCGTTAAGCAAACATGCATGTGCCATTATTTGTGGGCAATGTAACCTTATGTATTAATCATTAATATGGATTAACGACATTAACTGATGCATCTTTTTATCATAGAGCATGAAGCTAAGTGATTGTGTCGGAATTAAGGCAACCATTCCCACTGTATGTCAACCGGGACTATCACGTAACAACAGTTTGGTTAATTAAAGACCCGCCATAAACATTGGGTTAGTGGAATACTAAATCAATTACCCAAACACCATATTAATATCATCTAGTATCACACACTCATTACCAGTATCACACAGTATCACTCAGTATCACACAGTATCACTCAGTATCACTCAGTATCACTCAGTATCACACACTCATTACACACTAGTAAAACATATTAATATCATCTAGTATCACACACTCATTATCAGTATCACACAGTATCACTCAGTATCACTCAGTATCACTCAGTATCACACACTCATTACACACTAGTAAAACATATTAATATCATCTAGTATCACACAGTATCACTCAGTATCACTCAGTATCACACACTCATTACACACTAGTAAAACATATTAATATCATCTAGTATCACACACTCATTATCAGTATCACACAGTATCACTCAGTATCACCCAGTATCACTCAGTATCACACACTCCTTACACACTAGTAAAACATATTAATATCATCTAGTATCACACACTCATTATCAGTATCACACAGTATCACTCAGTATCACCCAGTATCACTCAGTATCACACACTCATTACACACTAGTAAAACATATTAATATCATCTAGTATCACACACTCATTATCAGTATCACACAGTATCACTCAGTATCACTCAGTATCACACACTCATTACACACTAGTAAAACATATTAATATCATCTAGTATCACACACTCATTATCAGTATCACACAGTATCACTCAGTATCACCCAGTATCACTCAGTATCACACACTCATTACACACTAGTAAAACATATTAATATCATCTAGTATCACACACTCATTATCAGTATCACACAGTATCACTCAGTATCACCCAGTATCACTCAGTATCACACACTCATTACACACTAGTAAAACATATTAATATCATCTAGTATCACACACTCATTACACACTAGTAAAAAACAGACATCACCAATGTTCCTTTCTATTTCTTAAAATGCATATACAGTATATTACTTGAACATAGTAAAATAATATTTGAAGCGAAAGTGTCAACAATTTGTAAGTGATGCTTCGAACATTATTCAAGGAGGCACCACCTTTCAGGAACGATGGTTGAGTGTGTCTGATTGGGCAGCCTACACACGGTCACGAATTCGGTTAACTCCTTGGTCGGAGATTAGTAATCATGACTGTACAATGCATATACAGTATACCGGTACTGAACACATATTTAGTTGCCATAATGCCAAAACACCAACTACTATGTAGAATATGCTGAAATTTGGGAACAAACTTAACATTGTGAAATATTGACCACATTCACTGACCTTGATCTTCGAACAAACAAAAAAGTATATATATATATATATATATATATATATATATATATATATATATATATATATATATATATATATATATATAAGATTTCAACGTTCACCACCGCCATTGGCTCTCCTCTCACACTACTGATCCACCTGGTGAACAAGCCTACGTCTTTTCTATCCTAAATGACCTAGAGCAGTTAGTTCAGCAACCCACCCGTATCCCGGATCGCATCGGAGATCGGCCCAACATTCTTGACTTGTTTCTAACTTCTAACCCTTCTTCTTATACTGTCGATCTTTTCTCTCCTCTGGGCTCCTCCGACCATAAACTTATCTCTGTCACCTGTCCTATCTCTCCAGTACAGCCACCCGATCCTCCTAGCCGGCGGCGCTTGTGGCACTTTGGCGCTGCCGACTGGGAGGCTCTTTGGCAGTACTTCTTTGATTTCCCATGGAATGATTTCTGCTTCCATGGCCGAGGACCCTCGGAGAGTGCTGAACGCATTACCGAGGTAATCCTATCGGGCATGGAAGCATACATTCCATTCTCTTTCTTTCAGACTAATGCTATAAAAAATCTTGGTTTACTCACGCCTGTTCTACTGCTGTCCGCAATAAGGAGGAAGCATTCAAACGGTACCGACGCCTTAAAACTCCAGACTCTCATTCTTCATATGTTTCTGCCCGGAATCAAGCCAAATCTGTTCTTCGACTTGCCAAACACTCTTTCATCAATAATAAATGCACTGAACTATCCAACTCTAGCTCTTCCCAAGCTTTCTGGCATCTAGCCAAAAACCTCTCCAACAATTTCTCTTCCTCGTCTTTCCCTCCCCTTTCCCACTCTGATGGCACAACCATCACTTCTTCCTCTGACAAAGCTAAACTCTTCGCTCAAACTTTTGCTAGAAACTCCACCTTGGATGATTCCGGTGCTATTCCTCCCTCTCCGCCCTCCTCTCTTACTTATGCCTAATATCCTAATCTCTTCTAAAGATGTACTTTCTACCCTCTCTGGGCTTAACACTAATAAGGCGTACGGTCCGGACGGTGTTCCTCCTGTTGTTCTCAAAAACTGTGCTTCCGTGCTGACTCCCTGCCTAGGCAAACTCTTTCGTCTCTGTCTATCCTCTAACGTCTTCCCTTCATGCTGGAAGTTTGCTCACATTCAATCTGTCCCAAAGAAGGGTGACCGCTCTCAACCCTCCAACTATCGTCCAATTGCTCTTATCTCTTGTCTTTCTAAAGTTTTTGAAACTATTCTTGCTTCCAAATTTCTTAAGCATTTCTCTTCTCATAATCTGCTCTCAGATCGCCAGTATGGCTTCCTTAAGGGTCGCTCTACTGGTGATCTTCTTTCATATCTTACTAACTCTTGGTCATCCTCCTTCCGGGACTTCGGTGAGACTTTTTCTATTGCACTAGACATATCGAAAGCCTTCGATAGAGTCTGGCATAAATCTTTAATTTCTAAACTACCCTCCTTCGGTTTCTATCCCTCCATCTGTGCCTTTGTCTCTAATTTCCTTTCTGGCCGTCCCATAGCCGCGATTGTGGACGGCCATTGTTCACTTCCTCACCCTATAAACTCCGGTGTTCCTCAGGGCTCTGTCCTATCTCCTATTCTCTTTCTAATTTTTATAAATGATCTCCTTAACTGTACCTTAATTCCCATCCATTCATACGCAGACGACTCAACCTTACACTACTCCATTAGTTTTTCAGAACGCCCCAGCCAGCAATCCCTCAACGACAAACGTAATGAAGCCATAGAACTCTTAAATTCTGATCTAAATACTATTTCCAATTGGGGCAGAGAAAACCTTGTTAACTTTAATGCTTCCAAAACCCAATTTCTCCATCTATCTACCCGTCAGGATCTCCCAGCGGACTATCCCTTATTCTTCAACAATACAAAAATCAACCCTTCATCTTCTCTCAATATTCTTGGTGTCTCTTTTTCTTCTGCTCTCATTTGGAAGGACCATATTACCAGTCTTGCTAAGGCAGCCTCCCAGAAGCTGGGTGTGCTCAACCGCCTTAGGGGGTTCTTTTCCCCTGCACAGCTTCTTGCTCTGTACAGGGGCATAGTGCGCCCTTGTATTGAGTATTGTTCACATGTGTGGGGAGGTTCCTCTCACACCGCTCTCCTAGACAAAGTTGAAAGGAAGGCCTTTCGTATCATTAACTCCCGTCCACTTACCAACTCTCTGCAATCTCTCTCTCCGCCGCAATGTTGCATCTCTCTCGCTATTCTATCGCTACTATAATAATCAGTGTTCCTCAGAGCTATCCCAGTGCATACCACCTCCTTTACGTAGGGCACGTGGTACCCGTCTTGCAACTCAATCCCACCCCTACTCTGTGCAACTCTCCAACCCAAGAGTGAAACGTTACTCTCAAACTTTCTTCTACTCAACAGCTGAGCTCTGGAACTCTCTCCCAGAATCAGTCTTTCCCTCTTCCTATGACTTAAATTGCTTCAAACTCCGTGTGTCCAGGCATTTTGGCTCGAACGTCCCTTGATTTTGGCCCTGTCACTCTTTCAACTATGGGGGAGGCACTCGCTATAGGCAGTTATGCCTTTTGCCTCCCTCAATCACATAGAAAAAAAAAAAAAAAAAAATATATATACTGTATATACTGTATATATAATTATACACACATTAATTTGTCTGATATTCACATTGGCCAAACAGGTATACTTATGACATTTTATACAAATATGTCTATTAGTATACAAATATGTCTATTAGTATACAAATTACTATACACAATTATATTTCTATCTTTGACTTTGACGTTACCCTTTAAAATATTGATCTAAAATATCAGTTTACTACATATATAAGCAGCAGTAAGTGTAGTGAATATGGTGAAGCTTGAGTAAATACAAACAAATATATATATAAATTTATCATTTTCTTTGACCTTGGCCTCTGACCTTTGAAATATTTATATACAAGTAGTAAGCACAATACAAATGTCAAAACAACTAGTTTTTAATATGGTGAAATTTGGAAACAAACTTAACATTTGGAAATATGGCCCACATACATTGACCTTGACCTTTGACCTTGCCTTACGAGCAAATAGCTTTGACTGATATTTGCCTTGACCAACCAGATACACCTGTGACATTTTATGAAAAATCCATGTTATTTTAAGAAAATACCACTCAAAATGTTACTTTGACTTTTGCCTTTGACCTTCCCGTTATAATATTTATCCAAAAGTTGGTCAATAAAATAGGCATATAAACAGCAACTATGGTAATGATTATAGTGAAACTTTAGTATGAAATATATTATAATATATTGATAATTATCTTTAACCCTTGACCTTTGATCGTTGGAATATTTACATAAAATATGGTGAACATAATGTCACTATAAACAATAACTATGTATATAAGATGTATCCAGCCACGTTAATTTATTGAAGTAACAAATGATGATTAAAATATTACAAGGAGAATTCCCAATGTCTGGAGGGAATCTCCGGGGCTGTGATCTTCCCAATGTCTCGTCTCAAGTCTCCTCAAAACCTTTTTCATACCTCGCACTGCCCTTCTCACACACACCCCTAACATGTGATGTTAACTTCAGATCACATGTACAGTGCCTGGAGCAGCTAAAAAGTGCGATTGTAAAGTCTGACTCAGGAAAACCAAACCAGGAAGCCACACTGAATACTCCTCTAGATGTACAGTCACCCGCATAAATACATAGACCACTGCAAGTAAATCACCTTAAAATGATATGAGAGTTGAAATAATGATTCGTACAATATCATGTAATATATTGTACATGGTGTAATTTGAGAATAAAGTTGAAATTATGATATATTGACCACATTCTTTGACCTTGACATTTACCTTCGAATACAATTTTTGTTTGTATCTTGATTGATGTTTGCATTGACCAAACAGGTATACCTGTGAACTTGATGACAATCCATGTGTTGATATAAGAGTTATACAAATTGTATTTTGATCTTTGATCTTGACATTTGACCTTACCCTTAAGAAAATTAATTTAGAATTAGGTTAATACAATATCAATGTTATAAGTAACTAATATAGTAAATATATATATATACTGTATATACTTATGTAAAGGCTACAAAATATGAAGTATTTACCCTATATTAAAATTTGACCTTTTGGCTTTTGAACTTGACCTTTGATTAAGATAGTACAAATCATTTTGACTGGCCGTCGCATTGACCAATTGAATGTGCCTGTAACATCTGGTGAACATCCATTGAATGGTTTAGGAGACGTTTCCGGAAAATAACACACACATAATAAAGCCCAAAGGTACCACATGAGCTAGTGACTTGGCCACACACCAATACCTGAGTGACATTTGTAAGATTTGTTGAGCAACATTAGTCTGGCAACATTTAGGGATTATGTTACACTGGTGATGGGGATAGCCAGTAACATTCGTGTAAGAGCATATTCAATGTAACATAACTTGGACCCATAATAAGTTTGTAATAATAGTTTTGTGTAATGATTCATACACTATTTAAGCTGTTTGAAGAAAGACACGTCATATTAGTGAATCTTGCGTTGAAATGAACACTCGTATGATGATTCGTGGATGGTTTGGACATTTGAAGAGGATGTACGACCTAAATTGTGTGAAATTATGCAAGTCCTTGATCATGGAAGGAGCTGCACAGAGGGTAGACTTAAAAGGATGTGGGATCAAGGTCTATGATCATAATTATCTTAAACTTAAGAACCTGGGGCGGAATATTTATAAGGACTTGGCCAAACTAAAATCCAACATTTTGACTTAACTTTGAAATTTGTGCTCAGGCAAATTCATAAAACATCTCAAGTCGTGGCACCTCTAGGAGCACAGGGAGGCGTCTTAACCCTGCTTAGTAAACATTAAGTAAACAAGATGGCTTATGGCTCAGTAGGAATTCGTCACCTCAGAGCTTTTTGTGAGTGTAAAGACATCATGGTAAAATATATAGATTTAGACTGTGCAGGAATACGGTAAGTGACTGAATTGTTGAGGGGGTCCTTGGAAAATACCACTGGTGAGTTTTAAAGAGGTATAAGAAATAACCTACTGACATCCTTCGTATTCTATGACCTTGAACTTGAGGTCTAAGTCAAAGACCAACTTTGGTCAAGGAATAGCGTTAACTATTATACAAATTTGCAAGCTTTTATGAATTTGGTATATATCTTATTGTCATTTTGGCAACAAACATTACAAGAAAATGTGTATACATATTTCCTTTCATTTTCAGTTTCTAAACTTTTATTGATATTTCTTTAAAACAACACTGGACTCACAAATGTAGCGAGATATTTGCAAATTGCAATCGTCGGATGTATGTAATCCAAATTTTCGGCATATTTTTTTCAATTTTATTCGATAAACAAACAATTTACAGCATAATTTATAATCAAATTAATAGGCATATATTAAATACTAATTTATTTTTCTCTAAAATAATAATTTTATGATTTATGATTTTGCTGGAAGCTGTTTTCATGCATTGTATTACTTTGCTCAAATCTTGGCTATAAAAATGCTTGGCATGTTTATAAAATGTGTACAGATTTTTCATAAGGCAGGTCATATAATGAGATTTTCTAGCAAAGTTTTAGAAATTCGGTCCCTGATAAGTCTGCCTGGAATGTCACCAATTATGATGTGCCACCTCATATGGTCCACCGGTATTTAGTATTATGTATGCAGAGTCGTGGTCACCTCCTTATGATAACAATCGTGACAGTGAGCGTTGATTAGTGAAACCCAGAAATGTTATGTATGAGTCTGTATCAAGTTACCAGAATGATACGTTGGTGTATGATAAACGTTCCACCAAAAAGTGCTGTTATTCCTGATCACAACTGTATGCATGTGTTCCATTATGCACACATATATTATACAGTGAACCTTTCAGTAAGGTGGCAACACTTTAGTTTTATCCTGGCTTATTATAGGCAATTATTCTAAGCTTAGAAATATATTCCAAGAATAATGAAAAATTATATCAGTTAATCCTATGACTCCAACAGGTCATCTCTAAGTTGAATAAAATCCTATAATTGTGGCTAGAATAAAAGGAAAAAATGGACCCGGTATTGAAGGGGTTAAGGCTGATCTCACAAGCATTTTCCTAGCTTTTGTTATTTTTCTGCAACTATATTATGGCAAGATTTCTAGACATCAACATTATTGCGATTGAGATGCGGGATGTAAATAAAAGCAACAACACCAACCCGCAAAGTGAAGAATTGCCTCCGTAAGGGAGAAGAAAAATATAGAGAGTTACCCCGGAGTTACCCCGGTGTGGTAACCACCGAGGAATATGTCTTCTAAGCGTAGTAGGGAAGGTATTCAGTAGGGTAGTGATTGAGAGAGTGAGAGTGAGAACGGAGAAATGGATAGGCGACGAGCAGGGAGCTTTTAGGAAAGGAAGAGGATGTGTAGATCAGATTTTTACCCTGAATTGTGTTGTGGAGACATATCTGGAGAAGAAACAAAAGGTGTATGTTGCCTTTATGGACTTGGAGAAGGCCTATGACAGAGTGGATAGAGAAGGTTTGTGGAAAGTACTTAGAATATAAGGAGTAGATGGCAAGTGGCTGAAAGCAGTGAAGAGCATGTATGAGGGTGCAAAGGCGGCAGTACGTGTGGAGAGGGAGCAGAGTGAGTTCTTTGACCTGAATGTTGGTTTGAAACAGGGGTGTGTGATGTCCCTGTGGTTGTTTACTCTATATATGGATGGAGTCATGAAAGAAATACTATCAAGAGCAGTGGATGTTGGTGTATCGCTGAAAAGGGAGGGAATTGAGTGGAAGCTACCTATACTGCTGTTTGCGGATGATACAGTTCTGATGAGTGATAATGAATGGGAGTTGCAGGGTCTGGTAAATGAGTTTGGAACAGTGTGCGAAAAACGGAATTTGAAGGTAAATGCGGGGAAGAACAAGGTTATGGTCTTCGAAAGGGGTGAAGTCACAGAGTGTGAGGTGAAGCTGAACGGTCAGGCTATGGAGATCGTCAACTTTTTTAAGTATCTGGGCAGTGTGTTGAGTAAAGATGGGACTATGGATGAAAAAGTGCGGGAGAGGGTACAACAGGGGAAGAGGGTTGTAGGAACGCTAAAAGCAGTAACAAGAAATAGGGTGGTCAGTATGGAAGTGAAGAAGTCCTTGCATGACAGAGTGGTAATCCCGACACTGACTTACGGAAGCGAAGCATGGATGTTGGTTGAGAGACTCAGACCAAGAGTGAGAGCAGTGGAAATGAATGACTTAAGAAATGCGTGCAGAGTTACATGGAGGGATAGACAGACTAACGAGGAAGTAAGAAGGAGGTGTGGTGTGGAGGTAGGTGTGCTGGAAAGTGTTAAAAGGAACAACTTGAGATGGTTCGGCCATATGGAACGTATGGAAAGCGAGAGAATGACTAAGAGGGTGTACGAGAGCGAGGTGGAGGGACAGAGAGGGAGAGGTAGACCGAAAGAGAGGTGGAAGGATGGAGTGAGGAAGTATATAAACGAAGGCGGTGCTGGTTGGGGGGAGGGGCGTCAACTGACTGGGGACAGAGGTGCATGGGGGCGGTTCGTTCGTGTCCACCCCTTCGGGGATCACGGCGTCGGGCAATAGATAGATAGATAGACCCCGGTTAAATAGGGGTAATACACAGAATAAGTCATCCCTCCTAAAAAACCAGCAAACCCCCCCTGCCTGTACCTCCTCTAGGGTCCCCCGAAGGTCAGCCGCTAATCTCTCCCCTCCGCCCCCTTCACACAAAGAAAAATGGCCGACCTACCTTCAGGGTGTGAATTTTCCATTGGAGCCCGATCTGGACTACGATGAAGAGAGGTTTATGCAATTAAGGCATCAACCACCTCCTTGCCTTCCGATGCAACTCTACTACAACAACCGCTACAACAACGTCGAGAAGGAGAAACAATTACCTTTTCAATATTCTTCTTAATAAAGATCCCTTTCCATAAACATGATCAAATGTATGTAATTACACAACACACTAAATAAATGTTTACTCATTCTTATACACCCTTTCCTCATTGTATATAATTTTAATAAATACAGAATGTGTTCACCCATATAACCATAAGTGCATTGTATTTTTAAGAATGTTTATAACCGGAGCAATATTCAAAATATAGGTTTGAGTCCCGGAGGGAAGAATGAAAACCTAATATTTACTTGTGGCCTCGAAATCATTGACGATATGCCTATTACATAATGGCCCTCTTTCAAGCCCTAGCGCCAGCTCGTTTGAAACAGCCGCCACAGGGAGGAAGAGAAGCCACATCATAAGCGTACGCTAATTCTCTTATGGAATCGTCATTATAATTGGGTCTTCACTACGAAAAAACTTAAAAAAAAAAAAAAAAAAAAAATTAACTTAAGAAATGCTATAATTAAGCTTCCCAACTTTGTGGATGTCTTCCCGTGGATTCTTATCCGAAACGCTGATCCGCCCAGCGTCATTCCACCTTCAATGATATATATCAAGACTTAACTTAAAGACATCAAAGAATGGGAAGGGGATGGAAGGGATGGCCTCCATCGTCAATGATTTCGGGGCCACTACTAAATATTAGGTTTTCATTCTTCCCTCCGGGACTCAAACCTATAATTTATTAGTGGCCCCTCCATCATTGACGATATGCCTGATATCTCAAGACTGGAGGGGGACATTCGTGACAATATCTAACACCACAATCAAACCAACTATAGATTGAGAAAATACACTAAAAAAAGCACTCTTAAATGTATTGTTTATATACAATATTTGGTATAAAAATAGATAAGTAAAGTAAACCGAGCACTTCAAGATAGTCTACTTATACATAACCACACAGGTACACTCGGCCGCAATTCCGCGTGGGCCACCTAGTCATAGGGTTTGGGTAAATCCGTTGTGTAGTTTGTTCGCTCTGAATATAGTAAGATCTCACACTCCCCTCCCTGAATCAATCGAAGATTTTGCCCCATAGATGGCGCAGCTTGATGGGAAGGGAGGGAGCTTGTCGTAGTGTTAAAAGGGTAGGACACAATGGGAGGAGGTGACGTTCTATAACATACAGTGACGAATGTTAAACTTATTTACTTTTACTTGTTCATACAATAATGTTCCCGAAACTAATTCGTAATGAACAGTAGATTCCCTCTTTCAGTAACTGAAAAGTCACTCTCTCTCTCTCTCTCACTTTCACTCTCTCTCTCTCTCTCACTTTCACTCTCTCTCTCTCTCTCTCTCTCTCTCTCTCTCTCTTTCTCCACCCACTTTATTGGTATGAATAAAATAATAGTACAGGTCATACTATATAATATATAACATACACCTTTTGTTAGCAAACTACAAACTAGCGACAAATTAGATTAGCAGAAGTAGTAAACTATTATTATTTAGATGAGTTACCTTTGTAGTGTCAAAATATGTCGATCTGTGGATGACTTACCTCAAGCTTGAGAGTCACAGTTAATACTGAGTCGGTGGGATATTGATTACATTGATCAGGATTCATTAAGATTGGTAATATCATTATCAAGATTCTAAATTACCTGAGGCCAGAAAGAAAACATTGCATATGATCACATTGATACATTAAGCCAAATGGTAGAGGTATGACATGTCTGATTTATATATCTAACAATTAATTTACATCGAGGCAAATTTGTTGATAAAGCATTTCCCTCAGGAATATCAGTATATTTAGAGTAGCTGGCAACAGTGTTTAAACTTAGATACAAAATTCCTCTCTGTTTATGGCGATTTAAAGTCGATTTTCCTGTGCATCAGGGTAAACTACCCCTTCCCTCCCCCCAATGGATAGTTTGAGTCTCGTTTCACCTTTATTGCTCTCTGACATTAGGTTGAAATTAGTATGGATTTTCATAAAGAGCTCCTTACCAAAACTTCTGCTGAACATACACACTTCCTACTTGACAGGCTTACCAACATTTATCAGGGTAAATTCTATGACCTTAACTATTCAGCTATAGTATACCAATCTAATTCTTTCTGATTAACTTGCTCTATAGACGAATGCTAATAATTGATGTGTGCTAACCTAGAAACAATAAATAAAATAATTACTAAAGTATATGAAAAATCTGTTGGTATCACGGAAGAGCGAAGTCTGGTTTCTCAGAGAGAGAGAGAGAGAGAGAGAGAGAGAGAGAGAGAGAAGTTGCACTGTGTTAATCGATTTATGTAGTAAATATGGTATTGATAAATAATTTGTGCATTACCTTGGTAACAGTGAGACTATGAGTAACTACATGTAAACTCAGGTTATTAGATATCACAAATAGACCAGGGTATACACAGATAATATTATTCCACACATATAGTTATTTATACTGATATGTTATACTCTTTGCATGTGGTTTGTTACATATTGCCAAGTCTGATAATATAAGATAATGTGATACAGGGGGAAATATTTACCTAGAGTAAATTACCCTCGAGAATTGCAATCCATTTTTTCCCCAACACATTATTTCCTTGATCTATTTACTACATGTATATATGGATGGAGTCATGAAAGAAATCCTATCAAGAGCAGTGGATGTTGGTGTATCGCTGAAAAGGGAGGGAATTGAGTGGAAGCTACCTATACTGCTGTTTGCGGATGATACAGTTCTGATGAGTGATAATGAATGGGAGTTGCAGGGTCTGGTAAATGAGTTTGGAACAGTGTGCGAAAAACGGAATTTGAAGGTAAATACGGGGAAGAGCAAGGTTATGGTCTTCGAAAGGGGTGAAGTCACAGAGTGGGAGGTGAAGCTGAACTGTCAGGCTATGGAGATCGTCAACTCTTTTAAGTATCTGGGCAGTGTGTTGAGTAAAGATGGGACTATGGATGAAGAGGTGCGGGAGAGGGTACAACAGGGGAAGAGGGTTGTAGGAACGCTAAAAGCAGTAACAAGAAATAGGGTGGTCAGTATGGAAGTGAAGAAGTCCTTGCATGACAGTGTGGTAATCCCGACACTGACTTACGGAAGCGAAGCATGGACGTTGGTTGAGAGACTCAGACCAAGAGTGAGAGCAGTGGAAATGAATTACTTAAGGAGTGCGTGCGGAGTTACATGGAGGGGTAGACAGACTAATGAGGAAGTAAGGAGGTGTGGTGTGGAGGTAGATGTGCTGGAAAGTGTGAAAAGGAACAACTTGAGATGGTTCGGCCATATGGAACGTATGGAAAGCAAGAGAATGACTAAGAGGGTGTACGAGAGCGAGGTGGAGGGACAGAGAGGGAGAGGTAGACCGAATATGAGATGGAAGGATGGAGTGAGGAACTACATGAACGAAGGCGTTGCTGGTTGGGGGGAGGGGCGTCGACTGACTGGGGACAGAGGTGCATGGGGGCGGTTCGTTCGTGGCCACCCCTTCGGGGATCACGGCGTCAGGCAATAGATAGATCTATTTACTTTACTATGACTGTCTAATAAATATCAATTAAATAAATATAATTACTGAAGTTAATTGAGTATACCTTTATTAATTGTTCATATTACCGCAAACATAATGTTTATCAACAGGACAATTAATATTTGTCATTGTTATATTGCATTGCGCAATAATCTTGTATGATCAAGCTACACATTTATTTTGAAATTAATTGAAAAAAATCTAGATAATCGAATGAGTTACCTCGGCATATAGAAGCTTATGAAGGTGATACTTTCACGTCCACCTCCTCTCGGGAGATAAGGTTGTCTGGCAATAGATGGATATATAGATAGATAGATAGATAGATAAATAGATAGATAAATCAGATTAGCGAGTTCACGAAATATGATACGACATCAAGATTTGTGTGCAATGATTAACCGAAGTTGTAAGAGGAAGCATAAACAAGCGAACAGGGGATCGTCCAAAGGGATCCTAATGCATCATTCATATAAACATAACTATATTTAAGCTAATTAGTGAAATATGCTGAAAATGTGTGCAAAACTAATACAAAGTAAAGAGTAAGTAAGGCCATGCCAGTATAAAAAGAGATACAATATATAGTACATAAATAAATTTAGCTTTATAATTTTCCACCCGTCCACGAACATAAAACCTCTATGCATTCGTGTCCCGATCGCCCTTTAAGCACACACACGCACGCACGCACACACACACTGAAATATCCTAAATTTAGTTATTATACATTCATCCACTAGTCTAAACAATCCCACCACAACTCCTCCACTTCCACCCACCTTGTTAGTCACCTCGCCACCCTTACGTCCCTCCATCCCTTAGTGACAACTATACTCTATTTTTTTCCAGCTGATCGTAAATTGAATCTCTTATTAGCTGATTTCTCGATACTTAATGGAAATATATGAAATTACTATGGCTGTGTGTCATATTAATGCCAAGTTTTCAGAATAAACATCATATTTCGCTACAAAATCTACCTTATAGCCGAGTAACAAAGATAGAAACATGACAATTTACCCTCAGCTGGGGAACAATAGACTAGAGGATAGAAAAAAGTCCGAGCTCGGAGAGGGAGAGGAAGGTGGATAATTATACATGGCCGCGTCAGTATAATGTTACTTCGTGGTGCTACTTCAAAATATATTCTTCTCAAGTTCTCATCATATTGCCGAATAAATTTCATAATGTGATTCATTAAAGGTGTAAATGGATATATATAATAGTGTTACTTTCAACATTCTGTATACCTCTTATAACCTAGAGAGAGAGAGAGAGCGAGAGAGAGAGAGAGAGAGAGAGAGAGAGCGAGAGAGAGACGTTTCAGTTACTGAAAGAGGGAATCTACTGTTCATTACGAATTAGTTTCGGGAACATTATTGTATGAACAAGTAAAAGTAAATAAGTTTAACATTCGTCACTGTATGTTATAGAACGTCACCTCCTCCCATTGTGTCCTACCCTTTTAACACTACGACAAGCTCCCTCCCTTCCCATCAAGCTGCGCCATCTATGGGGCAAAATCTTCGATTGATTCAGGGAGGGGAGTGTGAGATCTTACTATATTCAGAGCGAACAAACTACACAACGGATTTACCCAAACCCTATGACTAGGTGGCCCACGCGGAATTGCGGCCGAGTGTACATGTAGGTAATGAATATCACATGAGATTCACTAAAAAATAATGTTCAAGAATATTTATTCTTTGACAAAATAACGATACTCCTCTGATTCTCACTAGATGTCAGAGTTTTTATAAAAGACAAAGTATTTGATCACAAGTATTTGTACCTTTAAAGTAACTTGTACGTATACCTAGTGTATAAATGCTTGTACAACTTATTCCATATATCTTATAGTTGCAACTATTATTGATATACAGAATGTATTTGAACTCCACCGACAAAATTTGTGAATGAATTCCAAATAAATAAACAAACTCACTTTATTCTATAGTAAAATTAAAAACTAATGAGCCATTTTTGAGATAGAGCATTTAAAGTAAAAACTTGGAGCATCGTCCTAGCCCGAGTTAATGTAAACCGTGCACTAGTCCGAACACTGAGCCCTGAGCTTCTGAACTTGGTTTTAAGGGTTCAAAGATTCGACCAGATGGTACCGGATTTATGGTGACAGCTCTACCTCCGCCAGTTTCTTGAATTAGGGAAATAAGGCATATTTTGCTGTTGTTGGTAATATGTTTGTAATGCATAGTTAATTTATTAGTAGTTTACAAGTGTAACATATTGGGTAATGATGAAGCACCTGCCATTCTGACCTATATCGTTGAATTGGTGATGAAGTGTGTATTACAACTACATACATAATAATAAATAAGCTTTTGAATAATAATGATGAGCACAGCAAAGATTCCTGGAATTACTATCATACGGGAGTGTTAAGAGAATAATAAACACACGCACACAAAGACGCATGCACACTCATATCTACCTTTCAACCCACTAAGAATCCCCCCCCCCCCCCCCTGAACAACTCATCTCGCCTGTTACCCCCTTACAATAACATTTCGAAGTGAACCAACCTTACATAACTCAAATACAACTCTACCACACACACGGGCGCATTTCATTTGGGCGATTAAGCACTTCATTTGAGCGAAAAATACATATCATTTGGGCGCCATTTATCTCTTCATTTGGGCGAAAAGTTAAGCTCCATTTTGACGTACTCGACACTTCACTTGGGCGAGAATCATAGCGGTTCCCAGACATTCTAGGTGGAAAATATGGCAATACCTTTCTGCTCATCATTTACAAGCACACAATGTTCATCCTTGTTTGTTTTCACTTCATTTGCGGAAAGATACACACAAACTTCATGACGCCCGGGATTTTTGTTCTGCTATCTCTGTACAGTTCAAGGGAAACGTTTCTTAGGTCTTTTGGTTCAAGTTGGCTTTCACTATCACCCATAAGTTCTTTTCTAATAATTGTTAAATGTTTGGCGCTTATGCCAGTCTCTGCGCATCTTTTAACTTGCACTGTAAGTTGTTGTGCTTCAATGTTCTTAATATCACTTGGATGGTTATATACTCACTCATTTTTTTTATGATTGTTTTTCCTAATTTGGGCTTTACATCTGGCTTTGTTGTTTGTACAGTACACCTCCATGCAGTATCACTATTTGTCAGTACTGTATCAACTCGAAACGAGAATCCATCGAATATTATTATAATTATTTGTTATTATTTTTGTTTCTGTTAGCTTCTGAGATGGTACCTTCTATGGTCCTCCTCGAGGAATGAACGTCTCTCTCGAGTCTAGGGGATCAGTCTCACACAATGATATACTATATGAACCCTCAGCCTCGTTTCTTCATCTCGCCCTTGTGTTCGATCCTGTGGTTCTAATCTGTGTGTTCCTACGGCTCCCACTACTCAGTCAAATTACTCTTCATTATCAGCCATCCTTGACAGGCAGTTCTATAGCATTTACGCTGTTGTTGCCTTATTCTGATTTCGCCCAAATGATGGTTACCATTTCACAGAATTACTGATATGCTGTCGCCCAAATGACATAGTGAACTGGCGCCCAAATGATGGAATAACAAATCAAATTATTCGCCCAAATTAAATGCGCCCACACACACAAACCGCCTCCCCACTCCCCCATGGGTTACACACCCAATTGAACCACCCACTTCGATCATTACCACCAACACTATCAATTTTATCTCAGCCATACAGAATTCCCACTTACAATCACTAAGCACATACACAAGCACATACACATACACACTCACCCACACATACAAACCGCTTCCCCACTCCCCCATAGTCAAACACCCAGTGGTACCCCCTACCTCTCTAGTTACCTCCAACAATAGAATACTCACACTTACCACTATTACAAACACATACACACTCATACACAAACACACATACCCTTACTACATACACACGCATACACTTCAGTCTCGACAAGTCTTACCAAAAGAATATACAAGAGCAGTGTGAGCTGAGTTAGTGCGTATTATCGTGAATATAATTTGTATGTGGGTCAAATAATGTTCAGTGTATCGATGTTTAGTTTGTATATGCGTTATTCTCTATGCAACAACGTCAGATTTAATGAAAGTGTTCTAATTCTTCGTGTTTTTCTTTATAGAAATTCGTTATTGAACGAAAAACAACGGTATCAAATTGACATCTGCCCGCCATATTCCACAACCAATTACCCGCCAAGTTGTAGTGTTCGGATATGTGGCACAGGCTTTGCCTTTAACATTCCACAATGGGAACAGAGTTCAAATGTGTCAACATCACCATCACCGCGATCGCTAAGTCACTTATAATTTTAATGCTAACCACAGTAAACGGCAACATAACTTTACATAAGTACACATAAGTGCTTGGCATCATTCAGATAAGTTAATGTTATTAAGAATTCCCGATGCCATTGGTATGTTTGATTTCACAGTATATCCATTATATCAGGCAACTGGTGTCTAGCGCACTTATTGCAACATTGATGTGCTACATATCTAATTAGTCCTCTATCTCCTTAATTAGGCAACTATAGTAAAAATGGTATGTATAAAATAGTATTATATTTAACTCTACAAGTGATCCTGGAAGTTTGTCGGTGGAGTTCAAATACATACTGTATATCACTTAAAATTAAAATATAATCTGGAACTGTACAACCAGTTCAACAATATTAAGTATCACAGCTCGTATACTCATCGCATATCCGGCGGAGGGTCTGAAGGTCTTAGCTCTCCAGTAAACCGCCCCCCCCCTCTTTTCACCTAAAAATAAACTTAATACTATTAGCACAAAGACCAATTTAGACCCGTTGACGTAATTCCACGCAGGTGAGCTTCGGTCTGTCCAGGGCCACAGACAGGTAGCGCATCAAAAAAGTATGGTTAGACGCCCAGAGGCGCGTGTTAGCAATATCATCTACTGAAAAGTTTTAGAGGAATCTTAATGACACTGCCCACTTTCTAATATCGTAGGCTCTCCCCACTAAACCGGGGTTACTATCCCTAATAACCTCGACCAGCAAAGATGCAAATTTCCTTTTCATGATGTGCTTCCCTGTACTATTAACCCAGAGAGTTCCCGGTTGCTTAGGTTGGGATACTCTCAAGAACTTAAGAAGAGCTTGTACTGGGCATAATAGATGATGCATATCCCCTCGCTTTAGCGCCGGGATCGTGAACTCAGAAAAAACATGATCACTATGCTCATTTTTAGCTATATAAGTGGGTGACGGTGCAATTTGTACATTGATATTGCGTCGTCCAAACCGGAGACAATTAGGTTCGTTGCTCATCGCGCCAGCTCAGATACCCGGTTACCTGTGGCCAAAGCCATAAGGAACACAGCCTTCTTTAATATTGAATAAAAATCTGGATTGCGATTATACTTTGGCGAATGAAGTAAAGTCAAAGCTTTGTCTAGCGACCAGGTAGGCATGAGCTGACGGGGTGGTGGGTTGCGCTTAAAACAGGCACGCATAAAACCTTTCTCCTCCGCTTGTGGTATAGATAGACCCGTTAAGTCATAAAAAGGGGTTCTAATATCTGACAAATGTGTTTTTAGTGTTACTACAGAAAGGCGTTTTTGTTAAAATAAATAATCCAGGTATTTGAAAATTAAATCTACAGATTCTTCGGTTTGTGCCGTTTCCACTATCCATGTTGTAAAAGATTTCCAATGTGATTGGTATTAACACCTGGTAGATAGAGTGTAATGATTTAAAAATGTATTCATTACACTCTCACCGTAAGGAGTTAACCATTTTGCCTTCTGAATGTCCAAAATACAAAAGTCAGCGAGGTCTCGAGGTTGCCAATTGTCTCTAAGTGGAAGTACGAGATCAGGAGTGACACCGGGTTCTCGCACCACGTCTTCAACTGGTGGTACCACACTTGAGCCGGCCATATAGGCGCTATCATCGAAACTATGCCCCGATTATCTGGTAGTTTGCGAACTACCTGACACATGAGTGATGCGTCTGGAGACGGAAACAGATTGATGGAATTCCACCTGTTCCAATCCTCCAACAATGCGTCTGGACCCCCCGCCGAAGTTACTTCCCGGCGAGTTAGGTAGAAAGGAAGTTTGTTGTTTTCCTTGGACGCGAATAAGTCCACTTGTGGACGGTACGGCTCTGCAATCATCTGATTGAAGATGGTTTGCTTGAGCGCCCATTCTCCTATTGTGCTCTGTCTCCGGGACAGAGCGTCTTCCCAGACATTGGCTACACCTTGCAGGTATGATGCGTGAAGATGAATGTTTAGCTTGTCTGCCAGAACAAAAAAAAAATCCGACAATTCTAGCAATATCCGAGACCTTGTTGACCATTGTTTTTGGATGCATGTTACTGCATTCAAATTGTCCATTCGAAAGGCTAGAGATTTCCCTTGCAATGTATAACCGTGAGCCTGAAGGAAAATTAAGGGGACTATTAACTCTTTCGCATTTATGTGAAAATTGTCAGACTGAGACCAAATCCCTTGACCCTGATGACCTAGGCTCGACTGATAACCCCAACCTATTGTCCCTGAAGCATCTGTGTCTATCCATACCGTGGTTGGAGGAGACGTCCACGTCATTATTGAATGCAATGTTTCTCGCCTCGCCCAAACCGACAGTAAGTTGTGAATTAATGTCGGAATTCGCCATAACTTTCCCGCAGGCAACAGCGGGAAATGTTTGTTTCCTTCCAAGATTAATCTCTTTACTTTCAACCGGCCCAACTTTACAGTAAGTTGAATCCAGTTGAGAGAGCTGATCAGAGACTCCCACTTCTTTCTCAGACTGTGGAGAAAACAAAACAATTTCTTCGCTTTTTTTTTTTTTTTTTTTTTTTTCTATGTGATTGAGGGAGGCAAAAGGCATAACTGCCTATAGCGAGTGCCTCCCCCATAGTTGAAAGAGTGACAGGGCCAAAATCAAGGGACGTTCGAGCCAAAATGCCTGGACACACAGAGTTTGAAGCAATTTAAGTCATAGGAAGAGGGAAAGACTGATTCTGGGAGAGAGTTCCAGAGCTCAGCTGTTGAGTAGAAGAAAGTTTGAGAGTAACGTTTCACTCTTGGGTTGGAGAGTTGCACAGAGTAGGGGTGGGATTGAGTTGCAAGACGGGTACCACGTGCCCTACGTAAAGGAGGTGGTATGCACTGGGATAGCTCTGAGGAACACTGATTATTATAGTAGCGATAGAATAGCGAGAGAGATGCAACATTGCGGCGGAGAGAGAGAGATTGCAGAGAGTTGGTGAGTGGACGGGAGTTAATGATACGAAAGGCCTTCCTTTAAACTTTGTCTAGGAGAGCAGTGTGAGAGGAACCTCCCCACACATGTGAACAATACTCAATACAAGGGCGCACTATGCCCCTGTACAGAGCAAGAAGCTGTGCAGGGGAAAAGAACCCCCTAAGGCGGTTGAGCACACCCAGCTTCTGGGAGGCTGCCCTAGCAAGACTGGTAATATGGTCCTTCCAAATGAGAGCAGAAGAAAAAGAGACACCAAGAATATTGAGAGAAGATGAAGGGTTGATTTTTGTATTGTTGAAGAATAAGGGATAGTCCGCTGGGAGATCCTGACGGGTAGATAGATGGAGAAATTGGGTTTTGGAAGCATTAAAGTTAACAAGGTTTTCTCTGCCCCAATTGGAAATAGTATTTAGATCAGAATTTAAGAGTTCTATGGCTTCATTACGTTTGTCGTTGAGGGATTGCTGGCTGGGGCGTTCTGAAAAACTAATGGAGTAGTGCAAGGTTGAGTCGTCTGCGTATGAATGGATGGGAATTAAGGTACAGTTAAGGAGATCATTTATAAAAATTAGAAAGAGAATAGGAGATAGGACAGAGCCCTGAGGAACACCGGAGTTTATAGAGTGAGGAAGTGAACAATGGCCGTCCACAACCGCGGCTATGGAACGGCCGGAAAGGAAATTAGAGACAAAGGCACAGATGGAGGGATAGAAACCGAAGGAGGGTAGTTTAGAAATTAAAGATTTATGCCAGACTCTATCGAAGGCTTTCGATATGTCTAGTGCAATAGAAAAAGTCTCAGTCCACACTATGACTGAGAGTAAGATGTGCTGTGTCCCAGACCAGCCCTATCCACTGAATTACCCTTGTTGGGATAGGGTTCGACTTCGCCAAGTTGACCTTGAACCCCAGGGATGGTACATGATCTAGAATTTGAGTGACATGATCTAGAATTTGAGTGACATGATTCTTGCATTGATTCTCTGATTCCGCCACTACTAGCCAGTTGTCTAAATACCACAACACCTTGATTCCTTGACTTAGAAGTGGTAATAGAGCTTGTCGGACTAATTTGGTAAATATTCTCGGTGCTAGGTTCAATCCGAAGGGCATCCGCCGAAAGACATAAGACTGATGCTCTATCCTCAAGGCGAGGAATTTTTGGAGCCTTTTGTTTACCAGGACATGCCAATAGGCTTCTGTAAGGTCTAACGAACACATCCAGCCTTGCGGCAGAAGTTTTAGCCTGATTTGGTTCACAGTGAGCATCCTGAACGATGCGTTGTGAATATGTTCGTTCAAACGAGATAGGTCTACGATCGGTCTCATCTGAACACTGTCCCTCTTTGGTACGAGAAAAAGTTTGGATGTGTAAACTGGGTAAGTTGGATTGACCGGGACAATGATATGCTTGGTGATGATTTCCTGGACTAGTGACTCCATCTCTAAAGAAACATGAGTGATTTCGAGTGGTTGACGTAAACGAGGTGGTCGGAGCCACTGCCAGGTTATGCCCTTGCATACCACTGTCCTTGCCCAAGTCCGCCGGCACCAAGCCCGATGACACACACGAAATGACCCAGTCACTTGACTGGGCTTGTCCAGCGTAAATACACTCTGATCCAACTCGCCCACGACAGACTGTTTGCCAAGTATAGGGCAAACTAATGTGGGCTTAAGCACTGGTGACAAAATTACCCGGCGACCAATGTCTTCCGGCAACTTCTTGACCAGGTAGACTTTGAGGTCCTGATGCTCACGAACTGCCTCCAATAAGGATGTCCTGACGTCGCCCAATGATTGAATAGAATTTTGTAGCATCAGATGCCGTGATAATTCCATTGCTTTCTTGGCATCTGAATCAGTAATAGCTTGTATGGTTCTAATGAGAGACGGGGCAACCTGTCGGATCAGCATACATTTGGAAAATAGTCGCAATGCCTTTTGGCGCAATTTAAAATCTGTATCTAAATGCGCCGGGGGTGGGGTTGAAAAGGGATCATTCAGTTCCCACATGGACAATTTAGGTGCTGACAAAAAATGAAAAATGGCAGGAGGAACCCCCCCGGCTTTTGCAACTGGCAATGAAAACCAAGAATGAGTTTCCTGCAGAATTTGATAGGATGACTTAGAAGTAATAGTAGCTGCAAACTGCTTAGCTTCTGTTTCCTAGTCTACCCACAGACCTGTGCCCACCTGCCACATCTGCAAGACTGGGTTGCCAGACTGATCGTTAACCGGAATTGTGTCCAATCCTGGCGTTAGCAAAGCAAGAGCTTTTACGTCATTTAAGCCGTCAACCTTTGTCCAGTCCGCATAAAGTCGTGCAGAGGAGGGAAGTGGGAGAGCTGGAGTGAAAGAATACACAACATAATAATATGCATAGACATTTGGGATGGCTTTGACAGACACGTCCAAAATATTACCAGCAGCATCTTTAGCCCGTAGTTTCCTGTTTTTGTTCATCTAAATAATCCACTCACCTGATACAGGGAGTTCCCCCGGGATTGTCTGCTGTGCACTCGCGGGATTCTGGGCCGTAATGGTAACCCATGACAAATCAGGACCATAAAGAAGTGGCATAGGGTCTTTCTTGACCGGGGTCTTTTCCAAAGGTGGAGGAATGACATCAGTGACAACTCTAACATTAGTCGTAGTTACTGTAGATGAAACAGGGATAGTACTAGTACAAGTGATAGGGGGCTGTACGTTAGGTGGAGCAGTAACCTTGGCCGCTTCCAAGGGTCTCACAACAGACATTGTCGGGGGAGCTTCCGGTATGGTTGTGGGAACTTCCGGTGACGGTGCTGGACTATGAAAATTTTGCAAAAAGTCATGGAACATAGATTTTAAATTACCCCTGGTCACATAATCTTTCTGTGAGCTTTTAGACGTCACTGAGGCTGCCTCGGACAAACTAGCTAACCGTTCGGGTTGGGCAGAAGATAAATGTTCTACTTCCTCCTGCACTTCGTCTACCACTTCCAGTGGTGGGCGCGCTCCGGTGGGACCGGTAATGCGGCAGCGCTCCGCGCTCCTCAGACATAAGGTAATGCGGCAGCGCTCACGCGCTCCTTTGGTCAGCCGACCCGTTGCGCTTCCCGCTCTGCGCTCCCAAAAATAGGTATATAATACAAAAAAGTAAAAAACAGGTTCTAGAAGTTATTTAATTATTTACCTAAATTAATACAATCTTTTGTCTTTCACTTCATTAAATTCAAAAACTTCAAAAAATTAAAAAAAACTCAAGTCATGGTGTCTTTCTGAAGTTTAAGTTTCTCACTTTCTCAGTTTCTGTAATTCTTTATGTCATATCAATGATATGATTGATATCATATCATGGATGACCCGCTGACCATACTCACACGGTATTTATACGGCCGGGACTAGGGTCTTGTCAGTTGTCACGCCCAGTGCCAGGTCCGTATATAATTATATACTGACTCGCCGAAAAAAAATCGTAGCAGCGAAACGACTGCACCTATGGCTTTCATATTTTCAGTTTTTTACCACATGTACCTTACCCTTCTGCATACCCACCACCACTACCCAAAATCCCTCCTTCCACCCACTCGCTGACTATCGGTCGCCTCACAAGGAAAAAAAAGGAAAATCTGTGGCGGCGAAACGATTGCACCAATCGGTTCCATATTTGTGTGACAAGTGCCTTACCCTTCTGCCTTCCTTCCACCACACCCCCAACTGCCTCACACAGCCCACTTCCAGCGTATCCGTGCGAAGAAAAGGAAAACAAACAAAATCTGTGGTGGCGAAACTACCTCACCAATCGGCTACATATTTGTAACACGAGTCAATTACGCTTCTACCTTCCCCCCACCATCCCCCAAACCACCCTCCCACCCATATATTCAAGTAACATTCTGATGGTATCGGTATCGATACCATAAAATGATAAAAGTCTCTGAAGTCTGTAGTGTCTTTTGACTCTTTTCAGCTACGTTCACGACTATCGGGGACCTGATTTCTGGCGAAAATGGACAAGGGGAGTGTTTTTTTTACCATTATCCTTCCTTTCTCACCCAACTTGATAGATTTAGCCAAAAAAAAAAAAAAAAAAAATCTGGCACTGGCCAGGTTCTTACCTTTCCAGGGTTTGAAGGTGGCACTGTCAGTCTGTCACTATCATAGTATCACTGTATCACAGTTCACTAACACCGTGAGTAACACTGTACGATGACTGTACACGATAATGACGTTCTTGAACCTGTTGTTGACAGGAAAAATCACTTCCGGAGCGCCAGAAAGGAGCGCAAAATTCAAGCCTGCGTGCCTCGCCTGCACTCCGAGTTCAGATTTTTGCCGCTCCTCGCTCCGCGCTCCTCTATATTGGTAGTGCGCACCGGATCGCAGAGCGCAGAGCGCCAAATCGGCGCGCCCACGTCCACCACTGCCACTTCCATGTCTTCCGGTTGTTGCCATGCCTCAGAAAGTAGTCTTTGTTCGAAACCTTCCCATGACAAATCCGGTACTGATGAAGGTATCGGGTCGTGGGGCGTAACGTTCACATTAACCCTGTTCCTTACCTCTGCCGGGTATTGCACTGGCTCAGGACATCGCCACACACTACGATCGTCCGTTTCTACCCTAGACTTATGGTACACATTGTTACTGGCATGGCTATCCACCGGGTAACCCCTATATTGTTCCGCCAAGACCTTGGCCGGAACCCGTCTATCATGACTAGCTAGATTGTCAACCCGAGGAATAGCAAAATCTTGTCTAAAAGATTGGGACACATTTGCATCGTTTATATCACTTGTACCACTCCTGGGAGTTGACTCAACGTCCTCCGTTCCCGCTTCTGAAGTGCCAAATTGGACGTGAGACATGGTAGAGGTAGGAACGGAGGATGGAAGACGAGACCCCGGCGATTGCTGGCGACCCGAGCACGTTGACTCCGTACAGGATTTCTGTATTTAAGTTAATGTTTTCCTGGCTTCGGCGGAATTGCAGGCGCCGGACCAGAAGATGTCTTCCTCTTCTTGGTCTGTGACCTCGAAGATGTAGAAGATTTCGATGATTGGCAAAGGGGCGATCTCGACCTAGATCTTGGACGATCTTCCTGTGGCGAAACTGACCGCGCCCTCTTCGATCGGCCGGGGGGGGGGGGTTGCCTTAGTAGCGGACGAATCACTACTGTCACTACTACTCACAGTTTCTTTTGAGAGAACTTTAGACTTTACTCTAGATTTTGAGCTGGACTGGGATAAAGGAGGTTTAGCAATTTGTGTTTTGATTATCAAATGTTTCCACAGAGCCGCGTCGTCGCATTGCAAGGCCTTGTGAGCTACGTCCTTTGTATAGCAATTAAAGGTCTCCTTGATTTGCAATAATGCTACGAGACACGACTGATCATGTTGATTAACTAACCCACTCCTAAGTTCCGAACATACCCCACACTTTTTGGACAACCAAATACCTCTGGACCGGTCCAAGCACTTCACGCAATTGATGCAAAGTTTATGACTAAACACTGGGATGAGCAAACAAGTTGGAGTTGAACACAATATTATTAAAGGCATGGTTGCGACCCCCCCCCCCTCGCCGGGATCAGCCCCTCCTACCTGGGTCATGTGCTGAGGATGCTGTGTTGAAATCTGGAAAAGAAATTTCCAAGAATCAATGCTCATAAGGATAAACCGAGACATTACCACATGGTATACCTCAGATACGTCAAAAAACTAGATGTGGCACAACTTTGCTACTCTAATTTTTCCGCCACATCCTTCTGTTGAAAAGGACCTCGATGACCTTTTCTATGAAGGTAATAAGACTGCTTATCTATGATACTTTGTATCACTGGCCTATACTTATGATTATTCCTATTGATTATAAACTGACAACTACGGATTGCCTTCGATGACTAGAGTGATAGTTGCTTTAGTTTTACTGTATTTTATTCCCACTAGACCTTTTCACTGTGATGACGGATTAGAGACCGTTCACCGCCACGTGAGGATATTGTATAGGCGAGTCTTCCCGGCTGAGCCGGAATATTTCCCTTTTGAAAGCTTTCGTCTTCCGCCGGGAAATCTAGTGGTACAACTGACCAAGCCGGGTTTTGTTATTGGATCTAATCCTTGCTCGCTGAGGCGAGCCTCCAGGACCAATTACAGATAATTGATTGCCGTAAGGAAACACCAAACCCATTTGTGAGTACTCACTTGCCAGACCAAGAAAGTAGCTCACAAAACACCAATAACACGACAGGACGTCTCCTGCCTCCTTGTAATCATGTATAATATCACCACATGAAAAAGATGGATACATCTTAAGGCTACGTATATCATAATATAGTAATAATACCTCCTAGCCATAGAATAACACCCCTAACTGAGGCTAGCCACGAGGCTTAGGGCAATCAGTATGGCGACACACTATACCCTTACCTCCAGTGACGAACAGCAACTAACCAGTACACGTCACCCCGAGCCAAAGGGGAAAAAGGCAGAATCGGACTCTAGAAAGTTCCCCACCACGTGGGGCAACTCTTAGACTAGAGCTTCTGCAATAAACACAACACAGGCTACCCCATCTTATGGATTGTCAAAGTAGCCTAGCCCCGCAGTATACACAGCCTCCTTGATACCTAAAAGGCAAAGCTAACTGCTGAAAAACAAAAATAAACACAAAGTCGTGCGAGCCCGAAGGGGACCGCATGAACGCCTAACACTAATACCCTATTTTAGCACACTCCTGTGGGCGTGCCAATGGGGACACCCGTCCTAACTTGTCTAAGCCTATTCTAGAACATCTCAGATAAATACAAATGAGCAAAAGACTCACTAAAAGACGAAAGAATGCAGAATGAAGCGAGGACGTGAGACTCGTCTACACAGCACGACCACAGGGAGAGGAAGGCAGAATGACGCTGGGCGGATCAGCGTCTCGGATAAGAATCCACGGGAAGACATCCACAAAGTTGGGAAGCTTAATTATAGCATTTCTTAAGTTACTTTTTTTTTTTTTTTTTTTACGATTTTTTTTCGTAGTGAGTACCCAATCATAATGACGATTCCATAAGAGAATTAGCGTACACTTATGATGTGGCTTCTCTTCCTCCCTTTGGCGGCTGTTTCAAACGAGTTGGCGCTAGGGCTTGAAAGAGGGGTATTATGTAATAGACATATTGTCAATGATGGAGGGGCCGCTAATAACTACTATATTTGTCATGCCCTTTTACACCTTGAGAAGCTCTGCCCATGACTCATAATTAAATCGAAATATTACCTGGCCGAACCAAGATTTGGTAGGCAAAATTGAGGCTGGCCTTGGTAGCGCATTCCCTTCTAGGTGCATGCAATACGTGAAGTACAGCTGGGGCTTGGTAGCGCATTCCCTTCTAGGTGCATGCAATACATAAAGACCCAACTCAATTCGGAAGTACTTCCGTAGGGGCAAGCCGTTCTTCCCTTAAAGTACCGGCAGAGGTGGTCCCGAAGAAGGAGTGAGTATACCTGGTGGGAGAGTGTGTATGGTAGTACGTACCTGGTGTCCTCAGGTTTACGACGGACTTAGTTGCTACGCGTGACCAGATCTCTCATGGGCTCCTTCACCTATACCTTCATCCAAACTTAAGTGCTTCTCGTTGTGTAAAGTGTTTTGATTGATTATTGCGAAGGGTGATTAAGATATGCAGTGTTTAGTATAACGTATAATCAGAGATTGTCGATTCTCTTCTTATTTGCTATCGCCCCTCGTGTTGAGAGAACATTACACACTCTATTCATGGGATTGATATATGTATAAATTCTGTGGATATATCTCTTACATTCCGGTTCAGAACTTTACATATATTTGTTCGGAAATAATACCTGCACACCACACGTAACTTATTGTGAACACCCAGCAGATCTTAATTTTGTGTATATTGTTGGCTGGGTACGTGAGCATAAGATAAGTGTGCACAGAGAGAGTTCCCTATCTAGTTATAGTAGAACTATATTATATATTTCGCTCCCTAACCTCAACCTCAGGCCAAGCTTTATTTTGAGTTACTGATTAAAACTCCTGTCAGACCTACGTCGTATTTCGCATTTAACCTGCGTCGAGGCGATTTCAGCCCGCATACAGGCTATTATAATTATTTGCTCCCTCAGTGAATATATATTCATTATTATGACTCTTTGAGTTAACCCTTAACTGGCGGCACCCGGCTATTGTCGAGTTAAATAAATGTGGCCTATGTGGCGGGTCACGGCTATTGTCGAGTGCAATTTTGAGCACATAATGTGCTCTGAGAGAGAGCGGAGCGGTGGGAGGAGCGTAGATTACCTCCTGACCGCTCGCCACGGCCGCCGTGGACCTACTGAGATTTACTCCACTTACATCCACCCTCACTCCCTCGCTACATACGTAATTATATAAAGAAATTGCCGTATTTTACAGTTTTTTCCCTTCGGTTGCACGATCGATCGTTGTAAGACAACCAGTTATCGTAGAAGAATGGTTCGGGTGTCATTGGAAAGCTCAATTTACGCCCTTTCAGGGATACATACTTGTATTACGCTCTGGGTCTTGTTTATGCATGAAAAAGAGCACGGAAACAACCCCATTTATGGTAAAAAAAAACGCTGGGCGGTACATCAAATATACTCCTCCAGCCGCTCTTAAGGTGTTAATTAAGATTTATATCTTCTTTTAGCTGAATTAATGTAAACGTAATTCGCTTATAATTTGGTATCCTACTATCCATAATTAAATCAGTTCTGCCCGTATGCTTCGCAGTAACTAATATCTACCTTTTGTCGGCTAATCCCCTAGCGGTTGCCAGTTTAACTTCAGGATACCAATTATTGTTTTGAGACCAACCTCTCTGTGTTTATTTATATTGTGATTCTCTAGTGACTTAGTACATTATTTGATATGTATTTGTTTCATGAGTTCATTATTATTCTGATTACTAATAATTATTCACAGTGATTAAGCCTATCCATATTATTGTGATACCCATATTTTATTAAGCTCATTTACTATAGATGAGACTTGATTCATGCCATCATTGTACCCTAGCTGCTAAGAAATAAAACGTGTGAACCGAAATTGTGTATTCTGTGACATTGGTAAAGATTGATATAAATATTGTATTATTTGAGCCAGTTATGACCCCGTTGATGAATTCACGTTCTCAGCTTCACGATAGTGAAAATAACGAACCATTATAAGCGAACTAAACATAATAGTACTCGTATAACAGCGATTATCTATGCCTTGTTGAAATTTGTGTTTAATTTATAACATGGTTCGAAGTGTTTCCCTTGGGTGCTCACACTCACAATATTATATGGTCTTTCAAATTTCACAAAACACATTAATCATTCAGTAATTCATCTGGGTGAAAAATATTATTTATCATGCGTTAATAACTCATTTAACTAAATTCCATTGGGCTAGGCTATTATTGTGGGTTGTGAAAACACTGAAATTATCCTTGTGTTTTTTAAAATTACTCAATATTGCGTTATTCAGATTTTCTAAAGCTCCCATCATAATTATCAGCACCACTGACTATTTGAAGCACAAATTTCTGCCCTCATTTTATGGCATAGATAGATCAGTAATTCCTATTCATTTGAACTAATCGCTCCAGGGAGGTGAAAAAGAGAATTATGGGTAGAGGATTGGGATTAGTAGGAAAGAATGGTAGAGATTGGGAGTTGAACCAGTTACTGTTTGCTGATGAAAAAGCGTTGGTGGCGAATTCTGAGGTAAAACTGTAGCGAATAGTCAAAGAATTTGGTGTAGTATGTGGGAGGAGGAAACTGAGGGTGCACGTACAACAATACAGTGATGGTGTGTAATAATGGTGCTCGTAGGGTGAATCTAGATGTGCGGCTGGGTGGGGAAATACTGGAACAAGTAGAGTGTTTTAATTATCTGGGAGGAGTGATAAGCAAGGACTGGGTGTGGAAATGAAGGTAAAACAGAGAGTATGAGAAGGAAAGAAAGTTTTCGGAGCAATGGGAAGTATGTGGAAGGCGAGATATCTCGGAATGAAAGCTAACAGTGCAATGTATCAAGGGATAGTTGTACCAACAGTAATGTATGGGGCTGAGACATGGGCTCTGAAGGCAAAAGAGAGAACAAAACTGGATGTGATGAAGATGAGCTGCTTGAGGAATATATGTGGAGTAACTCGTAGAGGCAGATTGAGGAATGAAGAGCTACGTAGGAGAGTGGAACAGCCAGAGTGGACAGAATGGTACTGTGCTGGTATGGACATGTTGAACGAATGAGAGATGAAAGGCTTACAAAGAGAGTATACAAGGGGATAGTCAGATACAAGGGGGGGTAGAGGGGTAGGACTATATCCATTGAAATGGAGAGATTATGTAGTACAGGCGTTGGAAGATAGAGAGATGACTGTAGAATAGGCAAGATAAGTGGTAATATATAGGAATGAATGGAGAATGCTTGTGAATAGATGAGTAATAACGCAGTCGTTGGGAGAGGGGGTCGGGCACCAATTGGACTAGATAATAGTCTGTCAGGCACTTGGCCCGGGGAGCCAGTATATATGAAGGGTCATGCCTGGATGTGAGGTGGGCGGGCATTGTGGTGTGCTCCGCTGTGTGTCTACCTGCTGAGACCGGAACCTCTCCAGTAGGTCTGGGATGGGGGAAATACTGAAGGCCCCCAGTGATCCTTGGTCTCTGGGTCTTCTCCTAGGCGACTTAGATGTGTATGAATTTAAGTTTTGTTTGTTTATGTTGTGTTGAGTTGTCGCTATTCGGGCTCTGTCTCGAGTTGGTCACCCCCAGCTATGGGGTATGTGCCTGTGTATATACATACATACATACCATCGCCCAGCACACCCTTTTACCAAACTGAGATAAGTCAGTGCACTACATTGATATACTGTAGTTGGTGAAAGAGGAATATCACATACGTTTTTTGTCACTAAAATCGGCTAGTGTACAGTATTAATATAGGCTATGTTAGATCTTGAATTAAGTGAGAAAAGTAAGCAATATATTTTAAGCACTTCCTACCCATAAATATAGTGAGTTTGGCCAATGTGTGATGGCATATTATAATTAGAAGGTGCGTGACTTGCATGGTATCATTCTCCGTCTGTCATCATTAGTTTATGCTGTATATCATCTAACACATTATACACACACACACACACACACACAAATACTCACCCCTCTCTCTCTCTCTCTCTCTCTCTCACACACATACACACATACTCTCTCCCTTTCTCTCTCTCTCTCTCTCTCTCTCTCTCTATCTCTCTCTCTCTCTCTCTCTCGCAATGATCAGCAAAGTTTGGATTAAGAAATGAGAAAGTCAAGTTGGCTTAGGGCGGGGAGGGCTGGGGATAAGGTCAGATGAGGTCAACAACACCAAGAACGTAAACAACAACAACAGCAACAGCAAATAATTCAACAACACAAAATACAAATGATAACAACAGCAGTAACTATAACAACACCAACAACAAATGATAACAACAGCAGTAACTATAACAACACCAACAACAAATGATAACAACAGCAGTAACTATAACAACACCAACAACAAATGATAACAACAGCAGTCACTATAATAACACCAACAACAAATGATAACAACAGCAGTAACTATAACAACACCAACAACAAATGATAACAACAGCAGTAACTATAACAACACCAACAACAATATTACAAAACATTACAACAATAATCACGAAATTATAAATGCATAATAATAACAACGTTTATAACAATAATAAAGATAATAATAATATATAATGCTATTTATAATGATAATGATAATATCAAATAATACTAATCTATACTCTATATATTAATCCATCTATTTCCGGGTGCCTTAATCCCCATTATGAATGTGACTATACACAAAACACCCCCAAGCGGACTTGTCCTCCATTAGAATGACAACTTGTGCCACGTTGTTTAAGCACATAAAGGACTGATAGCACAACTTGAAGTCCGTCTGATTCTGAGGCACTCTATGCATCATGTTAGCACTATTTTTTTTTTTTTTTGGGTGGTGTGCAGCAAGGCCATCCTCTAACCTGATTCACCCTTAAGTAAACAGTACAGATTTGTAGAAGGTTTACTCTCCTAAATGGGTTGTCTACCATGGCTGACTAGTCACATCCACTCCGAGTATTAATATTCATAAAAATAAACATAATAATTATTAAATAATAATAATAATAATAATAATAATAAAAATATTAATAATAATAATAATAATAATAATAATAATAATAATAATAATTATAATAAGTATAGTAATATTAATTAATCTTCTTTGAGACAGGTTGTATGAAGGCAAACTTCAAGCAAGAAGGAAAGACATAGTCGATAGAGTTTGCCCAGCACGGAAGAACATCTTTTGAGTACAACAGGAAGTACAACATTCGGTCCGTACGCCTTCTTAGTATTAAGCCCAGAGAGGGCAGAACATTAATCCTTAGAAGAGATTATGATATTAAGCGTAAGTAAGAGAGAGGGCGGTGGAGATGGAGGAACAGCACCGGAATCATTCAAGGTGGAGTTTTTAGCGAAAGTTTGAGCGAAGAGTTCAGATTGGTCCGAGGAAGACGTGGCTCTAGTGCCGTCAGAGTGGAAAAGAAGAGGGAAAGAGGAGAAGAGGTTTTTGGGTAGATGCCAGAAACTTTGAAAAAAGCTAGAGTTGGAAAGTTCAGAACATTAAATATTGATGAAAGAGTTTTTGGCGGATCAAAGCACATATTTGGCTTTATTATGGGCAGAAAAATATGAAGTACAAGATTCTTAAGTTGGAAGGTGATGGTACATATTGTGGACAGCAGTAGAACAAGCGTGAGTAAGGTGAGCAAATCAAGATTTGTGTGAGTTAATTTGAGAGAAAGAAAATGGAATGTATGCTTCCATGTCCGAGAGGATTACCTCAGTAACGCGCATGGCACTCTCTGCATATTGTTGGCCACGGAAGCAAAAATAATTCCAGGGAAAATTAAAAAGTACTAGGTTCTATCACCCAGTCGGCAACGCTGAAATGCCACAAGCGCCGCCAGTGCTTTTATATATATATATACTGTATTATACCTAACCTATTATATATATATATACTGTATTATACCTAACCTATATATATATATACTGTATTATACCTAACCTATTATATATATATATACTGTATTATACCTAACCTATTATATATATATATACTGTATTATACCTAACCTATATATATATATACTGTATTATACCTAACCTATTATATATATATATACTGTATTATACCTAACCTTTTATATATATATATACTGTATTATACCTAACCTATTATATATATATATACTGTATTATACCTAACCTTTTATATATATATACTGTATTATACCTAACCTATTATATATATATATACTGTATTATACCTAACCTATTATATATATACTGTATTATACCTAACCTATTATATATATATATATACTGTATTAACATAAGAACATAAGAACATAAGAAAATGGGAGTCTGCAGAAAGCCGATTGGCCTAAGCAAGGCAGATCCCTGTCCCACACAACCCCAAATCAATTACAAAGCCCAATTATAGGCTCAACACTCTAATACCCTGAGGATCATCTTACCAAAACGGTTAGAGATTAACGCAGGATTATGGGGGTTTGCAGAGCGCTGATTGGCCCAACCCGGCTGATCCCCCTTCACACCCAACCCTTCTCGTCCATATGCTTATCCAATTTTATCTTAAAGCTCCCTACAGTTTTAGATCCCACTATAGCACTTGGTAGTCCATTCCACCCATCTACAACTCTGTTACCAAACCAATATTTGCCTATATCTTTTCTGAAACGAAATTTATCTAATTTGAAACCATTGGTACGAGTTCTTTCGCTATCACTGAGCTTTAGTACATTTGTCATGTCCCCTTTGTTAATCCCACTAACCCACTTGAACACCTCTATCATATCCCCTCTAACTCTGCGTCTCTCTAACGAATGTAAACCTAATTTCTTCAACCTTTCTTCATACGGAAGATTTCTAATATTATGGATCATTTTTGTCATTCTACCTGTACTCTCTCCAATGAATCTATGTCCATTCTGTAATAAGGACACCAAAATTGGACAGCATAATCCATATGGGGTCTCACTAATGACAAGTAAAGTTTTAAGATAACATCAGCAGTTCTGTTACTCACACTCCTAGAGATGAACCCGAGAATCCTGTTTGCCTTATTACGAACGCCTATACACTGTTTTCTAGGCTTCAAATCATTGCTAACAAACACACCTAGATCTTTCTCGCAGTCTGAATTTTCTAATTCTAAATTAGCTAGTTTATATTTAACATTTGTTTGCATCTTCCCTATCTTTAATACCTTGCATTTGTCAATGTTAAACTTCATCTGCCAATTTACTGACCATTCATGTAAGGTATCTAGATCCCTTTGGAGGCACTCTATATCGCTATCTGAATCAATTGATCTCCCCATTTTAGTATCGTCTGCGAATTTACTTATCCTACTAGTTATACCTAAATCTAGGTCATTTATGTATATAAGAAACAACAGGGGACCTAATACCGATCCCTGGGGGCACCACTTTTGACTGCTCCCCACTCTGACTTGGTACCATTTATGCTGGTATATTATACCTAACCTTTTATATATATATATATACTGTATTATACCTAACCTATTATATATATATATACTGTATTATACCTAACCTTTTATATATATATATATACTGTATTATACCTAACCTATTATATATATATATACTGTATTATACCTAACCTATATATATATATACTGTATTATACCTAACCTATTATATATATATATACTGTATTATACCTAACCTATTCATAATGCCACAAGCGCCGCCAGTGCTTTTATATATATATACTGTATTATACCTAACCTATATATATATATACTGTATTATACCTAACCTATTATATATATATACTGTATTATACCTAACCTATTCATAATGCCACAAGCGCCGCCAGTGCTTTTATATATATATATATACTGTATTATACCTAACCTATATATATATACTGTATTATACCTAACCTATTATATATATATACTGTATTATACCTAACCTATTATATATATATACTGTATTATACCTAACCTATTATATATATATATACTGTATTATACCTAACCTTTTATATATATATATACTGTATTATACCTAACCTATTATATATATATATATACTGTATTATACCTAACCTATTATATATATATATACTGTATTATACCTAACCTATTATATATATATATACTGTATTATACCTAACCTATTATATATATATACTGTATTATACCTAACCTTGTATATATATATATACTGTATTATACCTAACCTATATATATATATACTGTATTATACCTAACCTATTATATATATATATATACTGTATTATACCTAACCTTTTATATATATATATACTGTATTATACCTAACCTATTATATATATATATACTGTATTATACCTAACCTTTTATATATATATATACTGTATTATACCTAACCTATTCATAAGCACAGTTGGGTGTAGTACATGATTAAATTAATGTCCAGTATTCTATAAATGGACTTTAATCGTAGTTCTGTGCTTTACTTATTACTGGCTTGATGGTGTAATGGTTATAGTGTTTAGAAATCTATGTGTGGTAACCAAGGTTTGAATACCGGTGGATCACATGCTTTCATTAATTTAATTGGGAGGTGTTTGGTGTTAGTGTGAAACAAATACAAATAGATTATATATATATATATATATATATATATATATATATATATATATATATATATATATATATATATATATATATATATATATATATAATATATATATATATATATATTATATACATATACATGCATTTCTTGTTTGTATGTGTTAGACTATTGTTTGTGGATGTATTGTGGTTTAGTAAGTTATCATATTAGTATTGTCTATGCAGGAAAGGATAGATTAAATTAATGTTTGACTATTTAAATTTGAAGAAAGATTAGTAGTATTGGACTGCGATCACTGCCTATCTCTTTGAATAGCCTATAGTTAGGCAGTCTTAAGCCTGAGGAATGCAGCAAACCTCCCTTGAGGCTTAGCTGGAAGACTGAAATACTTGAGATATGGTATTAAACATAATACAAAAGCAGGCTAGTGACAGGGAACTTTGGTGGCAAATAGGCCCAAATTGCATATCTCCATTCCACCACCTCCTCTTCTAACCTCCCTCTACCTCTCTCCCTCCCTCCTTCTATTCCTCCCCCTCCCTTCCTATTATCGCTCTCCATCCCATTTCCTCCGTCTACTTCTTACTTTCCCTGCTCCCTCTAATACCTCCTTCGCCGTCAAATTTCTTCCCCTTCCTTCAGTCCCCTCCTCCATTCATGTACCACCACCCCTCTCTCACACTCACTGAGTGTGAAGTAAGAGAAATAGCCAGTCACGTATGTAAAGATAGCGAGAACAGAAGTGGGGCGATTGAGCTGGTTGACCGTTTCCGCTTTTCCTCCGCAATAAACTGGTTTATTTATTGGCTTAGATTTGTTAAACATATTTTCTGGTTGTTCATTCTTCACATGTGCCTTATCCTTTTAAATGTGCACATGTGGATCCATAATATTGCTTCATACCGGAGATATAATAAATAGTAGTAGTAGTAGTAGTCAATCAATCAATCAATCACATTTATTTCGTAATACAATATTACATAGGAACAGAAATTAGGACAGAGTCATACAAAATGTCAGTCACATGAATGTGACTAAGGGTTAATATACAAACAGGTATATATACAATACATCATCATAAATACATAACTATACACACACGCAAAATATTTAAATATTTATAGAAATTACATATTATATGCGTATGGGGTTCACTGGTTTTCTACGTTCTTCATGATTTTGAATCCATTTTATTCTTGATGTAATAATATCCATATCTTCGAATGTTATATCTATGTAGTAGTAGTAGTAGTAGTAGTAGTAGCATACATGTGCAAGATGCAAATGCGTGCTAAAAAAAAAAGGATGCATAAATTGTAATAAAGGTTCCCGGTGTCGCAACCCTTATAATAGTGTAATAACAGAGGGAGGGGCGGCAGCCAGTGCCCAGAGAGTGCGAAGGGATGAAGCTGACGGGACACAACACGGCGATGGGCAACAACCCGACAGAGCATGTGGAGGTGCGGGACCCTCAGGGGGCCCGAGAGAAGGGCGGCAACCACATGACATGGTGGGTGATGGTGAGCCCAGCGGAGTCCAAAGACACGGAGATGAGCACCGAGATGCTGGAGAGGAGGATGGTGTGCAAACAAGGCAAAATATAGCTGGTAGAAACGACGATATGCCACGCAACGAATAGCCCCGAGAAGCACACAGGGAGGCGGGACCACAGAGGGAAGCAGCCCTGGAGAGACCCGCAGAAGTTGATGGCAGAGGAGGACCCCTTCAATGGAAAGGACTACGGGGAGAGGAGGTAAAAATGTGGACAGAGGCAGCTTACTCAGAAATTGTAGATTGGTCTGCACACAGTTTATTCAACCCACCTAAATGTGACGCCACCACCAAACTGTTGACAGAGATGAAAAAGCTCATTTATAACTATGTCTATGACAGACCTTTAGCCCCGTATGCTCTCAAGTTATTTTCAGCATTCCACATCTCTTCTTGCAAAAACCTCACCGCAATTCTAGACAAGCGGAAAACGTGACTGCGCTAACAAATAGAGTGAAACTGTGGAATGATAACAAGATGGATGACTTACTCAGTGAAGCTAGAGCATTACAAGAGAGACAAGGCAGACGGCAACACAAAAGAGAAAACACTGAGGACAAGGCCAGGAGATTCGGCGACCAAATGAGACAAGGTAAAGTGGCTCCTGCAATACGATCGCTGACAAAGGAGGCAGCTGGTGGGCTGTTGCCTATCACAAGAGATACCATCAAGCTGCTGGAAGAGAAACATCCGCAACCTATTATATACGAGAGTCAGAAGCTAGAGGGGGCTTATATACCACCGAACTCCGTCATCTACGAACAAATCACAGGCGAGAAGATTTGGAAAAAGGCTCTAGGGACCCAAGGCAGTGCAGGACCCTCAGGGATGGATGCAAACGGTTGGAGAACAATCCTTAGCAGCACACTTTTCGGAGTTGCAGCGACCGACTTACGCAGGGTGCTGGCACATCTTGCAAGAAAAATGGCCACTCAAGATTGTCAACACTTGGAGGCCTACACAGCTTGTCGTCTAATACCATTGGACAAGAATCCAGGGTGCAGACCTGTAGGGTGGGTGAAGTGTTGAGAAGAATCATCGGAAAATGCATAATGGAGGTGGTGAAGGACGATGTGCGGTCAGCGGCTGGAAATCTCCAAGTGTTTGCTGGCCACCAAGCAGGAGGAGAGGTAGCAATTCATGCAATAAGAGAAATATATGGGCAAGAAGAATGTGAAGCCGTGCTGTTAGTGGATGCATCAAATGCCTTTAACACCATCAACAGAAAGACAGCAATACACAACATCAAGGTAAAATGCCCCAGCTTAGCCACCTATGTAGAGAATACCTATAAACAGCCTGCGGACATCTTCATAGTAAACAACCAAAACTCACGACGTGGAACGGCACTGAAATCAATGGAAGGAACCACACAAGGGGACCCAGTAGCAATGGCGATGTATGCATTAGGTCTCTCGGTGTTGCTATCATTAACAAGACATGAGACGACACATGTTAAGCAGGCGGCCTATGCAGATGATCTCACGGGAGCAGGGAAAGTCAACGATCTCAAGAGCTGGTGAGAGCAAGTATCACAAGTGGGACCAGAAATAGGATACTTTCCAAATGCTAGTAAGTCTATACTGATAGTAAAACCATAACATTACGAAAATGCCTTAGAAGCTTTCAACGGTAGTGAAGTGGTCGTAACAAAGGACGGACAGCGTCATCTAGGGGCAGTGATTGGCACAGAAGAGTTCAAGAAGCAATACATGGAAGAGAAGGTCAGAGAGTGGGTAAACGAAATAGAAATACTAGCCAAAATTGCAAAGACGGAACCACAGGCTGCATATTCGGCATTCACATATGGGGTCAAACACCGCTGGACCTACTTGATGCGTACCATTCCAAACGTGGGTCCACAACTTCAACCGCTAGAAGATGCAATCAGAGACAAACTCATCCCAGCTTGGATGAAGTCCCACACCCCAAATGCTACAGAGAGGGAGTTGCTCGCACTTCCTCCTAGGTTAGGAGGGCTTGGAATCATCAATCCGGTGAGGAGGGCGACAACGGAACACCAGAACTCAGTAAAGATAACAGAATCTCTCACTGAACGCATCGTAGCGCAAGATCCTGACGGCGAAGTGGACCAGGCGGACATCTACAACATCAGAAAACCATCACGTCAGAGAGGCAAAACTCACAGAAAAATGACCTGGCACAATTGATGCGACAACTTTCCCCGAGACTAACAAGAAAAGTACAAATAGCACAAGAAACGGGTGCTTCAAATTGGCTGACAACACTACCAATCAAGGCAAAAGGCTTCAATCTAAACAAACAAGAATTTAATGATGCTATTGCACTGACATATGATTGGCCGATTGAAGGACTGCCCGATCGATGCGTTTGTGGAATCAACAACGATGCAGACCACAGCATGATATGTAAGAAGGGAGGATTCATCAGTATCAGGCACGATGAAGTAAGAGATGTAACGGCGAACATGCTCAGGGAGGTGTGTCGAGATGTGGTGCGCGAACCATCACTCATTCCCTTGGAGGGAGAGATCTTGCAGCACAGGACGGCCAACACATCCAACGAAGCACGAGTGGACATTAGTGCAAGAAGTTTTTGGACAAGAGCACAGCGAGCGTTCTTTGACGTAATAATATTTGACCCAATGGCCCATAGCTACAGCGGGCTGTCTCTGGAGGCTGCACACAAGAGGAATGAACAAGAGAAGGTCAGGGCATATGGGGAAAGGATCTTAAATATCGAACATGGCAGCTTTACCCCACTAGTCTTCACCACATCTGGAGGGATAGGACCTAGGGCCCAGTGCTTCTATTCAAGGCTTGCAGAGATCATCGCAGAGAAGAAGAAACAGCCCAGGAGCCACGTTGTAGCCTGGATGAGGTGCCGTCTATCTTTCTCATTGCTCAGATCAGCACTACTATGCCTGCGGGGAACAAGAATGTCTGCACCACAACCAGCGACGGTGGCAGAAGTGGACTACGAGGCAGCAGTGGCAGAGGGTCGCATAGGAAGGAGACTGGATTGAAGTTGCATGGTGTTGAATAGTAATATCTGATGCTTGTAAAATAAAATGTATGAACAATATAAAATAAAAATCAATGTAGTAGTAGTAGTAGTAGTACCAAGCAGGGGGAGAGGCAGCAATTCATGCCATAAGAAAAATATATGAGCGAGTGGACTGTGAAGCTGTGCTGCTAGTGGATGCAACAAATGCCTTTAACACCATCAACAGAAAGACAGCAATAAATAACATCAAGGTAAAATGCCCCAGCTTTTCCACCTATGTAGAGAACACCTATAAACGGCCTGCGGACCTCTTCATAGTAAACAACCAGAACACACGACGTGGATCAGCTCTGAAATCAATGGAAGGAACCACACAAGGTGACCCCGTAGCAATGGCAATGTATGCATTAGGTCTCTCAGTGTTGCTAACCTTAACAAGCCATGAGGTGACACAAGTCAAGCAGGTGGCCTATGCAGACGATCTCACTGGAGCGGGAAAAGTCAACAATCTCAAGCACTGGTGGGAGCAAGTATCATGTGTAGGCCCAGAAATAGGGTACCATCCAAATGCCAGAAAGTCAATACTAATAGTAAAACCAGAACATTATGAAAGTGCGTTAGAAGCTTTCAGAGGTAGTGAAGTGGTAGTAACAAAAGACGGACAGCGTCACCTTGGGGCAGTGATCGGCATGGAAGAGTTCAAGAACAAACACATAGAGGAGAAGGTCAGGGAGTGGATAAATGAAATGAAAAAACTGGCCAATATTGCAAAGACGGAACCACAGGCTGCGTATTCGGCATTCACATATGGGGTCAAACATCGCTGGACCTACTTGATGCGAACCGTTCTAAATGTGAGCGCATTACTTCAACCGCTGAAAGATGCCATCAGAGACAAACACATCCCAGTGTGGGTAAAGTTGCACACCCCGAGTGAAACAGAAAGGGAGTTGCTTGCACTGCCTTCTAGGTTGGGAAGGCTGGGAATCATCAACCCAGTGAGGAGGGCGACAACGGAATACCTGAACTCGGTAAAGATAACAGGATCTCTCACTGACCGTATCGTAGCACAAGACTCTGACGGTGAAGTGGACCAAGCGGACATCTACAACATCAGAAAGACCATCACGTCAGAGAGGCAAAACTCACAGAAAAATTACCTGGCACAATTGATGGGACAACTTTCCTGGAGACTAACAAGAAAACTACAAATAGCACAAGAAACGGGTGCATCAAATTGGCTGACAACACTACCAATCAAGGCAAATGGCTTCAATCTCAACAAACAAGAATTTAATGATGCTATTGCACTGAGGTATGATTGGCCGATTGAAGGACTGCCCGATCGATACGTTTGTGGAACCAACAACGATGCAGACCACTCCATGATATGTAAGAAAGGAGGATTCATCAGCATCAGGCACGATGAAGTAAGAGATGTAATGGCGAACATGCTCAGGGAGGTGTGTAGAGATGTGGTGCGCGAACCATCACTCATTCCCTTGGATGGAGAGATCTTGCAGCACAGGACGGCCAACACATCCAATGAAGCATGAGTGGACGTTAGTGCAAGAGTTTTTTTGGACAAATGCACAGCGAGCGTTTTTTGACATAAGAGTATTTGACCCAATGGCCCATAGCTACAGCGAGCTGTCTCTGGATGCTGCACACAAGAGGAACGAACAAGAGAAGGTCAGGGCATATGAGGAAAGGCTCTTAAATATCGAACAATGCAGCTTTACCCCACTAGTCTTCACCACATCTGGAGGGATGGGACCCAGGGCCCAGTGCTTCTATTCAAGGCTTGCAGAGATCATCGCAGAGAAGAAGCAACAGCCCAGGAGCCACGTCGTAGCCTGGATGAGGTGACGTCTATCTTTCTCATTGCTCAGATCAGCACTACTATGCCTGCAGGGAACAAGACGTTCTGCACCACAACCAGCGACGGTGGCAGAAGTGGACTACGAGGCAGCAGTGGCAGAGGGTCGCATAGGGAGGCGACTGGATTGAAGTTGCATGGTGTAGAATAGTAATATCTGATGCTTGTAAAATAAAATGTATGAACAATATTAAATAAAAATCAATGTAGTAGTAGTAACTCACGATGATGAGTCTGAGAGCTTACCCCGGAATAGGAAGTAAGTAGTAGTAGTAGTAGTAGTAGTAGTAGTAGTAGTAGTAGTAGTAAAAGTAGTCAATGTAAACGTTAACTACTATCACATAAGTTACTAAGCTCACTATGACATCTTCCTAATTTCATCAGTACCACTCACTATCCTTGCTAGCATATCCCTCTAATCTCACTCCCCTAATATCAAGTTCCTGGACTCAGTATATGCTTGTAAACAAATTAGAATGTGGGAGTAACTTAAGAGGTGATCAGTGCAGGTACAGGTTAATTAAAGGTGAGGTAGAATTATATAGGAGGTCGTAATTAGTTTGTGTGTACACAGGTATACACACAAGCTTGCACTCACTCGCACGCACACACTCACGATACATACACACACACACACAATCTCATCTACACATTGACAGCCCCCCCCCCCTCAATACACACACACACACACACACTAACACATATAATCTCATCTACGCATTGACAGCCCCCCCCCCCCCCCCCCCGTCCACACACACCCGCAGGCAAGTACACACACATCCATATATATATACACAAACAGACATATTCCTATACAGGCAAGCAGGCACACTCACAGATTAGCTCATTCATTCACACTTGTCATACATAATGAACACAGGGCGAGTCCATTCATTCCCGAGAGAGGGATATTTACTACACACACACACACACACACACACACACATTCATGTACACACACATATAATACACCTCCCCGTGGCGTAACTGATAGCGCGTCTGGCTCACAACCAGAAGGTCCCGGGTTCGAGGCCCGGGCGGGGATGAGACATTTGGGCAAGTCTCCTAACGGTGTAGCCTCTGTTCACCTAGCAGTATAAATAGGAACCTGGTATAAGTGGACGAAGTTGTGACGTCCCATCTGGGGTTGGTGATCGGTTACAAGGTGAGATGGGTATCGTACTGGTCAACCTAAGCTACTGGTCAACTCAGCCTTCGGGTGAGACTGGTACCGTAGTGAGAATGGTACCGTACAGATTAACCCTAAGCCTTCGTTTCCAGATGTCGCCAATTGGCTAAAATACAGACTACACACACATCCACAGCCATTCCAACGATACATAAACACTTAACATGCATTTCACGCAATACATTCCCAGTTAAAGAGGCGCGATAATAATGATCTTTGCTCGCATTGCGTGGATTCCCCTTGACGAACAAGCAAGTGAACACAGACACACAAACACACACTTTGCACACACACTTTATCCCAAACGTACTCATTCATTCGCAAGCGTAGTCATTCATTTGTGAAAGAGGATTATGTAACCCCCCCCCCCCCCCCACACACACACGTAATCCCAAGCGTACTCATTCATTCGCAAGCGTAGTCATTCATTTGTGAAAGAGGATTATGTAACCCCCCCCCCACACACACACGTAATCCCAAGCGTACTCGTTTATTCATAAAACGTAATATTTCATTAAAGCACGGATGTTACATACGTTGCCAAAGTGTATTACTGAAACACAACCAATGACAACATTAAATAGACACACTCACATACACTTAAACATTTATTATGCTTATTTTGTGTACAATTTCATTTACCAAATGTACATTCGTGAAACTTATAATCAACCTATTCTCTCTCTCTCTCTCTCTCTCTCTCTCTCTCTCTCTCTCTCTCTCTCTCTCTCTCTCTCTCTCTCTCTCATTAACACAGTAATTAGTCATGTCCCGTTGTGCAAGTTGGTCATTTACAATCTTAATTAAGTTTCCGTGTAATTATAATGATCTAAAGAACCATTACTTGTGAGCAGGCTAGTATTGTAACAGTGTGTGTGTAAGTGTGTGTGTGTGTGTGTGTGTGTGTGTGTGTGTGTGTGTGTATGTGTGTGTGTGTGTGTTGTGTGTTAATATATCAGGAAATATGCGGGACTTGATCATCCCCTTGAGGATTATGACGCATTTTTACAGTCTATTTTGGCTATCATTAGACGTTTTTATACAGGAAGGATTTGTGGGAATTAAAAGGGTAAAATTTCTCAATTATTTACCCCCTGACTTATATATAGTATATACCCTTCCTAATTTTATAAAATCGTTAATAATAACCAGATTAACTGTTAAAATGCGTCATAATCCTCGAGGGGATGATAAAGTGCTCTTCCTCACATGGTGTTTATTTTCATTCTGTCTACTTTTCAAAGTATATTTTTATCAAATGATATGATGATGTTATCCGTAGGCGCAGTCTATCTATATCAACAGTTCACTGAAAATCTGGCTCAGAAACTGTATAATATCAAGCTACTATTCCTTTTCATTGAGAAAAAGCTGTATTAAATCAGGTATTAGAGTAAATAATGATAATGAAAGTGTTTGGGTAGAGGTTCCCGAAGATAGTGAGATCATAGTTATTGGAGTTATGTATAGACCGCCATATATGAGTAGAAATGACGGAACGTCATTATGGGAGGAAATTAAAATGTCATGAAGGTTTAGCAATGTGTGCAATATGGGGGACATTAATTTTCCGAATATAGATTGTCAGCATCAAATAGGCAACTATGATTCTGAGGAGTTCATTGAGGTAGTACAAGATAGTTTTGTATTTCAATTCATAGATACGCCGACTATAGGTAATAATATTCTCCATTAGTTTTCAAAAGGCCTTTGACAAAGTTCCCCACAAACGTTTATTGCTAAAACTAAAAGCGCATGGAATACAAGACGGTGTGTTGAAATGGATAGAAAATTGGCTCAGCGACAGAAAGCAAAGAGTAGTCATAAACGGGAAGGCATCTAAATGGACCAATGTAAGTAGCGGGGTACCCCAGGGATCGGTACTAGGACCAATTCTCTTTCTAATTTACATGAACGACATAGATGAGGGTCTCACCTGTACAATCTCAAAATTTGCTGACGATACAAAATTGCAAATAGCGTACTCTCAAAAGATCAAGTTGACGATATGCAACACAATCTAGATAAATTGTCACATTGGGCCCAAATTTGGCAAATGAGTTTCAATGCGGATAAATGTAAAGTACTACATATCGGATACCTAAATGAGAAAGCAAACTATTCGATGAATGGCACTCAGCTTAAGAATGTAAACAGAGAAACCGATCTGGGAGTAACAATATCGAGTAACCTAAAACCGAGTCAACAATGTTCAGAAGTTGTTAAGAAGGCACACAAAATAATTGGCTTTATAGGCAGGTCATTTGAGCATAAATCCAAAGACGTAATCCTAACCCATTTACAATTCCTTAGTCCGCCCTCTTCTGGAATACTGCGTTCAATGCTGGTGCCCTTATTACCAAAAAGACATAAACAAGCTAGAACGAGTTCAACGTAGAGTTACCAAAATGATACCTAGCCTAAAGAACAAACCATTAAATTAAATCTACTTCCTTTAACCCAGCGCAGATTAAGAGGTGACTTAATTCAAGTGTTCAAAATCATCAAAGGCATCGACAATATGAACTGTAGTAAGTACTTCACTATCGACCAATCTAATTACACGCGGGGAAACGGTTGCAAAATTATTGGTAAATCTTTTAACTCACACGAATCTAAGAATTTCTTCTTCAATCGAGTTGTCAACTTGTGGAATGGGCTTCCCCGAGACGTCATAGACTGCAGCACCGTTGATTCATTTAAATTCCGCCTAGACAAATATCTCGCATCAAACCCACGACTGACTGCGTTTGTAAATGAATAACTTTATTTTATCCTCCCCTCAGTTACTAACCTATATGTCCCCTACTAACTTCCTAGTCCTGCCACGTTAGTGGCAGGGCAGTAGTTCCCTTTCCAATGTTCCCTTACCCACTCTAAACCACTGTTTGGACACTTGATCCTCAGTGTTTTGGAGGACAAGCAGCCTAGAAGGGTCACTAGATCTGTTGTTGCTTGATTTCCTTTGTACTCCTTTGTACTTTGTAGTAACAATGCAAACATAATAACTAATGTAGAGATAGGGAACTACCTAGGAAGTAGCGACCACAATTTGGTATATTTTAATATACAATGGAAAGGTAAAACCAGAGAGAATACAACATTTGATATCTGACTTCAGAAAAGCCAATTATGGTGGGTTAAAAAGAGCCCTATTAGCGGACCCAATGGTCAACAAATTTAAGTCGATCCAGGTGTCCAAATGAGTGTACCCCTTCTCAGGTACCTGTCAGCTTAAGTCAGGAAGAGACATCAAACTTGGTAGATACATACGATATTGTTTATCACGTCAGTATTCAATGAGCAAAATACAAATATCCCAAAAAGAAAATTTAAATCAACACAGAACCAACCCAAATGGATGAATAATAGACTATTAGATCTTCTAGGAAAAAAATAGAGGCATATATAGAAAAATGTAGAAAGGCGAAATTCACCTACTGTACTTGCTTACTATCAGAATCTATCTAGACAGGTAAAAAAGGATATTAGGAAAGACCAAATAAATTACGAAATCAAGGTTGCCAATAACTCAAAAAATAATCCTAAAGCTTTTTGCCAACTATATAAATCCAAGGTTAGAGATGTAATCAACCAACCCGTGTACCAGATAATCCTAATCATAATTCCCACCTACTGGACTTATTTTTAACAACCAATTCAGAAAATTATGATGTTACAGTGAGGTCCCCGCTTGGATCTTCTGATCACTGTCTGATACAGGCCACCTGTCTATCACCTACCACACCTTCCCACTCTGAACCTGTTTTGGTGACTAAATGGCATTACGATAGGGCAGACTGGGAGGGTCTTCAAGGTTTCTTTATTGATATTCCCTGGACCTCTTTCTTTTCTAATGATGCACACTCCACCTTGAGCCACATACAAGATTTTGTAAAAATTGGAATGGAAACTTTTATTCCTCATCAAAAGTACAGTAAAAGATCTAATTCACCTAAATGGTTTGACCATAATTGTGCTAGAGTAACTGAACAAAAAGCAATAGCCTACAATGCATACACAAGATCAAAAACTCATGAAGCCTTTAATTACTTTAGAAACATCAGAAATCATGCCAAAACTGTATTAAACCTAACTAAATCAAACTTTCTCCACAAACAGGCAAATAAACTTCTAAATAATCCAAATGATAACAAAATATTTTGGTCTACTCTTAACTCATTTAAATCCAACTTCACTACTGCTTCATCCATTCCACCATTAAAATCTCCGACTGGCAATCTTGTAAGTGACCCACGAGGTAAAGCTAACCTTCTTGCGGATATTTTCTCCACCAACTCAACCTTAGATGAAATAAATCAAGATGTCCCTGTACTTAATTTTAATTCGCCTGAAATTCCCTCACTTAAGATCCACACCAGACATGTCAAAACTATTTTGCAGAATCTCTCAGTAGATAAGGCTCCTGGTCCAGAGGAAATTCCTCCAATAGTACTTAAGAATTGCTCCTTGGTGCTCGCTCCTGTATTGGCAAAATGTTTCCGTCTGTGTACTCATACCTCATGCTTCCCAGTACCCTGGAAAGAAGCAAACATCCATCCAGTTCCTAAAAAAGGTGCCTCTTCAGATCCATCAAACTACAGACAAATAGCTATAACTTCCACTCTTGGTAAAGTCTTTGAAATTATATTAAATAATCACATAATTAAGCATCTTGAGAATAATAAATTAATCAGTGATAGGCAATATGGTTTTAGACGATGTCGATCAACTGCAGACATGCTTTGCCTTCTTACGCATCAAATCAACCAAGCTACAGACCAACATGGTGAAACACATACAATAGCACTGGATATATCAAAGGCATTTGATAGAGTCTGGCATCAATCCTTATTGTCGAAGATGTCACACTACGGCCTTGCATTATTAGTTCCACTAATTTCTTCTTATCTTCATAACAGAAAAATATGTGTAATGGTAGATGGCCTTTATTCTCAATTTCACTCAATAAATGCTGGTGTTCCCCAGGGATCAGTTTTGGCCCCAATTCTGTTCCTCATTCATATCAATGATCTCATATCTACCACTCATAATCCAATACATTCCTACGCAGATGACTCAACACTCCACAGTTCCTTCACATTTACCAATTCTTTCACCCAACCCGATCTTATAAATTCAAAAATAAACACTGCAATTTCTCTGAACCAGGACCTTTCTAGAATTAATGGATGGGGACAAAAGAATCTAGTTTCCTTTAATGCACAGAAAACCAAATACATTCAATTTTCTAACCGACAGAATCTCACTGACTCCCATATATTTTTTAATGATGTAAATATTCCCACTTCCCCTAGTATTGACATTCTCGGTGTAACATTAACTACTAACTTGAGCTGGACACATTATGTTAGAAGCATTGCTAAGAATGCCTCTAAAAAACTGGGACTCCTGTACAGAGTTCGAGAATTCTTCACTGACGAGCAGTTGGCCGTGATATATAAAAGTCATGTGCGTTCTCAGATGGATTACTGTTCACCTCTGTGGGGTGGAAGTGGAGTGGTTACATTGAGGCAGTTGGACAAAATTCAAAATAAAGCTATTAGAATAATCAATAACCCTGCAATCACACAGGACCTTGCTACATTATCCATACGAAGAAACGTTGCATCCCTTGCATTATTCTACAGATATTTTCACAGCAATTGTTCCGAGGAACTTGCTTCAATTGTGCCGCCTCTCCACATCTTTCCCCGTAGAACTAGGGCAGCTGAGAGCGCCCATGAATTTACACTTTCTCCTCCACAATGCAGAACTTCTGCTTATCAGAATTAATTTATCCCCAGAGCTACTACTCTTTGGAATTCACTTCCCTGGAATTGCTTTCCACAAACTGACAATCTACAAATGTTTAAATCCAGTTGTTACAAACATTTTATGAATGGAGGATGCCTTTAGGCACATGGACCTTTTTGTTTTATCTGTGTTTTTCCTTCCTCCGTTCATTGTCTCTTAAAAAAAAATAAAAATAAAAACAAAAAAATGGGTCCCCTTAAAACTTCGATAGGAGAAATGACAGAAAATGATTTAGAAATTGCGCAGTACATTAAATAGTCAATTTCTTTCCGTTTTCATTATTGACAATTTGGAACAGATTCCAGAAGTCCGTAAGGTACAGTATATAGCGATAGTATAGCAAATTGAGCCTTTTTCTATTGCACTAGACATATCGAAAGCCTTCGATAGAGTCTGGCATAAATCTTTAATTTCTAAACTACCCTCCTTCGGTTTCTATCCCTCCATCTGTGCCTTTGTCTCTAATTTCCTTTCCGGCCGTTCCATAGCTGCGGTTGTGGACGGCCATTGTTCACTTCCTCACCCTATAAACTCCGGTGTTCCTCAGGGCTCTGTCCTATCTCCTATTCTCTTTCTAATTTTTATAAATAATCTCCTTAACTGTACCTTAATTCCCATCCATTCATACGCAGACGACTCAACCTTACACTACTCCATTAGTTTTTCAGAACGCCCCAGCCAGCAATCCCTCAACGACAAACGTATTGAAGCCATAGAACTCTTAAATTCTGATCTAAATACTATTTCCAATTGGGGCAGAGAAAACCTTGTTAACTTTAATGCTTCCAAAACCCAATTTCTCCATCTATCTACCCGTCAGGATCTCCCAGCGGACTATCCCTTATTCTTCAACAATACAAAAATCAACCCTTCATCTTCTCTCAATATTCTTGGTGTCTCTTTTTCTTCTGCTATCATTTGGAAGGACCATATTACCAGTCTTGCTAAGGCAGCCTCCCAGAAGCTGGGTGTGCTCAACCGCCTTAGGGGTTCTTTTCCCCTGCACAGCTTCTTGCTCTGTACAGGGGCATAGTGTGCCCTTGTATTGAGTATTGTTCACATGTGTAGGGAGGTTCCTCTCACACCGCTCTCCTAGACAAAGTTGAAAGGAAGGCCTTTCGTATCATTAACTCCCGTCCACTCACCAACTCTCTGCAATCTCTCTCTCTCCGCCGCAATGTTGCATCTCTCTCGCTATTCTATCGCTACTATAATAATCAGTGTTCCTCAGAGCTATCCCAGTGCATACCACCTCCTTTACGTAGGGCACGTGGTACCCGTCTTGCAACTCAATCCCACCCCTACTCTGTGCAACTCTCCAACCCAAGAGTGAAACGTTACTCTCAAACTTTCTTCTACTCAACATCTGAGCTCTGGAACTCTCTCCCAGAATCAGTCTTTCCCTCTTCCTATGACTTAAATTGCTTCAAACTCCGTGTGTCCAGGCATTTTGGCTCGAACGTCCCTTGATTTTGGCCCTGTCACTCTTTCAACTATGGGGGAGGCACTCGCTATAGGCAGTTATGCCTTTTGCCTCCCTCAATCACATAGACAAAAAAAAAAAAAAAAAAATAGGTTAAGTACGGTTACTATAAGTAGCAATGATGTGCTTAAGGAAATTGACAGACTGAAACCTCATAGATCGCCTGGTTCTGATGAGGTATATGGTAGAGTATTAAAAGAATGCAGAGATGAGTTAAGTTATCCATTAACATTTCTATTTAACAAGTCATTAGAGACAGGCTTAGTTCCAGAAGCTTGGAAGCTTGCAAATGTAGTTCCGATCTTCAAAAAAGGTGATAAATCAATAGCATCCAATTACCGTCCCATTAGTCTCACATCAATCATAGGAAAGCTACTCGAGTCAATTATTGCTAGTAAAATTAGAAACCACATAGAAACATATAATTTAATAAATTCTTCTCAGCTTGGATTCACTCAGGGACGTGCTTGCCTTACTAATTTGCTTAATTTTTTCTCAGAGGTATATGAAGCAGTAGATAATGACAAGGCATATGATATAATATATTTAGATTTCAATAAAACTTTCGACAGAGTCCCCCATGAGAGATTGATGAGAAAGGTTGAGGCACATGGGATAGGTGGGGCGTTGCTGGGATGGAATAGGTCATGGCTAATTGGTAGGAAGCAGAGAGTTAGCATAAATGGTAGCAAGGCAGAATGGGGAGCAGTCAAAAGTGGTGTCCCCCAGGGATCTGTATTAGGTCCCCTGTTGTTTGTTATATACATAAATTACCTTGATTTAGGTATAACTAGTAGGATAAGTAAATTTGCAGACGATACCAAAATGGGGAGAAAAATTTATTCAGATGGAGATTTAGGGATTTAAGGGATTTAGATACCTTACACGAATGGTCAGTAAATTGGCAGATGAAGTTTAACATTGACAAATGCAAGGTATTAAAGATAGGGAAGATGCATACAAATGTTAAATATAATCTAGCTGATAATGGAATTAGAAAACTCAGATTGTGAGAAAGATCTAGGTGTCTTTGTTAGCAATAATTTGAAGCCTAGAAAACAGTGTCTAAACGTTAGTAACAAGGCAAACAGGATTCTCTACTAGGAGTGTGAGTAACAGAACTGCTGATGTTGTCTTAAAACTTTACTGGTCATTAGTGAGACCCCTTATGGATTATGCTGTTCAATTTTGGTGTCCTTATTACAGAATGGACATAGCTTCATTAGAGAGAGTACATCGTAGAATGACAAAAATGATCCATAATATTGAAAGGTTGAAGAAATTAGGTTTACATTCGTTAGAGAGACACAGAGTTAGAGGGGATTAGTGGGTTAGTGGGATTAATAAAGGGGACATGACAAATGTACTAAAGCTCAGTGATAGCGAAAGAACTCGAACAAATTGTTTCAAATTAGATAAATTTCGTTCCAGAAAGGATATAGGCAAATAGTGGTTTGGTAACAGAGTTGTATATACAGTAGGTAGAATAGGCTACCGAGTGCTATAGTGGGATCAAGAACTATAGGGAGCTTTAAGATAAAATTAGATAGGCATATGGACGAGATGGGTTGGGTTTGAGGGGGATCTGTCAGGTGTGGGCCAATCGGCGCTCTGTAGACCCCCGTATTCTGACCTCTAACCGTTTCGGTGAGGTCAGTCCTAATGGTGTTAGTGAGCTGGACTGAATACGCCCAGCTTATAAGGCCTTATAATTAGGGTTAGGTGTGAGAGGGATCTGCTTAGCTTGGGCCAATCGGCTTTCTGCAGACTCCCATTTTCTTATGTTCTTATGTCCTTATGTTTCTCGTAACCTTTGACCAGTACTACTAGTCCATGTCTAGTAATAATAATGATAATGATAATAATAATAATAATAATAATAATAAAAATCATGTGGGTAATTTCGGTGTGAGTATCCTAGGTTCGAGTCCTTAGAGTGCCATGTGTATTTGTTGATTTCATTAATTGAGTTTAGAAGTAAAGTGGGTTGGTGAACAAATATATATTATTATTATGGTATTCACTGGGAAAGCTCTATGGAACACTGACTATTGTAGTAGCGATAGCATAGCGAGAGAAACGCAACATTGCGGCAAAGAGAGAGAGAGAAATTGCAGAGAGTTGGTGAGTGAACGTGAGTTAATGATACGAAAGGCTTTCCTTTCTACTTTGTCTAGGAGTGCAGTGTGAGAGGATCCTACCCTCACATGTGAACAATGCTTAATACAAGGACGCACTGTGCCCCTGTACAGAGCAAGATGCTGTGCAGGGGTAAAGAACCCCTTGAGGCAGTTGAGCACAACAAGCTTCTGGGAGGCTGCCTTAGCAAGACTGGTAATATGGTCCTTCCAAGTCAAGGACGCACTGTGCCCCTGTACAGAGCAAGAAGCTGTGCAGGGGTAAAGAACCCCTTGAGGCAGTTGAGCACAACAAGCTTCTGGGAGGCTGCCTTAGCAAGACTGGTAATATGGTCCTTCCAAGTGAGAGCAGAAGAAATTGAGACTTCGAGAATGTTGAGAGAAGATGAAGGATTGATTTTTGTATTGTTGAAGTGTAATGGATAGTCCTCTGGGAGTTCCGCACGGGTAGTAAGGTTTTCTCTGCCCCAATTGGAAATAGTAGTTAGATCAGAAGATAAGTGTTGCATGGCTTTATTACGTTTGTTTTTGAGGGATTGCTGACTGGCGCATTCAGGAAAACTAATTGAGTAATGTAAGGTAGAATCATCTGCGTATGCATGGATGGGACTGGAGGTACAGTTGAGAAGATCATTTATGAAAATTAGAAAGAGAATGGGATATATATATATATATATATATATATATATATATATATATATATATATATCTATATATATATATATATATATATATATATATATATACTAGATATATACTATATATATATATATATATACTGTATATATATATATAGTTGGAGGGTTGAGAGCGGTCACCCTTCTTTGGGACAGGTTGAATGAGAGCAAACTTCCAGCAAGAAGGAAAGACGTTAGAGGAGAGACAGAGACGAAAGAGTTTGCCTAGGCAGTTTTTTAGTACAACAAGAGGAATACCGTTAGGACTGTACGCCTTCTTAGAATTAAGCCCAGCGTGGGTAGAAAGTACATCTTTAGAAGAGATTATGATATTAGGCATAAGTTGGAAAGAGGTGGGTGGAGAGGGAGGAATAACACCAGAATCATCCAAGGTGGAGTTTCTAGCAAAAGTTTGAGTGAAGAGTTCAGCTTTGTCAGAGGAAGAAGTGATGGTTGTGCCATCAGAGTGGAAAAGGGGAGGGAAAGACGAGGAAGACAAATTATTGGAGAGGTTTTTGGCTAGATGCCTGAAAGCTTGGGAAGAGCTAGAGTTGGATAATTCAGTGCATTTATTATTGATGAAAGATTGTTTGGCTAGTCGAAGAACAGATTAAGTTTGATTCCGGGCAGAAACAGAGGAAGAATGATATTTTTGAGTCTTAAGGCGTCGGTTCCGTTTGAATGCTTCCTCCTTCTTGCAGACAGCAGTAGAACAAATGTGAGTAAACCAAGATTTTTTAGCATTAGACTGAGAGAAAGAAAATGGAATGTATGCTTCTACGCCCGAGAGGATTACCTCGGTAATGCGTTTAGCACTCTCCGAGGGTCTCCGGCCACGGAAGCAAAAGTCATTCCATGGAAAATCAAGGAAGTGCTGCCGAAGAGCCTCCCAGTCGGAAGCGCCAAAGTGCCACAAGCGCCGCCGGTTGGGAGGATCGGTTGGCCGTACTGGAGAGATAGGACAGGTGACAGATATTAGTTTATGGTCAGAGGAGCCCAAATGAGAGAACAAATTAGCAGTATAAACAGAAGGGTTATAGGTTAGAAATAAGTCAAGAATGTTGGACCGATCTCCGAAGCGATCCGGGATACGGGTGGGTTGCTGGACTAACTGCTCTAGGTTATTTAAGATAGAACAATTTTAGGCTTGTTCACCAGGTTGCTCAGTGGACACAGAGGAGAGCCATTGGTGGTGGTGAAATTTCCTAAGATGGAGATTTCTGCGAAAGGAGAGATGGACAGAATGTGTTCCACTTTAGAAGTTAGATAGTCAAAGAATTTTGGATTGTCAGTAGAATTAGGGGAGAGATAGACAGTGCAGAAATATTTAGTTTGAGAGTGACAAGACAGCTTTAGCCAGAGAGTTGAGAATTCAGAAGAATTTAAGTTGGGAACACAAGAGAAAGCAATATTGTTGCGTGCATAGACGCAACATCCACCTTTGGTTCGAAACTGAGGATAGAGATAGTAGGAGGATACAGAGAAGGGTTTGCTGTCAGTAGTCCCAGACAACTGTGTCTTGGTGAGAAAGAGAAGATCAGGGTTGGCAGAAGAGAGGTGGTGTTCCACAGAGTGGAAGTTAGAGGAAAGGCTACGAATGTTACAGAAATTAATAGTAAGAATAGAAGGTGGTGGTCCAGAGCATATACAGTATATACAATATAATATATATATATATATATATATATATATATATATATATATATATATATATATATAAAGTGTAAAATGCCTTATAACAAAATATACCGAAAATGAGTGCAAGTTTGAGAACGGTGCGGGGATACTCTTGTGCTATTATATTAACCCTTTACGAGCGGCCTATGCGGTTTATTTATATGTACCGCCCAGCGGGGTGTTTTTAGCCAAAATAGGGCTGTTTACGTGATCATTTTCATGCCTAAATAAGACCCAGAACGTAAAACAAGTATCTATCCCTGAAAGGGCATAAACAGAGCTTTCGAATGACACCATAACGATCCTTTTATGATGGCTAGTTTTCTTGCAATAACCGTGCAACGCGAGCGCAAAAAGCAGGTAATTAGCCACTTTCCCGATACAATTCCGTATATAGCGAGTGAGAGAGGTAGGAGGGAGGTGAGATTCGTGTCAGTAGGTTCGCCGCGGTGGTCTGGAGCAGTCATACACTCGCTACTCTCCTGCCACCACTTGTCTCTCTCTCTCAGCAACATTACGTGCTGAAATTGCCACTCGAGTTATGTCGAGCGCCGCCACATAGTCCAGCTTTATTTAACTCGACTTAAGGTACGCGCCGATTTTTAGGGGTTAATATAAAACAGACAATTGTGGATAAAATAACATTTTTATTTCATTTTTGTAAAGTGCGTGAAAAGAACTTGTCATTTCAATGATTTCATAATTATGTATAAATATTACCTTTTGTCTTCACTGAATTTTGTTATTTACGACGGTGCAAAGTGGAAAGATGTTGGGAAAACATAAATTTTTGTTAGGCCGCATCGCTTTTAATGACGATTATTTATTTGTTGTGGGTTTTGCTACGATATTATTGCCGATCATCCTTTCCTCTTTCTATTGAGATATTATGGATTGCACTAAGCTTAACCTCTAAACTGTGTTTATTGGTATGGAGAGGGATATCCTCTATGCGGAAGATTGACGGTTTTGATAGGGCTTACAGAATTGAATACAAATACCATTAACATCTCTGAAATGGAAGTCTGCATCTATCCTAAAGAGATAATTATGAGGAAGAGGAAGATAATTAAGAAGAAGAAACAAAACAAAAAGAGGAGGAAAAAGAGAAAGCAGAGTATATGAGATGTGAAAATGTAATGGAAGGAGAGAGGCAGAGATGACGAATATGCTTCTAGTATATGTAAATTACTTGAGACAATTAATTAGAGACAAAATAGTAAATCATCTAGAAGAAAAGAACATTATAGAAGATTCACAGGACGGTTTCCGAAACAAACGTTCATGTTTAATAAATCTCTGTTGGACTTTGTTTATGGTATTTTCAACAAGGACAATGAAAATAAAGTACTTGACATGTAATCTACCTTGACTTTCAGAAAGCCTCTGACATAGTTACCCAAAAGCGTCTCCTGATAAAACTAAATGGACATGGCATTCAAGGGAGCGTGCTCCACTGGATCGAAAACAGGCTAACTGGGCAAATGTTATAAGTGTTATAAGTAATAATTAATGGTAAAGCATCAGATTGGACTACTGTCACAAGTGGTGTACCCCAGATGTTGGTGTTCGGACCTGTCCTCTTCTTGATTTATATACATTACATTGAGATTAGTCTTTTATGTAGAATTTAACAATTGCAAATAACACAAAACTAGCAATCACAATAGTGTCTTCAACTCAAAGACACTACATCCAAGATTATTTAGATAAACTGTGTAACTGAGCTCAGACATAGCATTGAGCTTCAATATCAATAAATGTAAAGTACTCTGTGTAGATTATAGGAAGACTAAGGCAAGTTATGGAATGAGCGGTATTCAACTCAAAGGTGTAGATAAAGAAACTGATTTAGGAGTATCATTTACAACAATTTAAAACTTGACCAACAATGGACTGAAATAGTTAAGAAAGCAAATAATATTATTGGATTCATTAGTAGGTCTTTCGAATACAAATCCTTAGATGTTAGTCTCACATTATATAATTTAATGGTTCAAACCCATCTAGGATACTTCGTTCATTTTGGTCACCATACTACCAAAAGGATATAGAGAAACTTGAAAGAGTACATCGACTAGTAACACAATTATTCCCAGACTAAGAAATAAACCATAAGAAGAACGTCTAGAAGAATTAAACTTTTTCATCTTGACTAAGCACAGACTACGAAGGCATATAATTCAAGTATTTAAGATAATCAAAGGTATCGACAATATACTGTAGATGCTAACAAATACTTCGCATTCGATTAGTCAAATTATGCCATAGGGAATGGCTGTAAAATCATCCATAAACCCTTAAATTCCCATCAAATAAAACATTTCTTTTTCAACCAAGTAGTAACTTATAGAATGGCCTGCCTAGCATTTTTTGTTTAGACCGGAGCACTGTTGAAACATTAAATGATTGCTTAGACACAAATCTCGCCCTTAAGCCTCGACTGACTGATGAATAAAGGAACGTAAATGAAGGACACTAGTTCATGCCTACATTACCTCACTTGTTGGAATGGATAGAGTAAGACTATTTCTTATTTTTCTGTTGAGTACCATATCAGTTTTTCCATTATGCATGGAAAATATCAAGCATATCCTGTCCTTTCTAAGCCATCTTTTCTCTAATACATGATTGAGAAGAAAGACATGGAGGAAGGGGAAGGAGAAGAAGGTGTGGGTGGAAGATAAAGCATGTAAGGGTATATGGCAAGAGCAGAGGCGGAGATGACCAATATACTTCCACCAATAACACTTTACTGCCGTACTTATGTAATTAAGGAGGAAGGGAAGGTGAAGAGGAGGAGGAGGAGAAGAAGGAGTAAGGGGAAACAAATAATTATGATGGGAAGGAATATGACAAGTGAGAAGACAGAGAAAAATCAGGAGGCTAAAAGACGAAGAAACAGAGGGGAGAGGATTACAAAGGAAATCAAGCAACAACAGATCTAGTGACCCTTCTAGGCTGCTTGTCCTCCAAAACACTGAGGATCAAGTGTCCAAACAGTGGTTTAGAGTGGGTAAGGGAACATTGGAAAGGGAACTACTCCCATGGAACTAATGTCCGTAGCAGTACTAGGAAGTTAGTAGGGGACATATGGGTTAGTAACTCAGGGGAGGATAAAATAAAGTTATTCATTTAAAAACGCAGTCAGTCACGGGTTTGATGCGAGATATTTGTCTAGGCGGAGTTTAAATGAATCAACAGTGCTGCAGTCTATAATGTCTTGGGGAAGCCCATTCCACAAGTTGACAACTCGATTGAAGAAGAAATTCTTAGATTCGTGTGAGTTAAAAGATTTACCAATCATTTTGCAACCGTTTCCCCACGTGTAATTAGATTGGTCGATAGTGAAGTACTTACTACAGTTCATATTGTCGATGCCTTTGATGATTTTGAACACTTGAATTAAGTCACCTCTTAATCTGCACTGGGATAAAGGAAATAGATTTAATTCTCTAAGACGCTGCTCTTCGTATGGTTTGTTCTTTAGGCTAGGTATCATTTTGGTAACTCTACGTTGAACTCGTTCTAGCTTGTTTATATCTTTTTGGTAATAAGGGCACCAGCATTGAACGCAGTATTCCAGAAGAGGGCGGACTAAGGAATTGTAAAGGGTTAGGATAACGTCTTTGGATTTATGCTCAAATGACCTGCCTATAAAGCCAATTATTGTGTTTGCCTTCTTAACAACTTCTGAACATTGTTGACTCGGTTTTAGGTTACTCGATATTGTTACTCCCAGATCGGTTTCTCTGTTTACATTCTTAAGCTGAGTGCCATTCATCGAATAGTTTGCTTTCTCATTTAGGTATCCGATATGTAGTACTTTACATTTATCCGCATTGAAACTCATTTGCCAAATTTGAGCCCAATGTGACAATTTATCTAGATTGTGTTGCATATCGTCAACTAAGGAGGAAAAGGAGGAGGGGAAGGAATAAGCAGTGCACAGTATATGGTCAGTGGAAAAGGAAGAGGGGGAGGAATAAGCAGTGCGCAGTATATGGTCAGTGGAAAAGGAAGAGGGGGAGGAATAAGCAGTGCAGAGTATATGGTCAGTGGAAAGGGAGGAGGCATAGATGACCAGGAACTCCAAAACTCACATAAATCACCTATCTTCTGATCTCTCTACTATCTATAATTGGGGCAAAGAAAACCTTGTTACTTTCAATGCTTCCAAAACTCAATTTCTCCATCTGTCTACTCGTCGCCCTCTTCCCGAAAACTATGACCTATTCTTCAACAACATACACATTAACCCTTCATATTCTCTTAATATTCGTTGTCTCTTTTTCTTCTGATCTCTCTTGGAAAGATCATATTACCACTCTAGCTAAAACAGCTTCCCAGAAGCTGGGTGTGCTGAGCCCTGCGCAGCTTCTTGCTCTGTACAGGGGCACAGTGCGTCCATGTATTGAGTATCGTTCACACTGTGGGGGGATACTCTCACACATCACTTATACACAAAGTGGAAAGAAAAGCCTTCCGTCTCAGTAAATCACGTCCACTCACCAATTCTCTGCAGTCCGTCTCTCTTCGCCACAATGTTGCATCTTTCTCACTATTCTACTGCTATTACAATAATCAGTGTTCCTCAGAGCTCTTTCAGTGTATACCACCCCCTCTTCGTAGAGCACGTAGCACCCATCTTGCAACACAATCCCACCCCAACGGTGTGCAACTCTCCAACCCAAGAGTGAAACGTTATTCTCAGTCTTTCTTCTATTCAACAGCTGAGCAGTCTTTCCCTCTTCCTATGACATAAATTGCTTCAAACTCTGTGTGTTAAATGCATTTTGGCTCGAACGTCCCTTGATTTTGGCCCTGTCACTCTTTCAACTCTTGGGGAGGCACTAACTGCGGGCAGTTCTGCCTTTTGTCTCCCTCACGCACATATAACAAAAATACCCCCCCCCTTACCTGCTTCATTAAGAGGGGCAGTAGGTAGTGGAGGAGGAGGAATAGAAAAAGGGTTAGTCTAAAGAGTTAAGGAGGAAAGTAGATAATATAGAAAGGGGAGAGCATACTACAAGAGAAGAGCAAAGACAACCAATATACCTATCCTGTTACGACTTTACTGCTGTACCTCCCATCCATGGTTTGTTCATTAAGAGGAGAAGGTACAAAGGAGTACAAAGGAAATCAAGCAACAACAGATCTAGTGACCCTTCTAGGCTGCTTGTCCTCCAAAACACTGAGGATCAAGTGTCCAAACAGTGGTTTAGAGTGGGTAAGGGAACATTGGAAAGGGAAACAACTGCCCTGGAACTAATGTCCGTGGCAGGATTGGGAAGTTAGTAGGGGACAGATGGGTTAGTAACTGAGGGGAGGATAAAATAAAGTTATTCATTGACAAACGCAGTCAGTCGCGGGTTTGATGCGAGATATTTGTCTAGGCGAAGTTTAAATGAATCAACGGTGCTGCAGTCTATAACGTCTCGGGGAAGCCCATTCCATAAGTTGACAACTCGATTGAAGAAGACATTTTTAGATTCGTGTGAGTTAAAAGATTTACCAATAATTTTGCACACGTTTCCCCGCGTGTAATTAGATTGGTCGATAGTGAAGTACTTACTACAGTTCATATTGTCGATGCCCTTGATGATTTTGAACACTTGAATTAAGTCGCCTCTTAATCTGCGCTGGGTTAAAGGAAATAAATTTAATTCTCCAAGACGCTCCTCGTATGGTTTGTTCTTTAGGCTAGGTATCATTTTGGTAACTCTACGTTGAACTCGTTCTAGCTTGTCTATACCTTTTTGGTAATAAGGGCACCAGGATTGAACGCAGTATTCCAGAAGAGAGCTGACTAAGGAATTGTAAAGGGTTAGGATAACGTCTTTGGATTTATGCTCAAATGACCTGCCTATAAAGCCAATTATTTTGTTTGCCTTCTTAACAACTTCTGAACATTGTTGACTCGGTTTTAGGTTACTCGATATTGTTACTCCCAGATCAGTTTCTCTGTTTACATTCTTAAATTAAGCTAAGTGCCATTCATCAAATAGTTTGCTTTCTCATTTTGGTATTCGATATGTAGTAATTTACATTTATCCGCATTGAAACTCATTTGCCAAATTTGGGACCAACATGACAACTTATCTAGATTGTGTTGCATATCGTCAACTTGTTCTTTTGAGAGTACGCTATTTGCAATTTTTGTATCGTCAGCAAATGTTTAGATTGTATAGGTGAGACCCTCATCTATGTCGTTGATGTAAATTAGAAAGAGAATTGGTCCTAGTACCGATCCCTGGGGTACCCCGCTACTTACATTGGTCCATTTAGATGCCTTACCGTTTATGACTACTCTTTGCTTTCTGTAGCTGAGCCAATTTTCTATCCATTTCAACACACCGTCTTGTATTCCATGCGCTTTTAGTTTTAGAAGTAAACGTTTGTGGGGAACTTTGTCAAAGGCCTTTTGAAAATCAAGGTATATAATATCTACAGCTTTACTCTCATCGTAGAGGTTGAGGATATCGTGGAAGAAGTCTAAGAGGTTTGTTAAACAGGAACGTTTTTTACGAAAGCCGTGTTGAGTATCTTTAAGTATGTTTTTTTCCTCTAAGTGATTTACGAGTCTGTCTCTTATGAGTGTTTCTAGCATTTTACATACAACTGAGGTTAAGCTAATTGGACGATAGTTACTGGGTAGGGATTTGCTGCCTTTTTTTAATATCGGTGTTACTTTGGCTAGCTTCCACTGATCAGGCATAGTTCCAGACTGCAAGGATTTATTGAATAGCAATGTCAGTGGTTTAGAGAGCTTATCCTTAGCTTCCTTTAGGACTCTATGTGAGATTGTATCAGGTCCAGGCATTTTATTTACCTTGAGTTTATCTAAACAATTCAATACTTCTCTCTCTGTAACGGTGATATTACTTAGAACTTCTGAATTATCAATCTGAATCGGCGATGGTGTAGGGATATCACTGAGGTCTTCTGTTGTAAAAACTGATGCAAAGAAGGTATTGAGGGCATTACTCATTTGTACTTCGTCTTTGGTGTATTCTCCATTTTCATCGACTAACGGTCCAACAGTAGAAGTAACTACTTTTTCCTTTCTGATATAACTATAGAATTCTTTCGGGTTTGTTTTACTTTGATTCGCAACATGTAACTCCAGGGTCTTTTTACTTTGCTTAATTAACTTTTTGGCTTTGCGTCGTAGCTCTAAAAATTTCACCCGTTCTTCGTCATTTTGTGAGGATTTTAATCTATCATTAGCAAACTTTTTAGCAAGCAGACAGTTTGAAATATCTTTATTCCACCATTTGGGCTTATTATTATGGCCTGTACGCCGTATTTTCGATGGTATGCAGTCCTGCACTGCTTTTAAGTAAGTGGTTTCGAATAATTCCCAAGATGTATTTATGTCATTATTGTTAATTAAAAAGCTCCAGTCAGTTTCTTTAAACATAGCTCTAAGTTTATGAAAGTTTGCTTTCTTGAATTTAGGGACTTTTTCGATGCTGCTATTTGGTTCGTTACTAGTAAACTTTAAAGTGAAAGTTATTGTACGATGGTCGCTGTTACTGAATTCATCACCAACATTCAAATTCTCTATTAATTCTTCTTTTGTTGCAAGTACAAGGTCTTGAACGTTATTACCACGGGTAGGCGATCGAACAAATTGATAGAGTGAACTCTCTTGCAAGTTCGCATACAAGTCATGTCCGGAGTGTGAAGTAAGAGTATCGCCCCACTTGGTCACATGTAAATTAAAGTCGCCAAAAAATACGGTATCTTGTGAGTTACTTACATCTGCAATTTGTTCATAAATTTCTCGGTCAATTTGCACTGATTGAGCTGGAGGTCTGTATATTAATGCAAGTATTATTTTTGTACCTTTAATATTCTTTATTAGCACAAAAGATATGTCGACGTTCACAATTTGAGGTTTTGACACGAGGGTCGGGTTAAGACTTTCTTTGATATCAAATAAAATGCCACCTCCATTTTTGTTTATTCGCTGTTCTCAAACATTACTTAACCGGGAAGTGAATACTCTGCTAAAAAGTCTCTATCTTCTGTATTGAACCAAGATTCTGTTATGCCAATCACATCATAATTTTCTGTAAACACTAGTTCCTCTAAATCTGAAAATGTATTGCGTACGCTACGAGCGTTTGCATAGACAACCTTAAAAGTTGCGGTTTTAGAACTTACAGAACGTTCTTTAATCAAATTTTTGGTTCTGGTCGGATCTACATTTACATTCATGGCTGTCCTCGGTCCTCGGTCATTATCTCGGCGGTTTTGAATTTGGGTCGTGTTGGTGGAGCTTTATCCAAATTCGCAGTTCTTGACGGATTAGCATTTAATTCCTTTGCAGGTTGCCGCCCTCGCTGTCTTCGATCCTCCTTCCTGGTTGTCCTGTGCTGAGTCGATTTCTTCTCCGAAGAAGGAGAAGCATGAAGAAGAGGAGGAAGTGGCAACTCATACTTGCCAAGCCCTTTCTCCATCATCTGTACTTGGCCTCGGCATCCCATATACTATCTGCAATAAGTACTAGGTTATCAGCTGTTACGACTGGGGTTCAAATATATCAGGGCTCTTATTCATTGGACTAGTAATGGCATAAATGCTACAACGGAAAGCGCTAGCTCCAACCTCTGATGTATATTCCCAGTGAACAAAGAACACAAATACTCTACAGAGTTCTATATGCAATAATAGGCTATCAAACTCTCAATAAATGTGCGTCTACTCTAGGCTTAATGTTATGTGAAAACAGCCTATTACTACCTATAACCGAAGGTGCTTGGTTATGGTATGCAAAGTAAGGTGGTAAGAGAAGTTACAGCTTACGTTACTTTAATCAATAAATGTCAGGCACTCCTGCATGAAAGAAAGTGCACTGAAGTCCTTCAACACTAACAAGGAATCTTCTTTAAATGTTAGATGCTATAAAGATGCTCGTATCGGAAATGGAACCCAAAAAGGCAGGCAGCGGAACAATGCTCGTGCAGGCTATGCACACAAAAAGGCAGAATATATAATGCCGTCGGAGCCAAGAATATCCTAAACACAACAACAATAATAATAATCGCCACGACAATGCAGTATTCCTATCAACAAAAAGAGCCTAAGTCGTTTGTGTCTCAATACATCCAACTAGGCTGCGAAATGCTTGTGTAATCATAAACGGGTATGCATAAAAAGAGTAATTAGGTTAATATACTTAATGTCTACTATGATTGATAAAGTCTAGCTAGAGTCAATGATACGAGATACTGGTGCGCATGGCATGCCGCATAGCCTAGTGCAAATCTCAAGTCTGTGCGTCAAATATTACGTTATAATGAAGGGTAGCTCTCTTGAGAAACCTTAATACCGAAGTATTAAGCGTTCTCCTGGCGTAACTCAAAGACAAACAATCGAGACTAGAACAGTGCAGAATGGTATAGGCAAAAAGCCCTCATTCGTGCATGCTCTATTCTCAATGGCACACAGACTAGAATTTACTCAATCAACTCCAGTTCTCAGGTATGTCGTGCAGCTTTTAACTAAAGCCAGCACTCATAGGAAACAATACCTTATAATATCAGACTCCTAGTCTAGCATTATCTAATCCAGCAGAACACTAATAATTAAAGGATGCAGTACTTAAACAATATAAATGCCAACCAATGCTTCGTGATCCACTTATCTTAACAACTAACATACATGGGTTATATCAGACCTTAACGCACAATACAACTGGCCAGCATGAAGCTGATTTTGCAGAGTTAACCAGAGGGGATATAGTCTTAATAAAAGGTGGTGAAAGATATGAAAAAAGAGAGAGGTAGGCAGAGGAAAAGATTCTCAGGTGCGAGCGGGGTACAGGTAGCAAGGGAGAAAGCTGGGTGCGTTCTAGAAACCAGATCTGAGGGAGAGAGTGGCGAGGAACTGTATATATACTCGCACTAGCTCGAGCCACGTGGGAAAACAGCGGTTACAAGTCATCTAACCACTAGCAAAGCTTACAGCATGGTAAGGGCCTCTCTCCACCAACCCCCGCGAGGCAGCCAGCCGTGACATCATCGAGCGGGACAAAAAACACTGCGCGCCCCCTCTCACTCTGTTCTACTCCCTCTCTCTCCCAGATCCTATCATTACTAGTTAATGATAAAACATATACTTTACAATTAAATATATAAAGCCTTGACATTGGTGAAAACAAAAAGCCTTTCTGGACTGCCCATGACACAAGCTTTCATATGAAATAAAGCACACTCTAATACATAAACTGTAGCCCCATCCACTGCCCTGGCGATCCTAGCGAGTCACTGTAGGACAAGCCATGCGGTTCTAACGGAGTGGTTAACGTCACACACCCCCCAAGATTTTTCTCAGAGGCCCCAAGGCTCACAAAAATCTGATGGTTAGAACCCATGCTATATCTCCACTTCCCATCACCCAGCGGCAGTAAAATATCTGGCACAGTTCTTCAACAAAACATTTTTCAAAAGTATAACCCTCCCCAACACCATAGGTTAAATTATATGTAGTTATGCTCCTCAAGAGCGAGCTTCTCTAGCCCAGCATTCTGAGAGGAGTGCAACTCAGAATTACTGCTATAACATACTAAACAAATTCAACTATCAAAGAAAGAGTTTTTATTTGATGTTTATGTTTATAATTTGTTTATTTCGGCTGCACTATAGGGGCAAGCCTAGTTTTTTCTTCTATACCAAACGCTCAACTCCTGCTTTACGACCCAATACGCTGGGCTACAACCGCGAGCCAACAAGCACCAAGCGCAAAATACTATTCAAACTAAAGCAGGAGGCTACCCGTGTGTCAATCTACCCAGGATCATATACCCTTGACCGACCATCTGCAACCACGTTGTCACAACCGGCAATATGGCGTATGTCCAGGTTATATACCAATAACCTTAGTGACCACCTGGTCAGCCTCATATTCCGATTGTGAAACTGGTCCAAGAACTTGAGAGGGTGATGATCTGGGTAAACTACATCGACCGGACCATAGGCTGGAACATAGACCTTGAAATGCCCCAGCGCAAGCACAACCGCCAGCAGCTCCTCCTCAACAATAGAGCAGCTCCCCTGGGCCGAATTGTACTTCTCCGAGCAGAAACTAACAGGATGCTCCAGCCCATCACCGTCCTTTTCCACAAGGACGGCACCAGCCCCCACACCACTAGCCTCCGTTGCTAGTTGGAAAGGTAGGCTAAAGTCAGGGGCCCTGAGGATCGGGTGAGTGCACAACAGGTGTTTTACTTCTCTAAACACCTTCTCACACTCAGGCGCCCATTTGAACTTCTTATCCTTCCAGTTATCCTCCACCTGAGCTTGACTGTCCCGTTCTCCTTCTCCACCTTGACTGCTAAACGTCATCACAGGCACAGTGAGAGGCTCAGGGGGGTGCCTCCCATACTCCTTCATGGGATTAACATGACATAACTGATTGCGCTTCCGTCTGTCTGGAGTGGCTACCAAGTAATCCAGGTCTGATAGCTCCTCCACCACCCAATAAGGACCAGCGTACTTCGCGGATAAGGGGTGACCTACAAGGGGCAGTAGAATCAACACCTCCTGACCCACGTGAAACTCCCTGAGTTCAACCTTGAGGTCGTACCTGTCCTTCCTGAGGGCCTGAGAGCTAGTCAAATTACGGCCAGCCAACTCCAGACTGCGCAACATCCGTTCTCGACTGTTGAGGACACAATTGAGCATAGAACAAGGTTTTTCTGCGCCCTCCCATACTTCGTCAACCATATGGAGAGGCCCTCTGACACGGTGTCCAAAGACGAGCTCATTAGGGCTGAATCCCAAACTCTCCCCAGGTACCTCCCACACAGCAAACAAAACACATGGCAGGCCAAGATCCCAATCCCTCCCACTCTCAAAGCAACAACAACGAAGCACAGATTTCAAGGCTGAGTGCCATCGCTCTAACACACCCTGGCTCTCCGGATGATATGCAGATGACACAACCCCAACAATCCCATGCTGCGGCATTGCTTGTACAAAGAGGCTAGAAGTGAAGTTGGGTCCCCGGACTGACTGAATCCCCTGCGGGTAACCATACCGGGAAAAATACACTAGCAAGCTTCGGACCACCGTTTTCGCCGACCCATTTCTCATAGGGTACGCGTCAGGGTACCTTGTTGCTACATCTCCCGACTGTGCATCACTCTCCTCCTTCAACTCTTTCGTCTTTTTAAGCCCATCCTCTGCCCCTTCAGGAACAGTTACTGGGTCCTCTCCAGACTCGAAATGTGGTCCTAATAATGAGTCCCCGAGAAGGTCCGTTGATACTAAACTCTCAACCGCATCAACTTCCAACCCCTTCTCGGTACCCTTCCTCCGCTGATCTAAAGATTGTTGACCAGAATGTGACTCCCTGGATGCAGAATCTCCGGTGACAACACACGCCATAGGCTGCACCGGACACTTCTCAACCCACTCCTGCTCCTCCCTACTCACGTCGGCCGGCTTCTCGACAATGACTAAGGGTGGAGCCTCAGAAGTAGGCCCCGCAAAGTCGTTGCCAAGAAGGAGGTCGACGCCCCCAACAGGTAACTTCTCCACTATTCCTACATCCAGGTCACGAGTCACACCATCAACTTCCACCTTCATTCTTACAAGCGGGTATGACCTTGTCGCATTAACTTCCTGAACCACAACCACCCGCGCCGTATTGACAGGTTTACCAGTGAAATTTCTCAACAGTGTTTGCGATGCCCCAGTGTCACGCACAATTCTCACCTCATGTCTTCTACCCCCCCACTCCACACAACCGAGTCCCCTGTGGTCACTAAAGGCATCACGGACAGGGAATAAGCCTTCCGGATCCTTCTGCACTGGCAGTGTATTTACCTCGGAAGAAATGCCTCTAACAAACTCCGATGTCCTCTTGAACACTCCAATGCCGTGAGCAAAAGACACGGCTGCCGGAGGAGGTCGACTAGGGCACTCATTTGCCTTATGACCCTCCTGGTGGCACCTAAAACACATAAATTTCGGTTTCGGCTTATACTGTGATGTAAAAGGCCCCTGACTTTTCACATACGGTGTGGTGGTAGGTTTGGCTTCAGTTTTAGTTTCGTTGATCTTTGGTTTAAATGTGTCATTGCTACGGGGAGGGGGAGGATAACGGTCCCTAGCACTTGCATCGTACTTCTGTGAGGACCCGCAACCCCGAATCAACGACAGCCGTAGATCAGCCATTTCTGCTGCTTCTACTAGAGTTCTTGGGTTTTTCTCCTTTAAGTTTAAAGTTAGATCACCGCCCGTGCTCTTAAAGAACTGCTCCATCATTAACTGCTGAACTCCATCAAACGTTGTTACCTTCTCAGATCGGAGCCAGTTCCCCATAGCATCGGACAAGTCCCGGGCGTGTTCCAAAAAGGTGCTATCTCTCCCCTTAGTTACACCCCGGAACTTCAAACGGTAAGTTTCTGGTTGCAGTTCGTAAGCCCTCAGGACAGCCTCCTTGAGATCCTCGTACACAATACATAACTCCAAAGGTAATGCATCGTAGGCTTTAAGACCCTTGCCTATTAATCTAGAGGATACAAGTGCTGCCCATTTATTCTCTGGCCACTGGTGTTCCTGGCACTTCTTCTCAAAGCGTGTGCAAAATTCTGTTACACCACTCTCATCAAACACCGGAACCAGTTTCAATAAGTGCGAGAGAGACTGCTCATGAACACGGTTACCAGCCCCAAGTCGCTGTCCCGTTGTCTCTACTCGCGACTTCTCTACGTCCCTGTCGGCACAGTACTTAGTCGACTCAGCTTGGATTTTTGCTAGCTCTATTTGCTGCTGAAGCTCACCTGCCCTTTGTTGCTGGTGACTTTTTCTCTCTTCTATCTTGGCTAATTCTATTTGCTGCTGAATCTTAGCTAATTCGAGCTGAAGCAATAATTCTGGAGATAACCCTTGAGGAGGTGAAGGTGAAGGTGCTACAATGTTTGAAATTACCGGTGGTCCCCCCAGGGGCAACCCACCCTGCCAGTCACCACCCAACTGAGGAAGCGTACCCGGGGTCGGCAAACTACTGGGATGGCTGGGAGTCGAGTGTAGGGGAAGCATGGCCGAAGGGCTCTGAGCACTCAACCCATCTCGCTCACCAGTCACCCTGCCCAGTACACACGTTATCAAGTTATCCTTGGTCATGCTGCTAGTAACCGCATGACCGATAGCTGTGGCCAGGCATTGAAGACCGTACCGATCCATACCCTCCAACCGCTCGGCAGTAACAGGCCATTGCAAAAATATCCTAGCATCCTCCTCACAGTTCACCCGATTAACCCTTTCATCATGCTGCTGTTCTTCAGTTTCGACATTACATACTGTGTCTCCATTCTCCTCTGACCCGGTATAAGACATGATGCTCACAAACATTTCTCACCACAATATTCAGAAAAGAAGTACCCCAAACTCTTATACCTCAATATACACACAACAATTCTCGGAAATACTCAAGGGCTATACTATGTTGCAAAAAAAAAAAATTATTCTTGCTGATCCTCGCAAAATATTCTCCAAAACAACAAATGTTCCCTGCTAATAAATGTAGGTTCACCAAATCCTAGGTAAGGTCGCCATTTGTTACGACTGGGGTTCAAATATATCAGGGCTCTTATTCATTGGACTAGTAATGGCATAAATGCTACAACGGAAAGCGCTAGCTCCAACCTCTGATGTATATTCCCAGTGAACAAAGAACACAAATACTCTACAGAGTTCTATATGCAATAATAGGCTATCAAACTCTCAATAAATGTGCGTCTACTCTAGGCTTAATGTTATGTGAAAACAGCCTATTACTACCTATAACCGAAGGTGCTTGGTTATGGTATGCAAAGTAAGGTGGTAAGAGAAGTTACAGCTTACGTTACTTTAATCAATAAATGTCAGGCACTCCTGCATGAAAGAAAGTGCACTAAAGTCCTTCAACACTAACAAGGAATCTTCTTTAAATGTTAGATGCCATAAAGATTCTCGTATCGGAAATGGAACCCAAAAAGGCAGGCAGCGGAACAATGCTCGTGCAGGCTATGCACACAAAAAGGCAGAATATATAATGCCGTCGGAGCCAAGAATATCCTAAACACAACAACAATAATAATAATCGCCACGACAATGCAGTATTCCTATCAACAAAAAGAGCCTAAGTCATTTGTGTCTCAATACATCAACTAGGCTGCGAAATGCTTGTGTAATCATAAACGGGTATGCATAAAAAGAGTAATTAGGTTAATATACTTAATGTCTACTATGATTGATAAAGTCTAGCTAGAGTCAATGATACGAGATACTGGTGCGCATGGCATGCCGCATAGCCTAGTGCAAATCTCAAGTCTGTGCGTCAAATATTACGTTATAATGAAGGGTAGCTCTCTTGAGAAACCTTAATACCGAAGTATTAAGCGTTCTCCTGGCGTACCTCAAAGACAAACAATCGAGACTAGAACAGTGCAGAATGGTATAGGCAAAAAAACCCTCATTCGTGCATGCTCTATTCTCAATGGCACACAGACTAGAATTTACTCAATCAACTCCAGTTCTCAGGTATGTCGTGCAGCTTTTAACTAAAGCCAGCACTCATAGGAAACAATACCTTATAATATCAGACTCCTAGTCTAGCATTATCTAATCCAGCAGAACACTAATAATTAAAGGATGCAGTACTTAAACAATATAAATGCCAACCAATGCTTCGTGATCCACTTATCTTAACAACTAACATACATGGGTTATATCAGACCTTAACGCACAATACAACTGGCCAGCATGAAGCTGATTTTGAAGAGCTAACCAGAGGGGATATAGTCTTAATAAAAGGTGGTGAAAGATATGAAAAAAGAGAGAGGTAGGCAGAGGAAAAGATTCTCAGGTGCGAGCGGGGTACAGGTAGCAAGGGAGAAAGCTGGGTGCGTTCTAGAAACCAAATCTGAGGGAGAGAGTGGCGAGGAACTGTATATATACTCGCACTAGCTCGAGCCGCGTGGGAAAACAGCGGTTACAAGTCATCTAACCACTAGCAAAGCTTACAGCATGGTAAGGGCCTCTCTCCACCAACCCCCGCGAGGCAGCCAGCCGTGACGTCATCGAGCGGGACAAAAAACACTGCGCGCCCCCTCTCACTCTGTTCTACTCCCTCTCTCTCTCCCAGATCCTATCATTACTAGTTAATGATAAAACATATACTTTACAATTAAATATATAAAGCCTTGACATGGGTGAAAACAAAAAGCCTTTCTGGACTGCCCATGACACAAGCTTTCATATGAAATAAAGCACACTCTAATACATAAACTGTAGCCCCATCCACTGCCCTGGCGATCCTAGCGAGTCACTGTAGGACAAGCCATGCGGTTCTAACGGAGTGGTTAACGTCACACAGCATATAGCAGTTCCCAGGAAATCTTCAGATAGTGCCTCCAGAACCATAACAAAGAGGACATGGCTTAGGGGAGTTCAGACGGTATTGTGCAGCATAATTTACTGGTTCGGCTCAATGGTTTAATTAAGGAGGGGGTTTAGTTTGCTCTCTAAACCTCTATCAAACTTAAGACCCACAAGACCCCCGTTCGATGTATATTTGTACATTTTTCGGTAGAAAAATGTCCCGGCCGAAGGCCGATTCCTCTTCAAATACAGGCTCGCTTTCGCTCGCCAGGAACAAATCGACCCCTAAATTGCACGAAAGGTCTTAATATTGGCAAATAAATGGGGCAAAAGGTCTGAATATCGCCAAATTAATGGAGCGAATGTCTTGAAATCTCATAACTAATAGGGCTAAACATGAGGGAGGAGGAGGACTTGAATAACCAACTGCTTCCCCTTAACACAGACCGCTGGTGGACTCCAACGCGAAGTGGAAACTGTCACTCAGTACACCTTTCTCCCGCACTGCCGTTCGTGAGTCCTCGTACATCTTCATTATCACACGCACCAGCCACTCTTCGACGCCAAGTTCTCTCATAGCCCACTGCACAACATCTCCGGGCAGCCTATCAAAGGTCTTTTCTAGTTTTAAATACACAAGGTACAGATACCTATCTTTTAAGTAAATATCTTTCCTGCAGCTGTCTGACTATGAAAATAGCATCGATTGTACCATGTCCTGGCATGAGGCCGAACTGCATATCATCAATAGAGATGCTTTCCTTAATCATACCTTCAAAGACTCTCTCACTGACCTTATTGACTCCATCAGGTATTTTCTGGCCCCTATAATTTCTCATATCTAACAAAATATATAACTTTTATGTTATTCATCTCAGATTCTCTTTCTAATTATGGAGTTTAATAGTTCAGTGAACAATCGCACTCCTATGTCACCTGAGGCTTATATAATCTCAGCGACAATGCCAGAGCACCCTGTAGTTTTTCCGTCCTTCATTGTATTTATTGCACTGCTTACAACAGCTGGCGCTATCAAAGGGGGAAGGGGGAGGGGGCAAATATTGGTTTTCGTTATTAAGCTGCACTTAATTCCACAGTCTTCATAGTCTACCATAAAATTACCTCTGATTTATTTGTCAGTGTATCCAATGTCCCATTATCATTCCTGACAGACTGTTCTCCTAAAACATCTTTATGGCCATCCATAAATCGGCAAACTAAGTTGAAGATCATATTGGGATTATCTGTGCTACACACTAGTTCTATGACCAAGTCCTGTATAATTTTCTTTACCTCTGTTTTTGTTTTTGGCCATTTATCTAACCGCCAGATATTCCTCCCTACTGCTTTTTTCATTCCATGCTTTGAAACAACTTTTCTCCTTTATTGCATATTCAACCTCGTCATTCTATCAGCAGGACATCTTATGTTAGGGGGGACCCTAGATATTGGTAGAGATGGTAGATATTGGTAGAGATGGAAGACGAACCAGAAGAGACCAGGCTCGTTGGGGATTCCATCCTACGAGGACAGGTCGAAGAGTTCTGCGACAGAGTCCCAAATCAACGAAAAAGATTTTGCATCCCAGGAGCTGGACTGGACGACATTGTGGAAGCCTTCGAAGATACCACAAAGGATGCAAATGAAAATACCCTTTTTGTCATCCATGCTGGTTCAAATGACGTCATGCGCACCAGATCCGAAGAGTTGATGGAGAAATATCGCAAGATGATCCACCACTACAAAAACAAGTCAAGGAATATCATCATCTCAGGCATTCTCCCCAAGATCGACGCACCTGATAAATTCTACGACAAGGCCTTCAGCACAAATAGCCGACTAAAATATTTGTGTCTGAGGGAAGAAGTTTATTCATCAACCTCTGGGACAACTTCTACAACCAGCCTACTCTGTTCCGCAAAGATGGCACTCATCTAAACCCTGTGGGTTCAGCACGCATGGGTCGTCTCCTACACGAAGCAGTCCGCAGCCATGGATCAAAAAACGCCATCAGAGAAGAAGCAGCAGTGACATAAATCATCCAACGCCAAGAAAAAAACAGAGGCAACCGAGGACCACCAGCAATAAGGACCGAAGACAGCGAGGACCGAGGACAGCCATGAACATAAATGTAGATCCGACAAGAACCAAAAATATTATTAAAGAGCGTTCCGTGAGTTCTAAAATAACAAATTTAAAGGTTTTCTATGCAAACGCTCGTAGCATACGCAATAAATTTTCAGATTTAGAGGAGCTAGTGTTTACAGAAAATTATGATGTGATTGGCATAACAGAATCTTGGCTCAATACAGAAGATAGAGACTTTTTAGCAGAGTATTCACTTCCCGGTTATGTAATGTTTGAGAAAAGCCGAATAAATCGAAATGGAGGTGGCGTTTTACTTTATATCAAAGAAAGTCTTAACCCTACCCTCTTGTCAAACCCTCAAATTGTGAACGTCGACGCATCTTTTGTGCTAATAAAGAATAATAAAGGTACAAAAATAATACTTGCATTAATATACAGACCTCCAGCTCAATCAGTGCAAACTGACCGAGAAATTTATGAACAAATTGCAGATGTAAGTAACTCACAAGATACCGTAATTTTTGGCGACTTTAATTTACCTGTGACCAAGTGGGGCGATACTCTTACTTCACACTCCGGACATGACTTGTATACGAACTTGCAAGAGAGTTCGCTTTATCAATTTGTTCGAACGCCGACCCGTGGTAATAACGTTCTTGACATTGTACTTGCAACAAAAGAAGAATTAATAGAGAATTTGAATGTTGGTGATGAATTCAGTAACAGCGACCATCGTACGATAACTTTCACTTTAAAGTTTACTAGTAACGAACCAAATAGTAGCATCGAAAAAGTCCCTAATTTCAAGAAAGCAAACTTCCATAAACTTAGAGCTATGTTTAAAGAAACTGACTGGAGCTTTTTAATTAACAATAATGACATAAATACATCTTGGAAGTTATTCGAAACCACTTACCTAAAAGCAGTGCAAGACTGCATACCATCGAAAATACGGCGTCCAGGCCATAATAATAAGCCCAAATGGTGGAATAAAGATATTTCAAACTGCCTGCTTGCTAAAAAATTTGCTAATGATAGATTAAAAGCCTCACAAAATGACGAAGAACGGGTGAAATTTGTAGAGCTACGACGCAAAGCCAAAAAGTTAATTAAGCAAAGTAAAAAGACCCTAGAGTTACATATTGCGAATCAAAGTAAAACAAACCCGAAAGAATTCTATAGTTATATCAGAAAGAAAAAAGTAGTTACTTCAACTGTTGGACCGTTAGTCGATGAAAATGGAGAATACACCAAAGACGAAGTACAAATGAGTAATGCCCTCAATACCTTCTTTGCATCAGTTTTTACAACAGAAGACCTCAGTGATATCCCTACACCATCGCCGATTACAGATTGATAATTCAGATGTTCTAAGCAATATCACCGTTACAGAGAGAGAAGTATTGAATTGTTTAGATAAACTCAAGGTAAATAAAACGCCTGGACCTGATACAATCTCGCCTAGAGTTCTGAAGGAAGCTAAGGATGAGCTCTCCAAACCACTGACATTACTATTCAATAAATCCTTGCAGTCTGGAACTATGCCTGATCAGTGGAAGCTAGCCAACGTAACACCGATATTCAAAAAAGGCAGCAAATCCCTACCCAGTAACTATCGTCCAATTAGCTTAACCTCAGTTGTATGTAAAATGCTAGAAACGGTCATACGAGACAGACTCGTAAATCACTTAGAGGAAAATAACATACTTAAAGATACTCAACACGGCTTTCGTAAAAAACGTTCCTGTTTAACAAACCTCTTAGACTTCTTCCACGATATCCTCAACCTCTACGATGAGAGTAAAGCTGTAGATATTATATACCTTGATTTTCAAAAGGCCTTTGACAAAGTTCCCCACAAACGTTTACTGCTAAAACCAAAAGCGCATGGAATACAAGACGGTGTGTTGAAATGGATAGAAAATTGGCTCAGCGACAGAAAGCAAAGAGTAGTAGTCATAAACGGTAAGGCATCTAAATGGACCAATGTAAGTAGCGGGGTACCCCAGGGATTGGTACTAGGACCAATTCTCTTTCTAATTTACATCAACGACATAGATGAGGGCCTCACCTGTACAATCTCCAAATTTGCTGACGATACAAAAATTGCAAATAGCGTACTCTCAAAAGAACAAGTTGACGATATGCAACACAATCTAGATAAATTGACATGTTGGGCCCAAATTTGGCAAATGAGTTTCAATGCGGATAAATGTAAAGTACTACATATCGGATACCTAAATGAGAAAGCAAACTATTCGATGAATGGCACTCAGCTTAAGAATGTAAACAGAGAAACCGATCTGGGAGTAACAATATCGAGTAATCTAAAACCGAGTCAACAATGTTCAGAAGTTGTTAAGAAGGCAAACAAAATAATTGGCTTTATAGGCAGGTCATTTGAGCATAAATCCAAAGAAGTTATCCTAACCCTTTACAATTCCTTAGTCCGCCCTCTTCTGGAATACTGCGTTCAATCCTGGTGCCCTTATTACCAAAAAGATATAAACAAGCTAGAACGAGTTCAACGTAGAGTTACCAAAATGATACCTAGCCTAAAGAACAAACCATACGAAGAGCGTCTTAGAGAATTAAATCTATTTCCTTTAACCCAGCGCAGATTAAGAGGTGACTTAATTCAAGTGTTCAAAATCATCAAAGGGCATCGACAATATGAACTGTAGTAAGTACTTCACTATCAACCAATCTAATTACACGCGGGGAAACGGTTGCAAAATTATTGGTAAATCTTTTAACTCACACGAATCTAAGAATTTCTTCTTCAATCGAGTTGTCAACTTGTGGAATGGGCTTCCCCGAAACGTTATAGACTGCATCACCGTTGATTCATTTAAACTCCGCCTAGACAAATATCTCGCATCAAACCCGCGACTGACTGCGTTTGTAAATGAATAACTTTATTTTATCCCCCCCTCAGTTACTAACCCATCTGTCCCCTACTAACTTCCTAATCCTGCCACAGACATTAGTTCCAGGGCAGTAATTCCCTTTCCAATGTTCCCTTACCCACTCTAAACCACTGTTTGGACACTTGATCCTCAGTGTTTTGGAGGACAAGCAACCTAGAAGGGTCACTAGATCTGTTGTTGCTTGATTTCCTTTGTACTCCTTTGTACTTTGTACCCTTAGTTTTGCTACAGACTTTGTCAGTGGTGGTAAGAAAGCTATGTTCAAGGAAGTTCCATTGTTCTTCGCTTTTACTTTTACATCCCAAACTCACTTCAAGTCTTTCCTGTTCACCAAGAAGTAATCTATCTGGCTACTGGTGTCCCCAGACATGTACAGTACATGATCAGATGACTTTCCTTGAACTTAGTGTTACACACAATCATGTTGAGTGCAACGTAGGACTCCAAGAGATTCCATGGTTCGTGGACAACTTACCGATTTCTGCGCCAGGGCACCCAGGACTAGGAAGCGCTTCTGTATCCCTGGTGGCGGTGTGGACGTCGTTGCAGTTGCAGTCAATGAAGTTTCGAAGTCAGCCCCCTCACGCACAATGTACGTCATTCATGTTGGATCTAATGACGTGCAGCGGACTCGATCGGAGGACCTCATGCTCAAGTACTGGATGCTGATTCAGACATATAAGGAAAAGTCACGTAGAGTCATAATATCAGGGATCGTTCCCAGGATCGGTGTGAAGAACAGATTCTTCAACATGGCCACTAGCGTAAATCGTCGACTGGCTGAACTCTGCAGGGAGGAAAACATTGGATTCATCAATACCTGGGATGACTTCTACCGTGAAGATCATCTGTTTGTAGTGGATGGAGTTCATCTAAACCAGGTGGGAGCAGCAAGATTTGGCCGCCTGCTTCACAACGCAGTAAAGGATTTTCGAAAAAGAAGCAGAGCCAACCAAGGACCACCAGGGTCGAGGATCGAGGCCCAAGGACCACCAGGGATGAGGATAGAGGACAGCGAGGACCGAGAACAGACAGGTACATAAATGTAGATCTGACCAGAACCAAACAATTTGTTAAAGAACGTTCCCTGAATTCTAAATCCACAACATTAAAGGTTTTCTATGCAAACGCTCGTAGCATACGCAATCAATTTTCAGATTTAGAGGAACTAGAGTTTACAGAAAATTACGATGTTATTGGCATAACAGAATCTTGGCTCAATACGGAAGACATAGACTTTTTAGCAGAGTATTCACTTCCCGGTTATGTAATGTTTGAGAAAAGCCGAATAAATAAAAATGGTGGTGGCATTTTACTTTATATCAAAGAAAGTCTTAACCCGACCCTCCTGTCAAAACCTCAAATTGTGAACGTCGACACATCCTTTGTGCTAATAAAGAATAACAAAGGTAGATGTGCTGGAAAGTGTGAAAAGGAACAACTTGAGATGGTTCGGCCATATGGAACGTATGGAAAGCGAGAGAATGACTAAGAGGGTGTACAAGAGCGAGGTGAAGGGACAGAGAGAGAGAGGTAGACCGAATGAGAGGTGGAAGGATGGAGTGAGGAAGTACATGAACGAAGGCGGTGCTGGTTGGGGGGAGGGGCGTCGACTGACTGGGGACAGAGGTGCATGGGGGCGGTTCGTTCGTGGCCACACCTTCGGGGATCACGGCATCAGGCAATAGATAGATAGATAGACAAAATTAATACTTGCATTAATATACAGACCTCCATCTCAATCAGTACAAACTGACCGAGAAATTTATGAGCAAATTGCAGACGTAAGTAACTCGCAAGATACCGTATTTTTTGACGACTTCAATTTACCTGTGACCAAGTGGGGAGATAGTATTACTTCACACTCTGGACAAAATCTGTATGCAAACTTGCAAGAGAGTTTGCTATATCAATTTGTTAGATCTCCAACCCGTGGAAATAGTCCTTGACCTTGTACTTTCAACAAAAGAAGAATTGATAGAGAATTTGAATGTCGGTGATGAATTTAGTAACAGCGACCATCTTACGATAACTTTCAGCTTAAATTTTACTATCAACGAACCAAATAGCAGCATCGAGAAAGTCCCTAATTTCAATAAAGCAAACTTTCCTAAGCTTAGAGCAATGTTTAACACCCGTCGGACGGGGCCGTTTGTAACATCTACAGTACTACCTGCCAAGCGGGCAGATTTACCCTAAACAAGCTTCATTCCATGTTCTTTTTCATGCATAAACAAGAGCCAGAGCGTAATACAAATATGTATCCGTGAAAGGGCGATAATTGAGCTTTCCAATTACACCTGAACCATCCTTGCACGACCACGGGTTGTCTTGCAACAATGTTGCAACGCGAGTACAAAAACCCTAAAATACGGTAATTTCCTAACATATTTCCCTGTCTAGGGAGGCAGTGGATGTGAATGGGAGGAGGGACCAGTCGCGGTACGGGAGCCATTGCCGAACGGTCAGAGCCCACCCCCGCTCCTCCTACCGCTCGGACTCTCTCTCAGAGCCAATTATGTGCTCAACATCGCATTGGACTTAAGTCGGGCCTCGCCATTTAGTCCTTAGTTCTCTTGACCGCCTGAAGTCGGGCCCCGATAGACAAGGGTTAAAGAAACTGACTGGAGCTTTCTAATTAACAATGACGACATAAATACATCTTGGAAGTAATTCGAAACCACTTACCTAAAAGCAGTGCAAGACTGCATACCATCGAAAATACGGCGTACAGGCCATACTAATAAGCCCAAATGGTTGAATAAAGATATTTCAAACTGTCTGCTTGCTAAAAAGTTTGCTAATGATAGATTAAAATCCTTACAAAATGATGAAGAACGGGTGAAATTTGTAGAGCTACGACGCAAAGCCAAAACGTTAATTAAACAATGTAAAAAGACCCTGGAGATACATATTGCGAATCAAAGTAAAACAAACCCGAAAGAATTCTATAGTTATATCAGAAAGAAAAAAGTAGTTACTTCAACTGTTGGACCGTTAGTCGATGAAAATGGAGAATACACCAAAGACGAAGTACAAATGAGTAATGCCCTCAATACCTTCTTTGCATCAGTTTTTACAACAGAAGACTTCAGTGATAGCCCTACACCATCGCCGATTCAGATTGATAATTCAGATGTTCTAAGCAATATCACCGTTGCAGAGAGAGAATTATTGAAGTGTTTAGACAATCTCAAGGAAAATAAAATGCCTGGACCTGATAGAATCTCACTTAGAGTTGTAAAGGAAGCTAAGGATGAGCTCTCCAAACCACTGACATTGCTATTCAATAAATCCTTGCAGTCTGGAACTATGCCTGATCAGTGGAAGCTAGCCAAAGTAACACCGATATTAAAAAAAGGCAGCATATCCCTACCCAGTAACTATCGTCAAATTAGCTTAACCTCAGTTGTATGTAAAATGCTAGAAACACTCATAAGAGACAGACCCGTAAATCACTTAGAGGAAAATAACATACTTAAAGATACTCAACACGGCTTTCGTAAAAAACGTTCCTGTTTAACAAACCTCTTAGACTTCTTCCACGATATCCTCAACCTCTACGATGAGAGTAAAGCTGTAGATATTATATACCTTGATTTTCAAAAGGCCTTTGACAAAGTTCCCCACAAACGTTTACTGCTAAAACTAATAGCGCATGGAATACAAGACGGTGTGTTGAAATGGATAGAAAATTGGCTCAGCGACAGAAAGCAAAGAGTAGTCATAAACGGGAAGGCATCTAAATGGACCAATGTAAGTAGCGGGGTACCCCAGGGATCGGTACTAGGACCAATTCTCTTTCTAATTTACATCAACGACATAGATGAGGGTCTCACCTGTACAATCTCAAAATTTGCTGACGATACAAAAACTGCAAATAGCGTACTCTCAAAAGAACAAGTTGACGATATGCAACACAATCTAGATAAGTTGTCATGTTGGGCCCAAATTTGGCAAATGAGTTTCAATGCGGATAAATGTAAAGTACTACATATCGGATACCACAATGAGAAAGCAAACTATTCGATGAATGGCACTCAGCTTAAGAATGTAAACAGAGAAACCGATCTGGAAGTAACAATATCGAGTAACCTAAAACCTAGTCAACAATGTTAAGAAGTTGTTAAGAAGGCAAACATAATAATTAGCTTTATAGGCAGGTCATTTGAGCATAAATCCAAAGAAGTTATCCTAACCCTTTACAATTCCTTAGTCCGCCCTCTTCTGTAATACTGCGTTCAATCCTGGTGCCCCTATTACCATAAAGATATAGACAAGCTAGAACGAGTTCAACGTAGAGTTACCAAAATGATACCTAGCCTAAAGAACAAACCATACGAGGAGCATCTTAGAGAATTAAATCTATTTCCTTTAATCCAGCGCTGATTAAGAGGTGACTTAATTCAAGTATTCAAAATCATTAAAGGCATCGACAATATGAACTGTAGTAAGTATTTCACTATCAACCAATCTAATTACACACGAGGAAACGGTTGCAAAATTATTGGTAAATCTTTTAACTCACACGAATCTAAGAATGTCTTCTTCAATCGAGTTGTCAACTTGTGGAAAGGGTTTCCCCGAGACGTTAAAGGCTGCAGCACCGTTGATTCATTTAAACTTCGCCAAGACAAATATCTCGCATCAAACCCGCGACTGACTGCGTTTGTAAATGAATAACTTTATTTTATCCCCCCCATCAGTTACTAACCCATCTGTCTCCTACTAACTTCCTAATCCTGCCACCAACATTAATTCCAGGGTAGTGGTTCCCTTTCCAATGTTCCCTTACCCACTCTAAACGACTGTTTGGACACTTGATCCTCAGTGTTTTGGAGGACAAGCAGCCTAGAAGGGTCACTAGTTATGTTGTTGCTTGATTTCCTTTGTACTCCTTTGTACCTTCTAGTTTTCGTCGTTCGTACCCTTGCACACCTTCATACCCATCAGCAAATGTTCCCACATGCATAATAAGTTCTCCACCTACTACTGTAATATCATTATCCGAGAGGCCCGAGATGACACAGATCAGGTTGTTCCAAAAAATCTCTTTCCGCACTCTGTTCAAGCTAACCTGTGGGGTATATGCCGATATCACATTCATAGATATCAGCATATACCCCCCAGGTTACCTTGAACAGAATGCCGATATCACATTCATAGAATGGTGATGGGCTGGTCTATCAGAGTGAGAGCTGAGCGTTCTCTGCCATACCCATAGCTTACTCTGACTTCCTTTTACTTATATATTTTCTAAATCTCAAGTGACGGCGACTCTTCCGTGGAATGACCTCCCTACTGCCAACCTAGAGGTTGGCAGACCGGGAGCCAAAGCGTCACATTTTTCTTTTGACCCTCAGCTCTCCCTTCATAATTACTGAGGGGCACAGGGTCTTGGGTGGGGCTTTGGTTTCCTGGGCGTTTCTGCACCCTCCTCAGCTCCCCACCTTGGAGTGGCTTCGGTCACCTAGGCTTTATTAGTGGTAAGCAGGGAGGATTTTGTGGGGGCGCTCGGTTATGGCCTTGGCTTTGCTCAGGACCTTGGGGCTGCTCGGCCAGACAGCCTGGGGAACAACAACAACAACAACAACAACAACATTCTTAGATCTTTCACCAACTTTGAATTCCATTACAATCAATATTACTTTTACTCTTTATATTTCAATCACACACTTCTCTCCCACTCTTCAGATAGATACGAGGATACCCACTCCTCCTTTCAATTTTTCAGATTCATCCCCCTTCCAATAGATCTGTTATTTCTTGTGTTTTTCCAACTTCCCACTACGCACCCCACCCCTTTCATTGGGTTCCCTGTGCACAGCACACATCCACTCTTCTTCTTTCAAGCACTTCATCCACTTCATTCGCTCTGCCATTCACACTTGAACATGCCAGAGGTTGCAGCCCATCTCCCTAGCAATTTTGGGTCATCAGCCTTGCTTTGTTTTTCTGATGTTGTGTAGGTCATACTCAGTAGGTAAGGTGGCAATGAATTAACCATCCTTAGGACTCATCTCCAGGCTGTCCCAGAGACCGCTTCCAGCACCTTATACCAAGAATTAAAATGGGTACGATAATGTGGCCATGGTGTACTCCACCAGAACCAGCCGAAGTGGCGCACCCCGTGCTCAAACACGGCACTACGGCTAGCATGGCATTATACACCTAATGACAGGGCAGCCTCCAGGAGCACTACCACCAGGTTCGGGCTCCTATACTGTTAGGCGGAGAGTGCTAGTCTGGGGGAAACATTGTGCACTGTACCCTCTGAATCCTTTCGGCCAGGTCGGCCCCAAAACGCTAGATTTGGGTCTGGTGGGGTAACATATTGTCAGTGATCTACCATTAGACAACTTGGACTACAGAACAATGAAATCCTGCTACAACGCTGCTGCACAATGTAAATACCGTGGCCAACTCTTGCGTGCAAAACAGCACCCAGGTAAGACTAGTAAAGTCCTCTGTGGCATCTATCCGCTCCTCACCAGCCTCAGCTGTGCTATACCATGATAACGCCAATAACAAGGTTTTATTTTATAGTAATGGCTGTTGTTCCACAAGTATAGCACCATTCCCCCTATTATCACCTATACACAGTAGGATGCATGGGGCATATTCACTTTTTATCCCCACCATAAATGAAGGCCCCCTTACCCCATATGGGGGTACATCATAAGTCGTTGTAGCTTTTTGTAGTGGTTCTTATGAGATCTTGTGTGTTCGTAGGTGGTCCATTGTGCTTTATAGGCATTCATAGCTCATTGTAGACTGTAAAATTGTTTATTTGACATTTGTCGTAGCAATATATATACCTTCGTAGTGATTCGTGCTTGTGTCATTGGTCTGTCGTAGGCATTTCAAAGCTGTAGTGCTTCATAGCCACATAGTACCACATTCGTACAACAGTAAATTTGCGGTAGTTCTCAAGATACAACAATTTTCAGATCGGGACATGCAGTCATCAAATTCGTGAAAGTGGAAATGTCCTTTTTTGTAAAAAAATTTGGCTGTCAGTTCCTAGTGGAGAAGGGTATTCGTTATCCAATGGTAAGAATGCATAGCTTTGTGTTGCTCTTAATAGCTCTTAGAAGCTATGCATAGCGGATTAGTTGTTATTTGTGGTGATTCTGTATGTGAAAAATCCATGCTGTATTGCTACACATACTGTAGCTACTAATAGCCGCAACAATTTTGTAAGTCATAACAGATGCGTATCCCACTTTTAGCGGTTAGTACCTATTTGAAGTTATTCAAATAAATACCTAGTTACATCTCACTTGGGCGCACACCAATATTAATAATTAATAATACATTGTTTTTAATGAAAAGATCAAAACAAAGTGGATGAGGTTTGAGTAAAATTTGTGTGATTATTTAGAATTTGAATTTGTTTCCTTTCCATTAAAGTAAAATTTATGAGCATTTGCTGAAACAGCGCTTAGCTGCAGCTTTCATCTCCATCACTTTGCCTTTGGAGACTGCGGCTATTAACCCAATACAGGGGCTATAACAAGGCTGATTTCGAAGACATATAAATAAAAGTTTTTCAAAAAATTAATATATGTTTTTTAAGATAATTTAGGGTGGCAGTATATATATGCAATAATTATTGAAGGTAGGTTCTGACACTGTATGGTAATCCAAACATTTCCAACTTTTTCCGTTTCTGCCCAGAATCAAGCCAATTTTGTTCTTCAACTCGCCAAAAATTATTTCTTCAATAATACATTTTTTGAACTATCCAACTATAGCTCTTCCCAAGCTTTCTGGCATCTAGCCAAAAACCTCTCCAACAATTTTACTTCCTCGTCTGTCCTTCCCCATTTCCACTCTGACAGCACCACCGTCACTGCTTCCCCTGACATTGACAAACCTAAACTCTTCACTCAAACTTTTGCTAAAAACTCCACCTTGGATGATTCCGGTGCTGTTCATTCCTCTCCACCCCCGTCTCACTTATCCCTACCAGCATAATCTCTTATAAGGATTTACTTTCTGTCCTCTTTGGGCTTAATACTAAGAAGGTATATGGACCAGATAGTGTTCCTGCTGTTGTACTCAAAAACTGTTCTTCTGTGCTGACTCCGTGCCTAGACAAAGTCTTACTCCTCTGTCTTTCTTCTAACGTCTTACCTTCATGTTGGAAGTTTGCCTTCATTCAACCTATCCCAAAGAAAGGTGACCATTCTCAACCCTCCAACTATTGTCCAGTTGTTCTCATATTGTGTATCTCTAAAATTTTGAAACAATTCTGAAATATATATTTCTTAAGGACTTGTCTTTCCATAATGTACTTTCGGAACTTCGGTGAGAGTTTTTACTATTGCGCTAGACATATAAAAAGCCTTTGATAGAGTCTGGCACAAATCTTTCATTTCCAAACTACCCTCCTTCAGTTTCTATCCCTCCGTCTGTGTCTTTTTCTATAATTTCCTTTCTGGCCGTTCCATAGGTGTGGTTGTGGATGGCCATCGCTGACTTCCTCAACCTATCAACTCCGGTGTTCCTCATGGTTCTGTCCTTTCCCAGTTCTCTTTCTAATATTCATTAATGATCTTCTCAACTGTACCTCTGGTCCTATCCATTCATATACTGATGATTCTACCTTACACTATTCTACTAGTTTTCCACAACGACCCAGCAAGCAATCACTCCAAAACTTAAGCCTATTTTCTGATCTATCAGCTATTTCCGATTAGGGCAGATAAAATCTTGTTACTTTCAATGCTTTCAAAACCCAATACCTCCTTCTATTGTATATACCCGCCTCACTCTTCACAAAACTTTCACTAGTTCTTCAACAGTTGCTGGAATACATATACACCCCTCCTCTGCAACCTTTATCATGTCTATAATCAGTAAAATCAGAGATATTTACAGAAGTATCAGGTGTGACGCTTCTGCATAGTAGCCACGTGCGGGCATGCGCGCGCGTCGGCTGCCCAGCCGTTTAGAAACCGGCTGGTGGCAGCCGGTCGGCAGGCTTTTCCTTAGTATATATCCTACGACAACGTAACTAATGTCTGGGATATTCTTATGTTGTTTCACAGCTTGAAGTTGCCCTTATTCTTAACCAACGCATCTTATTATATTTTATTCTCGATAGTTGATTATTTCATTAAAATATATAAGATGTAAGTCTAGTGAGGGCGGGAGGAGACGAGCGGGAGAGAGAGACCGGCTTGGGACGTTGCTTCGCTTGCCAGCTTGGGACGAGCCTGAAGCGTTGCCATATGCATTTGATTGCAACGTTAGGCTTAGTTTCGACTCACGCACGGGGTAGAGGATTTTGACCCGGCAACTGTGTTGAGTGTTGCCAAGCATGGGATGTATTCTGCATGCCTAGGGCGGGGTCCAGACAGATTCAAGACACAGAGCTCACCTCACTGTCGTACCCTTCGGACCCCCTTGATATCTATCCCTCTCAACCCCACTTAGAAACTTTCTCTCTTACTTTGTATACCTTCTTTTCACTACTTCACCAATCTATTTAATTATCCCATCCCCTTGATAGACCTTATATCTATTATTGTATTAACGACGAGCTCTCAGATAACTAGATAGGATTTTGGGCCTTATGCAAAGATGTAATTGTTAATGAGACCTAGGAAGCTTTTTTGTTGTCTCATATTTGGTGGTTTCATGCTTGCTAGTGTGATCTTGTGTCAGGTTAGCAGGGGCTAGACCGGAGGGGAGTCTTTTTGCGATCCTTTAAGTAAAGTCTGCTGGTGCGAGTCCTGTGGACCCGCACGACTTTACTAGGATACCCGTGGGAGTCGGGGGGCATTTTCTTGTCTGTGTCCCTGTGTGTCTAGTGTTGTGTTGTGTGAGGGCCCTTGCCTAGTCCACTCAACACTGCGCTAGCACGTCTTGATTTTGTTTTAGGGTCGCCAGGAGAGAGTCAGATACTTGCGATTTGAGTCTCTCAAGAGAGCACCCTTTCAATTAGAGTAATTTGGCGCACAGACTTGGGAACGTCCCTAGGCTAGAGCAGGTGGCTCAGCCCGGGTATCCGAAGCCTATATCCTTCCGGCTAGACCTCTGCCACCTGGCAGATTAACAGCTAGGGGTTTATTATCTCTGTATGCTTGTTATTGTGCCACAGTTTACCGTTTTTGTGAGCATTGTGAGTCAGGGTGTGGCTTAGAGACTCTGTCCGAGCAGGCTTGCCTGACTAAGAGTGAGAAGCACACCTGTATGTGGTTATGTTGCGAGTTGCAGCCTTAATTTAATTATACCTATGCCATTATACACTATAGGTCCTATCACTAGTATTTATTCCTGCTTATGAGTTAAGAGTTCTCTAAATCCGTAACGTACTTTCTTTGCTAAGCATCAGATCCTACAGTAACCACATGCAGTATAGAAACCCGCATCTTGTCTACCGGTACGATGTTTTGAGGACTGTTTGCTTTCACCTTCTTTCACGCAGGGGTGATTAGTTGTATTAATTAACGTAACGTTAAATGTGCTTTCTTCTAGTTTGTTATTAAATTGTTTCTGCAATTTAATTCTGTTATCTATCTTTTCCTTGAAACTTTAAGTCAACTTAATTGTGTGATCTTTTATATAGCCTGCTTGACTATCAGCAGGCTATAGTGCGTGCACCCTGTAACCGAGTCATAGGATACCTCGTTGTCCAGGCAGGACTCTTGACGGTTTAGGATGGTTTGTTGCCTGGGTTTATAGATAAGGGTTGGATCTAGCGTTTTCCGTTGTTGCTTGTTGCCGCATACCTAGTCCAATAGAAAGAGCCCAGTGTTTATATATCCCAGGACGTAACAAATGGCGACCTTGCATAGGATTTACTGAACAGAGGAATATAGTGGTCATTTGTTTTGAGATTCCTTATGATTAGAGGAATACAGTGGACATAGAGTTTTTTTTTTGGAGCAACCAATATAAAACATTAAAGACTTTAAATAACATTAGTATATACATACTTGCATAGGAGATAAGGCACATTCTATAACCGTGATAATTACTGCAGCACACAAACATGTCTAATACATCAGAACACAGTGATGGGTCAGGTCACGATACGGGCTCGGAGGGAGAAAGACCTGTGGAGTGGCTAGTCGATAGCGAGGAGGGTACTAGAAGATTTTTAGAGGTGCCCCTTACCGCTGCCAGGGTGTTGAAGCTGAATAAGTATGGCTTAAAGTGTGTGGCAGGTCTTCAGGGTCACCAGGGTTTAAGTGGCATGAGGAAAGATCAGCTGAGGACTTTGATATTGGGTTTAGAAGGGAGAGACCTAGGTGGAGAGGCGACTGGGGGCCCTGGTCCCCAGCCACCCCTCCACTCTACCCCCATATCAAACGTCAGGGTGCCTGAATTTAGTACATACCCACAAGTTGATGGTCAATGGCAGCATGGAATTCAATCACAGGGACCCTCTCCATTAAATGCACCTTCCCCTCCTCAAGGGTTGACTCCAGATTTGTTGTTTCGGCTTGAGATGGCCAAGGTTGAGGCCGCCGAAAGACAGGTTAGTGTGCAGGCTGAGGTTGCTAGAGCTCAGGCTGAGGCTGCAGAGAGAACAGCTATACGAGAGGCTGAACTGCAGGCAGAGTCTACTAGGTATCGGGCTGACAGGGAGCTGGAGAGATCCCGAGTGGAGGTAACAGGGCGAAATATTGGGGGAGGTAACAGACATCGGGACCAATCATTGTCGCACCTGCTTAAACTAGTTCCTGTGTTCGATGAATTATGTGTGACTGAGTTTTTTATGCGATTTGAGAAGAAGTGTCAGGAACACCAGTGGCCTCAGGAAAAGTGGGCAGCATTAGGTTTCATCAAGACTCCTAGGAAAGGGGCTAAAAGCGTATGATGCACTACCTTTAGAGTCCTGTGTAGTTTATGATGAGCTAAAGAAGGCTGTGCTACGGGCCTATGAGTTACAACCAGAAACTTACCGCTTGAAGTTTCGGGGTGTTACTAAGGGCAAGGATAGTACCTTCCTAGAACACGCCCGGGACTTGTCTGATGCAATACGACATTGGCTGTGTTCTGAGAGGGCAGCTACTTTTGAGGAGTTGAGTGAGCTGGTTCTCTTGGAGCAGTTCTTTAAGTACACAGGCGGGGACTTAACATTAAATATAAAGGAAAAAAATCCTAGAACTCTCCAGGAGGCAGCAGAAATGGCTGACCTCCGACTGTCATTAATTCGAGGGTGCGAAGCAGCAGCTAGGAGTGAGTCGGGTGCAAAGGATCGTACCCCTCCCCCTCCCAAGAATTTTGATACACATACATACACAAAACCATGTAGCACTGACAATAAAACTGAACATAAACCAAATACCGTCCCGTATAAGAAGTCTACTGGTACCTCCCACTCCCAAGGGAAACCAAAGAGTAAAGAGTGCTTCACATGTCACAAGGAGGGTCACTTTGCAAATGCTTGTCCGAACAAGCCACCAAACAAGGTTGTGTCATTGGCCCGCAGCATAGGGGTGTCGCCTATATCTTCTGAGTTTGCCAAGGGTAGTTCGTCAGAGGGTGGGACACAGCCTGTGTTCAAGAGTCCGGAAGGCTCGAACCCTGTCCGCGACGTCTTTGGGGGTCATAGAGGGCATGGTTTTGTGAGGTGGGCTGGCGAAAGGCGAGGAGTTAAGCTATTGCGTGATACGGGGGCTTCTCAGACCTTGTTAAAGAACTTTACTGGTAGGCCGATTAACGCTGCTCGGGTGGTGGTAGTTCAGGGGATCAATGCTACGAAGTCCTACCCACTGGTGCGGATGGAGCTGGAGGTGGGTGGTGTGGCGAAGGAGCTGGATGTAGGAATTGTAGAGAACTTGCCTGTTGGGGGCGTCGACCTCCTCCTCGGCAACGACTTTGCGGTGCCTGCTTCTAAGGTTTCACCCTTGGTCGTTGCCGAGAAGGCGGCCGACGTTAGTAGGGAGGAACAGGAGTGGGTTGAGAAGTGTAGCATACAAACCATGGCGTGTGTTGTGACGCGTTCTCAGACATCCGGAGCCTTGCAGCCACCACCTCAGTCTATCAAACCGCGGAGGAAAGGTCACAAGAAAACGGGAAGTGTTGGTCAATTGGAGAGTTTTGAGCCGGCAGTGTTTCTTGGTGACTCATTATTGGCACCTATGTTAGAGTCTGGAGAGGCCCCGGGGCCTGTCACCGCTAGTGCAGGTGCAGGGCAGGAAGAGACTCTGCGACAGCATCGTTATGCGCAGCATGAGGAAAGGATGGCTCAGCGGGACATTGGAGCTGGAAATAAATTATTTAAGATGAACTTGGATAATCTCGCACCTGCTGATATATGTTCCTTGCAGCTGGAAGATCCTGAAGTCAGGGCGTATGGTAATGGTGCTATCGAACTGGAGAGCGATGGGGATGCGCAGCCTGGTGATTTTTTCTTGTCCGAGGGGATCTTGTATCGGAGACATCAGGATCCCAAGAAAAAGTGGGATGGCGGGTCAGGATTAGTGGACCAGTTAGTAGTACCGAGGGTGTGCCGTGAGAGCTTATTGAGATTAGCTCATGATGTGCCTTTGGCAGGGCACCTGGGGGCACGTAAGACGGAGGCAGCTCTGAGCAAGCTTTTCTGGTGGCCTGGGTTAAAGGCGAGTGTCGTGTCATGGGTGTCACAGTGTCACACTTGTCAAGTTGTTGGGAAACCCAATCAGGTCATCCCGAGAGCCCCGTTACAACCCATCCCTGTCATTGGGCCGCCCTTCAGCAAAGTAGTTATCGATATGGTTGGCCCATTGCCCCCCACTAGTGCCGGCAATAAAACTAACTGTAATGGATCTAGCAACACGGTATCCAGATGCTTACCCCATGCGCAACGGGATGGCTAAGACTGTTGTCAAAAACCTACTTGTCTATTTCTCTCGTTATGGCTACCCTCAGGAGATCCAGTCTGATTAGGGATCCAATTTTACTTCTGCTCTGTTTAAGCAGACCATGCAGCAACATGGGATAGTGTCTGTGGTGGCATCTGCCTACCATCCCGAGAGTCAGGGAGTTTTGGAAAGGTGGCACTCGACTCTCAAGAGTATGTTGCGGTGTTATTGCATGGAAAATGGGAAGGACTGGGATCTAGGTCTCCCATACGTTTTATTTGCTGCGAGAGGAGTACCTGGGGAGAGCTTGGGATTTAGCCCGAACGAGTTGGTTTTTGGACACAGGGTCAGGGGGCCCCTCCACATAGTCAAGGAGATCTGGGAGGGAGTCACAAAGCCATGCTCGCTTCTAAAGTATGTAGTTGAAAGCCGTGAGAGAATGCTAAAGAGCTTGGAGGTAGCAGGTCGGAACCTTAAGAGTTCACAAGCTCAGATGAAGGACAGATACGACCAGAAGGTGAAGCTGAGGGAGTTTGAAGTAGATCAGGAGGTACTGATACTACTGCCTCTGGTGGGACACCCATTGTCTGCCAAGTATTCTGGTCCGTATCGGGTTGTATGGAAGGTTTCTGATCTCGACTATTTAGTAGCTACTCTTGATCGTAAGAAAAAGAACCAACTTTGCCATGTAAATCTGATGAAAGAGTATGTGAGGCGCCCCTCCGAGCCTCTCACTGTCCCGGTGTTGATCTGCAGCGATCGTGGTGGAGAAGGAGGAAGGGACAGTCAAGCTGTGGGGGAGGATAATTGGGATTGTCATGTTTCCGCGGATCAGTGGGCGGGGAATTCTAGACAAGTGGCTCACGAGTTGATATTGCACCTGCCTGAGCAACAGCATGTAGCTGTGCAGCACTTATTTGATTCAAACCCAGCTGTTTTCGCGGAGCATCCTGGCCTCACTACTCAAGCGGTGCACGATGTCGATGTTGGGGACCACCCGCCCTTTAAATCAGTGCCATACCGTGTTCCCCCTATTAAATTACCAGCACTTAGGGAAGAGCTGGATAATATGCTGAAACGTGGGCTGATTTCTGAGGGTGCAGTAAGGTGGACTTCCCCCGTCACACTGCAGCCCAAACCAGATGGCAAGGTGCGGTTTTGTATAGATTTCCGCAGGTTGAATGGTTTAACCCCCACAAATGCCTACCCTCTCCCTCGCGTGGACGACAGTGTGGATAAGATAGGAAAAGCCAAGTTCCTCACTAAGATACACCTTGTTAAGGGTTATTGGCAAGTGCCCTTGTCTGAGCGAGCGCGAGAGGTGTGTGGGTTTGTGGTGGACGGTGCCACATATCGTTGCCATGTTATGCCATACGGGCTGAAAAATGCCCCTGCAACGTTTCAGAAATTAATGAACGACATTGTAGCCGACATTCCCAACTGTATGGTGTACCTAGATGATGTCATAATATACGACGAGGATTTTAACAGTCACTGTGCTCACATTGGACAGCTTTTAATAAACTGAATGAAGCAGGTTTGGTGGTAAACCTTGGTAAGTGCGATTTTGTCAAAGCCACAGTTTTGTACCTGGGGTTCGAGGTGGGGATGGGTCAGGTGTGCCCTCCACAGACAAAGATCAAAGCCATCGATCAGTTTCCCCAGCCTACGACTAAGAAACAAATCATGCGGTTTCTAGGTATGATAGGCTATTATCATCGCTTCATCAAAGGCTATTCGACTGTACTTGCACCTTTAACTGACTTATTATCTAAGGACAAGAAGTTCCGGTGGTCTCCTGAGTGTGCAGAGGCGTTTTCCTTGGTGAAACACCTGTTATGTACCCACCCCATACTCTGGGCCCCGGACTTCAGCAGACCTTTTCAGCTGGCGACTGATGCCAGTGGCGTAGGGGCTGGGGCTGTCTTGTTACAGACAGATGATGAAGGTATCGAACATCCAGTGAGTTTTTACAGTAAAAAATTCAATAGTGCACAAAGGAATTACTCTATAATTGAAAAAGAACTCCTGGCGATAGTGCTGGTGCTCAGGCACTTCGATGTATATGTTCCTGCTTTCGGACCAGTCGTAGTGGTTTATACCGATCATCACCCTCTGAAATTCTTGAATCAGTTTCATAACCGGAATATGAGGCTGACCAGGTGGTCACTCATGCTTCAGGAGTATAATCTGGACATACGCCATATTGCCGGTTCTGATAACGTGATAGCGGATTGTCTATCAAAGGTGGATGATGTTGGTTAGACTGCCACAGGATTGAGGGTTGAGTGTGGAGGAAAATAGGCTGTCACTGTAGTTCAGCCGAAAAAAAACAAATTAAAAAAGCAAAAACCTTATAAAAACTCTTTATTTTTTATAACGTGTAGAATTTTGTATAAGATGTTGTAGCAGTATCTAAGTTGAATGTTTTCGCTTATTGTCGCTAGGTTAGTTGAACTTGCTCGGTGGAGCGCAACAGTCTTTATTTTTTTTATATATAGTGCCTTGTGTTGCAACAGTGTGTGGTACTATGAGAAGCTTTCTGTTAGATATGAAGAACTTAGTCAAGGGTCTTATATCTTGGGGGAGGTGTGACGCTTCTGCATAGTAGCCACGTGCGGGCATGCGCGCGTGTCGGCTGCCCAGCCGTTTAGAAACCGGCTGGTGGCAGCCGGTCGGCAGGCTTTTCCTTAGTATATATCCTACGGCAACGTAACTAATGTCTGGGATATTCTTATGTTGTTTCACATCTTGAAGTTGCCCTTATTCTTAACCAACGCATCTTAGTATATTTTATTCTCGATAGTTGATTATTTCATTATAATATATAAGATGTAAGTCTAGTGAGGGCGGGAGGAGACGAGCGGGAGAGAGAGAGACCGGCTTGGGACGTTGCTTCGCTTGCCAGCTTGGGACGAGCCTGAAGCGTTGCCATATGCATTTGATTGCAACGTTAGGCTTAGTTTCGACTCACGCACGGGGTAGAGGATTTTGACCCGGCAACTGTGTTGAGTGTTGCCAAGCATGGGATGTATTCTGCATGCCTAGGGCGGGGTCCAGACAGATTCAAGACTCAGAGCTCACCTCACTGTCGTACCCTTCGGACCCCCTTGATATCTATCCCTCTCAACCCCACTTAGAAACTTTCTCTCTTATTTTGTATACCTTCTTTTCACTACTTCACCAATCTATTTAATTATCCCATCCCCTTGATAGACCTTATATCTATTATTGTATTAACGACGAGCTCTCAGATAACTAGATAGGATTTTGGGCCTTATGCAGAGATGTAATTGTTAATGAGACCTAGGAAGCTTTGTTGTTGTTTCATATTTGGTGGTTTCATGCTTGCTAGTGTGTTCTTGTGTCAGGTTAGCAGGGGCTAGACCGGAGGGGAGTCTTTTTGCGATCCTTTAAGTAAAGTCTGCTGGTGCGAGTCCTGTGGACCAGCACGACTTTACTAGGATACCCGTGGGAGTCTGGGGGCATTTTCTTGTCTGTGTCCCTGTGTGTTTAGTGTTGTGTTGTGTGAGGGCCCTTGCCTAGTCCACTCAGCACTGCGCTAGCACGTCTTGCTTTTGTTTTAGGGTCGCCAGGAGAGAGTCAGATACTTGCGATCTGAGTCTCTCAAGAGAGCACCCTTTCAATTAGAGTAATTTGGCGCACAGACTTGGGAACGTCCCTAGGCTAGAGCAGGTGGCTCAGCCCGGGTATCCGAAGCTTATATCCTTCCGGCTAGACCTCTGCCACCTGGCAGATTAACAGCTAGGGGTTTATTATCTCTGTATGATTGTTATTGTGCCACAGTTTACCGTTTTTGTGAGCATTGTGAGTCAGGGTGTGGCTTAGAGACTCTGTCCGAGCAGGCTTGCCTGACTAAGAGTGAGAAGCACACCTGTATGTGGTTATGTTGCGAGTTGCTGCCTTTATATAATTATACCTATGCCATTATACACTGTAGGTCCTATCACTAGTATTTATTCCTGCTTATGAGTTAAGAGTTCTCTAAATTTGTAACGTACTTTCTTTGCTAAGCATCAGATCCTACAGTAGCCGCATGCAGTTTAGAAACCCGCATCTTGTCTACCGGTACGATGTTTTGAGGACTGTTTGCGTTCACCTTCTTGCACGCAGGGGTGATTAGTTGTATTAATTAACGTAATGTTAAATGTGCTTTCTTCTGGTTTGTAATTAAATTGTTTCTGCAATTTAATTCTGTTATCTATCTTTTCCTTGAAGCTTTAAGTCAACTTAATTGTGTGATCTTTTATATAGCCTGCTTGACTATCAGCAGGCTATAGTGCGTGCACCCTGTAACCGAGTCATAGGATACCTCGTTGTCCAGGCAGGACTCTTGACGGTTTAGGGTGGTTTGTTGCCTGGGTTTATAGATAAGGATTGGATCTAGCGTTTTCCGTTGTTGCTTGTTGCCGCGTACCTAGTCCAATAGAAAGAGCCCAGTGTTTATATACCCCAGGACGTAACACAGGTATGATGAGAAAACCATGTATCGCTGATGCATAACACATCGGTGTCTTTATGAGCAAGGTATTCTAGTTCGTCTTAACCCTTAAAAAGCGGCTCACCACTTAAGTCGAGTTAAATAAAGCTGGACTATGTGGCGGCGCTCGACATAGGTCGAGTGGCAATTTCAGCACGTAATGTGGCTGAGAGAGAGAGACAAGTGGTGGCAGGAGACTAGCGAGCGTATGACTGCTCCAGACCACCGCGGCGAACCTACTGACACAAATCTCAGCTCCCTCCTCCCTCTCTCACTCGCTACATACTCAATTATGTACCGAAAGTACCGAATTACCTGCTTTTTGCACTCGCGTTGCACGGTTATTGCAAGAAAACTATCCATCATACAAGGATCGTTATGGTGTCATTCGAAAGCTCTGTTTATGCCCTTTCAGGGATAGATACTTGTTTTACGTTCTGGGTCTTATTTAGGCATGAAAATGATCACGTAAACAGCCCTATTTTGGCTAAAAACACCCCGCTGGGCGGTACACATAAATAAACCGCATAGGCCGCTCGTAAGGTGTTAATGTGAATGAAGGGATCGGGCATTTATGTTTTTATTTTATTTTTTCCTCGGATAATTCTGTAGATAAAGATCGAACGTCAGTGACTTCCTTGCCAAACCCCTATGTGTTACAATAGTGACTTTGACGTCTTTTGTGCTCTTGTGCTTTACGTATCTCACATCTTAGTTTGTAGTCATATTTGCAATTCGACTGCCGATGATTGAATTCACCACAATTGAAGCAACCTTGTTTCTTTTTCCCTTGAGAACCGTTAGTTCATGCATATCATTGTCATATTCACGGTGGGCGAGAGAGTTGAAGGGAGTGTCACTGTTTGTGTTTCGGTGAGGATGGGGGCTAGTTTTCCTACTAGGGGTACCCCACTTGGGAAATTTGTGGCGTAGGTAGTAGTTCTTACGGGGAAGCGGGAAGCATCGATAGTATTGTATATATAATGGAGAAACAAATATTTTGCTTGCTGTTCCTGAAGGGAAAGCTTGGGGATTGTTTTTTTTTTTTGATGGGGAAGCGGATTGTTTGAGTTGTATCCCTGATGGGGAAGTGAGTGTTTGAGCTCTATCTCTGATGGGGAAGCAGGCAGTTTGGGTTGTATTCTGATTGGAAGTAAGAAGCTTTGGTGCTGGACCTACTATGACCATATAATATCTGATCCCAACGTGAGGAAAATAGTCAAAAATATTATATATGAAATTGGATCATATTGGAACTATAAAGGAAATGGAAGGAAACGAGGCAGTCAATATTAATATTGCTGCACCATTACGAGTTTGTAGTGCCTTACTTGTTGCATTATAGGGGGAAGGCGGTGAGGTGGAGAAGGAGGAAGAAGAAGGAAATGGGAAAAGAAAGAGGGAAGGAGTAGGCTTTATAACATATCAAGGTGGAAAATGGTCCATATATAGAGTGGACAAAATATTAGAAGCGAAGAGGCAGAAATGACCAATGACCTACTTGCTTCGGGCGGTTAGAAGGAAGAGGAGGAGAAAGGAGAACAAGAAGGAGATGAAGAAGAAGAGGAAAAATAAGAATATTTAGGAGAGGAAGGAAGATACGAAGGAAGAAGTGGAGGAACAAATATATAAAGGGTTAACCTAAAGAGAAGATGCGCGTGAGGAAAAAACAGTGCAGAGAAGAATGAAGAGGGGGATATGGAAAAGACATGAGGTGGGAAGGGAGGAAGGCGAGAAGAATACAGTGAAGAGAAGAGAGAGAGGCAAGGAAGGGAAAAGATGGGTTAGAGAGTGGATAAAATAGTACAGGTAAAGCAAATATGGACCAGCATGGGAGAGGCACATGGGCTGCATATGACTGGGGAGAGATGTGAAGATGGATAACAACTAATATGTACTGTTATTGAACTTGTTTTGAGAAACTTACTGTATATTCCGTGAGGTTATTCCAGCCAAAAACGGTTTAGATATATTAAACAGTTGTATCCAAATAACCCACAAACAGTTCAATTCCCCTACCTACCCACCCTCCTGGTTCGCCAAAAAAAAAAAAAAAAAAAAAAAAAAAAAAAAAAAAAAAATCAGAGAGATGCATGCGTAACATATGAAAGTGCAAACATATATATATATATATATATATATATATAAATATGTACACATAATATACTGTACATAGCGGCATGTGTAAAGGCTTATCGTATTTTCTGTTCATTCTTTTGCCCCCCCCCCCCCTCCCCCTCTCTCTCTCTCTCTCTCTTGCATACTTCCATGTACACCGCTAAAATTACGTCCTATTACGTATTGCCACGGTACTGTCAGCGCTTGGCAAACTTAGTACTGCAATTTCCACCCTCACAAACATTCCCGATCACCAATGTTAGTAGCTATTTACCGTCCGATATTAAGGGGGGTCACCGTCTTTTATTTTTATCTTTCTCTCCTTTTCTCTCTTTCCCTGGCTTGTATCCATTCAGCCCCAATCAGCCAACTGTTTTAAGACGTTTATCCCCATCCCGGAGTCGATTTCTTCCTGGCGAGCGATAGCGAGCCAACATTGTATGGAGAATCCGGCTTCGCCGGAGATATTTTTCTATCGAAAAATGTACAAATTTAGCTTGCTGTCAAAACAAAAATATATATATGCTGGCTCGCTACTGCTCGTCAGGAAAATATTGACACCTGGATGGAGGTAAACGTCTTAAAGCAGTAGGCTGAATGGGGCCGAATGGATACAAGCCAAAGAGAGATAGAGAAAGAGGAAAAAAGCGAGGTGGGCTCCCTTAAAGATATAACACAGGTAAGATCAGTAATACTGTAATAGGTTTTAGAAAGTAGTAATGCATAATTATTCCAGTATTGTTAACCCCTTCTGTACCGGCGACGTCTTTTTTATTATATTTTAGTTATATTTACACAATTGTTTGCAGCTTAAGAAGGATATGTGGTAGTGGAAAGGGTCAATTGACCACTTGCGAGTTTCAGGCTATAAGGAAGTTGGAGCTGTAGACATTGGTAATAAACTGAAATGCCATAATAATGTAGGTTTCTGATGTCTAAAGAGTAGTTTTAATTGGATTTCATGTATATATGAATGAGCTACAACCGTAGTTTAGCTGGTATTTCTACTAAATATCGATGTCCACAACTCCAACTTCCTTATAGAACGAAACTTGCAAGTGGTCAATTAGGATGGCTCGAAGCCTGTTCATTGTTGGAGGCCCTTCTTAGAATTAATAAAATCGTTTATTACTATCCAGTATAAAAGGAAAAGACCGGAATCGGTACTAGAACGGGTGAAAGCAACACTTACAAAGATCAAGGGTATAAGAAAGTACACGCGGATACCATAGGCTCTAGCCCACTCATAAATATAAGAAAGTACACGCGGATGCCATAGGCTCTAGCCCACTCATAAATATAAGAAAGTACACGCGGATACCATAGGCTCTAGCCCACTCATAAATATAAGAAAGTACACGCGGATACCATAGGCTCTAGCCCACTCATAAATATAAGAAAGTACACGCGGATGCCATAGGCTCTAGCCCACTCATAAATATAAGAAAGTACACGCGGATACCATAGGCTCTAGCCCACTCATAAATATAAGAAAGTACACGCGGATGCCATAGGCTCTAGCCCACTCATAAATATAAGAAAGTACACGCGGATGCCATAGGCTCTAGCCCACTCATAAATATAAGAAAGTACACGCGGATGCCATAGGCTCTAGCCCACTCATAAATATAAGAAAGTACACGCGGATACCATAGGCTCTAGCCAACTCATAAATATAAGAAAGTACACGCGGATGCCATAGGCTCTAGCCCACTCATAAATATAAGAAAGTACACGCGGATGCCATAGGCTCTAGCCCACTCATAAATATAAGAAAGTACACGCGGATGCCATAGGCTCTAGCCCAATCATAAATATAAGAAAGTACACGCAGATGCCATAGGCTCTAGCCCACTCATAAATATAAGAAAGTACACACGGATGCCATAGGTTCTAACCCACTCATAAATATAAGAAAGAACACGCGGATGCCATAGGCTCTAGCCCACTCATAAAAATAAGAAAGTACACACGGATGCCATAGGTTCTAGCCCACTCATAAATATAAGAAAGTACATGCGGATGCCATAGGCTCTAGCCCACTCATAAAAATAAGAAAGTACACGCGGATGCCATAGGCTCTAGCCCACTCATAAATATAAGAAAGTACACGCGGATGCCATAGGCTCTAGCCCACTCATAAATATAAGAAAGTACACGCGGATGCCATAGGCTCTAGCCCACTCATAATTATAAGAAAGTACACGCGGATGCCATCGGCTCTAGCCCACTCATAAATATAAGAAAGTACATGCGGATGCTATAGGCTCTAGCCCACTCATAAATATAAGAAAGTACACGCGGACGCCATAGGCTCTAGCCCACTCATAAATATAAGAAACTACACGCAGATGCCATAGGCTCTAGCCCACTCATAAATTTAAGAAAGTACACGCGGATGCCATAGGCTCTAGCCCACACATAAATATAAGAAAGTACACGCGGATGCCACAGACTCTAGCCCACTCATAAATACAAGAAAGTACACGCGGATGCCATAGGCTCTAGCCCACTCATAAATATAAGAAAGTACATGCGGATGCCATACGGATGCCATAGACTCTAGCCCACTCATAAATATAAGAAAGTACATGCAGATGCCATAGGTTCTAGCCCACTCATAAATATAAGAAAGTACACACGGATGCCATAGGCTCTAGCCCACTCATAAATATAAGAAAGTACACGCGGATGCCATAGGCTCTAGCCCACTCATAAATATAAGAAAGTACACGCGGATGCCATAGGCTCTAGCCCACTCATAAATATAAGAAAGTACATGCGGATGCCATAGGCTCTAGCCCACTCATAAATATAAGAAAGTACACGCGGATGCCATAGGCTCTAGCCCACTCATATATATAAGAAAGTACACGCGGATGCCATCCGGATGCCATAGGCTCTAGCACACTCATAAATATAAGAAAGTACACGCAGATGCCATAGGTTCTAGCCCACTAATAAATATAAGAAAGTACACGTGGTTGCCATAGGCTCTAGCCCACTCATAAATATAAGAAAGTACACGCGGATGCCATAGGCTCTAGCCCACTCATAAATATAAGAAAGTACATGCGGATGCCATAGGCTCCAGCCCACTCATAAATATAAGAAAGTACACGCGGATGCCATAGACTCTAGCCTACTCATAAATATAAGAAAGTACACGCGGATGCCATAGGCTCTAGCCCACTCATAAATATAAGAAAGTACACACGGATGCCATAGGCTCTAGCCCACTCATAAATATAAGAAAGTTCACGCGTAAGCCATAGGCTCTAGCCCACTCATAAATATAAGAAAGTACACGCGGATGCCATAGGCTCTAGCCCACTCATAAATATAAGAAAGTACATGCGGATGCCATAGGCTCTAGCCCACTCATAAAGTACACACGGATGCCATAGGCTATACCCCAATCATAAATATAAGAAAGTACACTCGGATGCCATAGGCTCTAGCCCGCTCATAAATATAAGAAAGTACACGCGGATGCTATAGGCTCTAGCCCACTCATAAATATGAGAAAGTACATGCGGATGCCATAGGCTCTAGCCCGCTCATAAATATAAGAAAGTACACGCGGATGCCATAGGCTCTAGCCCACTCATAAATATAAGAAAGTACATGCGGATGCCATAGGCTCTATCCCACTCATAAATATAAGAAAGTACACGCGGATGCCATAGGCTCTAGCCCACTCATAAATATAAGAAAGTACACGCGGATGCCATAGGCTCTAACCCACTCATAAATATAAGAAAGTACATGTGGATGCCATAGGCTCTAGCCCACTCATAAATATAAGAAAGTACATGCGGATGCCATAGGCTCTATCCCAATCATAAATATAAGAAAGTACACGCGGATGCCATAGGCTCTAGCCCACTCATAAATGTAAGAGAGTACACTCGAATGCCATAGGCTCTAGCCCACTCATAAATATAAGAAATTACACGCAGATGCCATAGGCTCCAGCCCACTCATAAATATAAGAAAGTACACGCGGATGCCATAGGCTCTAGCCCACTCATAAATATAAGAAAGTACACGCGGATGCCATAGGCTCTAGCCCACTCATAAATATAAGAAAGTACACGCGGATGCCATAAGCTCTAGCCCACTCATAAATAAAAGAAAGTACACGCGGATGCCATAGGCTCTAGCCCACTCATAAAGTACACGCGGATGCCATAGGCTCTAGCCCACTCATATATATAAGAAAGTACACGCGGATAACATAGGCTCTAGCCCACTCATAAATTTAAGAAAGTATACGCGGATGCCATACGCTCTAGCCCACTCATAAATATAAGAAAGTAAACACGGATGCCATAGGCTCTAGCCCACTCATAAAGTAGACACGGATGCCATAGGCTCTAGCCCACTCATAAATAAAAGGAAGTACACGCGGATGCCATAGGCTCTAGCCCACTCATAAATATAAGAAAGTATACACGGATGCCATAGGCTCTAGCCCACTCATAAATATAAGAAATTACACGCGGATGCCATAGGCTCTAGCCCACTCATAAAGTACACGCGCATGCCATAGGCTCTAGCCCCCTCATAAATATAAGAAAGTACACGCAGATGCCATAGGCTCTAGCCCACTCATAAATATAAGAAAGTACACGCGGTTGCCATAGGTTCTAGCCCACTCATAAATATAAGAAAGAACACACGGATGCCATAGGCTCTAGCCCACTCATAAATATAAGAAAGTACACGCGTATGCCATAGGCTTTAGCCCACTCATAAATATAAGAAAGTACACGCGGATGCCATAGGTTCTAGCCCTCTCATAAATATAAGAGAGTACACGCAGATGCCATAGGCTCTACCCCTCTCATAAATAATTATAAGAAAGTACACACGGATGCCATAGGCTCTAGCCCACTCATAAATATAAGAAGGCACACGCGGATGCCATAGGCTCTAGCCCACTTATAAATATAAGAAAGTACATGTGGATGCCATAGGCTCTAGCCCACTCATAAAGTACACGCGGATGTCATAGGCTCTAGCCCACTCATAAATATAAGAAAGTACACGCGGATGCCATAGGCTCTAGCCCACTCATAAATATAAGAAAGTACACGCGGATGCCATAGGCTCTAGCCCATTCATAAATATAAGAAAGTACATACGGATGCCATAGGCTCTAGCCCACTCATAAATATAAGAAAGTACACACGGATGCCATAGCCTCTAGCCCACTCATAAATATAAGAAAGTACACGCGGATGCCATAGGCTCTAGCCCACTCATAAATATAAGAAAGTACACACGGATGCCATAGGCTCTAGCCCACTCATAAATAAGAAAGTACACGCGGATGCCATAGGCTCTAGCCCACTCATAAATATAAGAAAGTACACACAGATGCCATAGGCTCTAGCCCACTCATAAATATAAGAAAGAACATGCGGATGCCATAGGCTCTACCCCACTCATAAATATAAGAAAGTACACGCGGATGCCATAGGCTCTAGCCCACTCATAAATATAAGAAAGTACATGCGGATGCCATAGGCTCTAGCTCACTCATAAATATAAGAAAGTACACGCGGATGCCATAGACTCTAGCCCACTCATAAATATAAGAAAGTACACGCGGATGCCATAGGCTCTAGCCCACTCATAAATATAAGAAAGTACACGCGGATGCCATAGGCTCTAGCCCACTCATAAATATAAGAAAGTACACGCGGATGCCATAGGCTCTAGCCCACTCATATATATAAGAAAGTACATGCGGATGCCATAGGCTCTAGCCCACTCATAAATATAAGAAAGTACACAAGAAATGCCATAGGCCCTAGCCCACTCATAAATATAAGAAAGTACACGCAGATGCCATAGGCTCTAGCCCACTCATAAAAATAAGAAAGTACACGCGGATGCCATAGGCTCTAGCCCACTCATAAATATAAGAAAGTACACGCGGATGCCATAGGCTCTAGCCAACTCATAAATATAAGAAAGTACACGCGGATGCCATAAGCTCTAGCCCACTCATATATATAAGAAAGTTCATGCGGATGCCGTCGGCTCTAGCCCACTCATAAATATAAGAAAGTACACGCGGATGCCATAGGCTCTAGCCCACTCATAAATATAAGAAAGTACACGCGGATGCCATAGGCTCTAGCCCACTCATATATATAAGAAAGTACATGCAGATGCCATAGGCTCTAGCCCACTCATAAATATAAGAAAGTACACGTGGATGCCATATGCTCTAGCCCACTCATAAACATAAGAAAGTACACGCGGATGCCATAGGCTCTAGCCCACTCATAAATTTAAGAAAGTACACGCGGATGCCATAGGCTCTAGCCCACACATAAATATAAGAAAGTACACGCGGATGCCACAGACTCTAGCCCACTCATAAATATAAGAAAGTACACGCGGATGCCATAGGCTCTAGCCCACTCATAAATATAAGAAAGTACACGCGGATGCCATAGGCTCTAGCCCACTCATATATATAAGAAAGTACATGCAGATGCCATAGGCTCTAGCCCACACATAAATATAAGAAAGTACACGCGGATGCCACAGACTCTAGCCCACTCATAAATAAAAGAAAGTACACGCGGATGCCATACGGATGCCATAGGCTCTAGCCCACTCATAAATATAAGAAAGTACACGCAGATGCCATAGGTTCTAGCCCACTTATAAATATAACAAAGTACACGCGGATGCCATAGGCTCTAGCCCACTCATAAATATAAGAAAGTACACGCGGATGCCATAGGCTCTAGCCCACTCATAAATATAAGAAAGTACACGCGGATGCCATAGGCTCTAGCCCACTCATAAATATAAGAAAGTACACGCGGATGCCATAGGCTCCAGCCCACTCATAAATATAAGAAAGTACACGCGGATGCCATAGGCTCTAGCCCACTCATAAATATAAGAAAGTACACACGGATGCCATAGGCTCTAGCCCACTCATAAATATAAGAAAGTACACACGGGTGCCATAGGCTCTAGCCCACTCATAAATATAAGAAAGTACACACGGATGCCATAGGCTCTAGCCCACTCATAAATATAAGAAAGTACACGCGGATGGCTATAGGCTCTAGCCCACTCATAAATATAAGAACGTACACGCGGATGCCATAGGCTCCAGCCCACTCATAAATATAAGAAAGTACACGCGGATGCCATAGGCTCCAGCCCACTCATAAATATAAGAAAGTACACGCAGATGCCATAGGCTCTAGCCCACCCCTAAATATAAGAAAGTACACGCGGATGCCATAGGCTCTAGCCCACTCATAAATATAAGAAAGTACACGCGGATGCCATAGACTCTAGCCTACCCATAAATATAAGAAAGTACACGCGGATGCCATAGGATCTAGACCACTCATAAATATAAGAAAGTACACGCGGATGCCATAGGCTCTAGCCCACTCATAAATATAAGAAAGTACACGCGGAAGACATAGGCTCTAGCCCACTTATAAATATAAGAAAGTACATGCGGATGCCATAGGCTCTAGCCCACTCATAAATATAAGAAAGTACATGCGGATGCCATAGGCTCTAGCCCACTCATAAAGTACACACGGATGCCATAGGCTCTAGCCCAATCATAAATATAAGAAAGTACACGCGGATGCCATAGGCTCTAGCCCACTCATAAATATAAGAATGTACACGCGGATGCCATAGGCTCTAGCCCACTCATAAATATAAGAAAGTACATGCGGATGCCATAGGCTCTAGCCCCCTCATAAATATAAGAAAGTACACACGGATGCCATAGGCTCTAGCCCACTCATAAATAAAAGAAAGTACACGTGGATGCCATAGGCTCTAGCCCACTCATAAATATAAGAAAGTACATGCGGATGCCATAGGCTCTATCCCACTCATATATATAAGAAAGTACATGCGGATGCCATAGGCTCTAGCCCACTCATAAATGTAAGAGAGTACACAAGAAATGCCATAGGCCCTAGCCCACTCATAAATATAAGAAAGTACACGCAGATGCCATAGGCTCCAGCCCACTCATAAATATAAGAAAGTACACGCGGATGCCATAGGCTCTAGCCCACTCATAAATATAAGAAAGTACACGCGGATGCCATAGGCTCTAGCCCACTCATAAATATAAGAAAGTACACGCGGATGCCATAGGCTCTAGCCCACTCATAAATATAAGAAAGTACACGTGGATGCCATAGGCTCTAGCCCACTCATAAAGTACACGCGGATGCCATAGGCTCTAGCCCACTCATAAATATAAGAAAGTACACGCGGATGACATAGGCTCTAGCCCACTCATAAATATTAGAAAGTACACGCGGATGCCATACGCTCTAGCCCACTCATAAATATAAGAAAGTAAATGTGGATGCCATAGGCTCTAGCATACTCATAAAGTAGACACGGATGCCATAGGGTCTAGCCCACTCATAAATAAAAAAAAGTACACGTGGATGCCATAGGCTCTAGCCCACTCATAAATATAAGAAAGTACATGCGGATGCCATAGGCTCTATCCCACTCATAAATATAAGAAAGTACACGCGGATGCCATAGGCTCTAGCCCACTCATAAATGTAAGAGAGTACACGCTAATGCCATAGGCTCTAGCCCACTCATAAATATAAGAAAGTACACGCAGATGCCATAGGCTCCAGCCCACTCATAAATATAAGAAAGTACACGCGGATGCCATAGGCTCTAGCCTACTCATAAATATAAGAAAGTACACGCGGATGCCATAGGCTCTAGCCCACTCATAAATATAAGAAAGTACACACGGATGCCATAGGCTCTAGCCCACTCATAAATATAAGAAAGTACACGTGGATGCCATAGGCTCTAGCCCACTCATAAAGTACACGCGGAAGCCATAGGCTCTAGCCCACTCATAAATATAAGAAAGTACACGCGGATGACATAGGCTCTAGCCCACTCATAAATATTAGAAAGTACACGCGGATGCCATACGCTCTAGCCCACTCATAAATATAAGAAAGTAAACGCGGATGCCATAGGCACTAGCCCACTCATAAAGTAGACACGGATGCCATAGGCTCCAGCCCACTTATAAATATAAGAAAGTACACGCAGATGCCATAGGCTCCAGCCCACTCATAAATATAAGAAAGTACACACGGATGCCATAGGCTCTAGCCCACTCATAAATATAAGAAAGTACACTCGGATGCCATAGGCTCTAGCCCACTCATAAATATAAGAAAGTAGACGCGGATGCCATAGGCTCTAGCCCACTCATAAATATAAGAAAGTACACGTGGATGCCATAGGCTCTAGCCCACTCATAAAGTACACGCGGATGCCATAGGCTCTAGCCCACTCATAAATATAAGAAAGTACACGCGGATGACATAGGCTCTAGCCCACTCATAAATCTTAGAAAGTACACGCGGATGCCATTCGCTCTAGCCCACTCATAAATATAAGAAAGTAAACGCGGATGCCATAGGCTCTAGCCCACTCATAAAGTAGACACAGATGCCATAGGCTCCAGCCCCCTCATAAATATAAGGAAGTACACGCGGATGCCATAGGCTCTAGCCCACTCATAAATATAAGAAAGTATACACGGATGCCATAGGCTCTAGCCCACTCATAAATATAAGAAATTACACGCGGATGCCATAGGCTCTAGCCCACTCATAAATATAAGAAAGTACACACGGATGCCATAGGCTCTAGCCCACTCATAAATATAAGAAAGTACACGCGGATGCCATAGGCTCTAGCCCACTCATAAATTTAAGAAAGTACACGCGGATGCCATAGGCTCTAGCCCACACATAAATATAAGAAAGTACACGCGGATGCCACAGACTCTAGCCCACTCATAAATACAAGAAAGTACACGCGGATGCCATAGGCTCTAGCCCACTCATAAATATAAGAAAGTACATGCGGATGCCATACGGATGCCATAGACTCTAGCCCACTCATAAATATAAGAAAGTACATGCAGATGCCATAGGTTCTAGCCCACTCATAAATATAAGAAAGTACACACGGATGCCATAGGCTCTAGCCCCCTCATTAATATAAGAAAGTACACGCGGATGCCATAGGCTCTAGCCCACTCATAAATATAAGAAAGTACACGCGGATGCCATAGGCTCTAGCCCACTCATAAATATAAGAAAGTACATGCGGATGCCATAGGCTCTAGCCCACTCATAAATATAAGAAAGTACACGCGGATGCCATAGGCTCTAGCCCACTCATATATATAAGAAAGTACACGCGGATGCCATCCGGATGCCATAGGTTCTAGCCCACTCATAAATATAAGAAAGTACACGTGGTTGCCATAGGCTCTAGCCCACTCATAAATATAAGAAAGTACACGCGGATGCCATAGGCTCTAGCCCACTCATAAATATAAGAAAGTACATGCGGATGCCATAGGCTCCAGCCCACTCATAAATATAAGAAAGTACACGCGGATGCCATAGACTCTAGCCTACTCATAAATATAAGAAAGTACACGCGGATGCCATAGGCTCTAGCCCACTCATAAATATAAGAAAGTACACACGGATGCCATAGGCTCTAGCCCACTCATAAATATAAGAAAGTTCACGCGTAAGCCATAGGCTCTAGCCCACTCATAAATATAAGAAAGTACACGCGGATGCCATAGGCTCTAGCCCACTCATAAATATAAGAAAGTACATGCGGATGCCATAGGCTCTAGCCCACTCATAAAGTACACACGGATGCCATAGGCTATACCCCAATCATAAATATAAGAAAGTACACTCGGATGCCATAGGCTCTAGCCCGCTCATAAATATAAGAAAGTACACGCGGATGCTATAGGCTCTAGCCCACTCATAAATATGAGAAGGTACATGCGGATGCCATAGGCTCTAGCCCGCTCATAAATATAAGAAAGTACACGCGGATGCCATAGGCTCTAGCCCACTCATAAATATAAGAAAGTACATGCGGATGCCATAGGCTCTATCTATCTATCTATCTATCTATTGCCTGACGCCGTGATCCCCGAAGGGGTGGCCACGAACGAACCGCCCCCATGCACCTCTGTCCCCAGTCAGTCGACGCCCCTCCCCCCAACCAGCACCGCCTTCGTTCATGTACTTCCTCACTCCATCCTTCCACCTCATATTCGGTCTACCTCTCCCCCTCTGTCCCTCCACCTCGCTCTCGTACACCCTCTTAGTCATTCTCTCGCTTTCCATACGTTCCATATGGCCGAACCATCTCAAGTTGTTCCTTTTCACACTTTCCAGCACATCTACCAGCACATCTGGCACGCGGATGCCATAGGCTCTATCCCACTCATAAATATAAGAAAGTTCACGCGGATGCCATAGGCTCTAGCCCACTCATAAATATAAGAAAGTACACGCGGATGCCATAGGCTCTAGCCCACTCATAAACATAAGAAAGTACACGTGGATGCCATAGGCTCTAGCCCACTCATAAATATAAGAAAGTACATGCGGATGCCATAGGCTCTATCCCAATCATAAATATAAGAAAGTACACGCGGATGCCATAGGCTCTAGCCCACTCATAAATGTAAGAGAGTACACTCGAATGCCATAGGCTCTAGCCCACTCATAAATATAAGAAATTACACGCAGATGCCATAGGCTCCAGCCCACTCATAAATATAAGAAAGTACACGCGGATGCCATAGGCTCTAGCCCACTCATAAATATAAGAAAGTACACGCGGATGCCATAGGCTCTAGCCCACTCATAAATATAAGAAAGTACACGCGGATGCCATAAGCTCTAGCCCACTCATAAATAAAAGAAAGTACACGCGGATGCCATAGGCTCTAGCCCACTCATAAAGTACACGCGGATGCCATAGGCTCTAGCCCACTCATATATATAAGAAAGTACACGCGGATAACATAGGCTCTAGCCCACTCATAAATTTAAGAAAGTATACGCGGATGCCATACGCTCTAGCCCACTCATAAATATAAGAAAGTAAACACGGATGCCATAGGCTCTAGCCCACTCATAAAGTAGACACGGATGCCATAGGCTCTAGCCCACTCATAAATAAAAGGAAGTACACGCGGATGCCATAGGCTCTAGCCCACTCATAAATATAAGAAAGTATACACGGATGCCATAGGCTCTAGCCCACTCATAAATATAAGAAATTACACGCGGATGCCATAGGCTCTAGCCCACTCATAAAGTACACGCGCATGCCATAGGCTCTAGCCCCCTCATAAATATAAGAAAGTACACGCAGATGCCATAGGCTCTAGCCCACTCATAAATATAAGAAAGTACACGCGGATGCCATAGGTTCTAGCCCACTCATAAATATAAGAAAGAACACGTGGATGCCATAGGCTCTAGCCCACTCATAAATATAAGAAAGTACACGCGGATGCCATAGGCTTTAGCCCACTCATAAATATAAGAAAGTACACGCGGATGCCATAGGTTCTAGCCCTCTCATAAATATAAGAGAGTACACGCAGATGCCATAGGCTCTACCCCTCTCATAAATAATTATAAGAAAGTACACACGGATGCCATAGGCTCTAGCCCACTCATAAATATAAGAAGGCACACGCGGATGCCATAGGCTCTAGCCCACTTATAAATATAAGAAAGTACATGTGGATGCCATAGGCTCTAGCCCACTCATAAAGTACACGCGGATGTCATAGGCTCTAGCCCACTCATAAATATAAGAAAGTACACGCTGATGCCATAGGCTCTAGCCCACTCATAAATATAAGAAAGTACACGCGGATGCCATAGGCTCTAGCCCATTCATAAATATAAGAAAGTACATACGGATGCCATAGGCTCTAGCCCACTCATAAATATAAGAAAGTACACACGGATGCCATAGCCTCTAGCCCACTCATAAATATAAGAAAGTACACGCGGATGCCATAGGCTCTAGCCCACTCATAAATATAAGAAAGTACACACGGATGCCATAGGCTCTAGCCCACTCATAAATATAAGAAAGTACACGTGGATGCCATAGGCTCTAGCCCACTCATAAATATAAGAAAGTACACACAGATGCCATAGGCTCTAGCCCACTCATAAATATAAGAAAGAACATGCGGATGCCATAGGCTCTAGCCCACTCATAAATATAAGAAAGTACACGCGGATGCCATAGGCTCTAGCCCACTCATAAATATAAGAAAGTACATGCGGATGCCATAGGCTCTAGCTCACTCATAAATATAAGAAAGTACACGCGGATGCCATAGACTCTAGCCCACTCATAAATATAAGAAAGTACACGCGGATGCCACAGGCTCTAGCCTACTCATAAATATAAGAAAGTACACGCGGATGCCATAGGCTCTAGCCCACTCATAAATATAAGAAAGTACACGCGGATGCCATAGGCTCTAGCCCACTCATATATATAAGAAAGTACATGCGGATGCCATAGGCTCTAGCCCACTCATAAATATAAGAAAGTACACAAGAAATGCCATAGGCCCTAGCCCACTCATAAATATAAGAAAGTACACGCAGATGCCATAGGCTCTAGCCCACTCATAAAAATAAGAAAGTACACGCGGATGCCATAGGCTCTAGCCCACTCATAAATATAAGAAAGTACACGCGGATGCCATAGGCTCTAGCCAACTCATAAATATAAGAAAGTACACGCGGATGCCATAGGCTCTAGCCCACTCATATATATAAGAAAGTTCATGCGGATGCCGTCGGCTCTAGCCCACTCATAAATATAAGAAAGTACACGCGGATGCCATAGGCTCTAGCCCACTCATAAATATAAGAAAGTACACGCGGATGCCATAGGCTCTAGCCCACTCATATATATAAGAAAGTACATGCAGATGCCATAGGCTCTAGCCCACTCATAAATATAAGAAAGTACACGTGGATGCCATATGCTCTAGCCCACTCATAAACATAAGAAAGTACACGCGGATGCCATAGGCTCTAGCCCACTCATAAATTTAAGAAAGTACACGCGGATGCCATAGGCTCTAGCCCACACATAAATATAAGAAAGTACACGCGGATGCCATAGGCTCTAGCCCACTCATAAATATAAGAAAGTACACGCGGATGCCATAGGCTCTAGCCCACTCATAAATATAAGAAAGTACACGCGGATGCCATAGGCTCTAGCCCACTCATATATATAAGAAAGTACATGCAGATGCCATAGGCTCTAGCCCACACATAAATATAAGAAAGTACACGCGGATGCCACAGACTCTAGCCCACTCATAAATAAAAGAAAGTACACGCGGATGCCATACGGATGCCATAGGCTCTAGCCCACTCATAAATATAAGAAAGTACACGCAGATGCCATAGGTTCTAGCCCACTTATAAATATAACAAAGTACACGCGGATGCCATAGGCTCTAGCCCACTTATAAATATAACAAAGTACACGCGGATGCCATAGGCTCTAGCCCACTCATAAATATAAGAAAGTACACGCGGATGCCATAGGCTCTAGCCCACTCATAAATATAAGAAAGTACACGCGGATGCCATAGGCTCTAGCCCACTCATAAATATAAGAAAGTACACGCGGATGCCATAGGCTCCAGCCCACTCATAAATATAAGAAATTACACGCGGATGCCATAGGCTCTAGCCCACTCATAAATATAAGAAAGTACACACGGATGCCATAGGCTCTAGCCCACTCATAAATATAAGAAAGTACACACGGGTGCCATAGGCTCTAGCCCACTCATAAATATAAGAAAGTACACACGGATGCCATAGGCTCTAGCCCACTCATAAATATAAGAAAGTACACGCGGATGGCTATAGGCTCTAGCCCACTCATAAATATAAGAACGTACACGCGGATGCCATAGGCTCCAGCCCACTCATAAATATAAGAAAGTACACGCGGATGCCATAGGCTCTAGCCCACCCATAAATATAAGAAAGTACACGCGGATGCCATAGGCTCTAGCCCACTCATAAATATAAGAAAGTACACGCGGATGCCATAGACTCTAGCCTACCCATAAATATAAGAAAGTACACGCGGATGCCATAGGCTCTAGCCCACTCATAAATATAAGAAAGTACACGCGGATGCCATAGGCTCTAGCCCACTCATAAATATAAGAAAGTACACGCGGATGCCATAGACCCTAGCCCACTCATAAATATAAGAAAGTACATGCGGATGCCATAGGCTCTAGCCCACTCATAAATATAAGAAAGTACATGCGGATGCCATAGGCTCTAGCCCACCCATAAAGTACACACGGATGCCATAGGCTCTAGCCCAATCATAAATATAAGAAAGTACACGCGGATGCCATAGGCTCTAGCCCACTCATAAATATAAGAATGTACACGCGGATGCCATAGGCTCTAGCCCACTCATAAATATAAGAAAGTACATGCGGATGCCATAGGCTCTAGCCCCCTCATAAATATAAGAAAGTACACACGGATGCCATAGGCTCTAGCCCACTCATAAATAAAAGAAAGTACACGTGGATGCCATAGGCTCTAGCCCACTCATAAATATAAGAAAGTACATGCGGATGCCATAGGCTCTATCCCACTCATATATATAAGAAAGTACATGCGGATGCCATAGGCTCTAGCCCACTCATAAATGTAAGAGAGTACACAAGAAATGCCATAGGCCCTAGCCCCCTCATAAATATAAGAAAGTACACGCAGATGCCATAGGCTCCAGCCCACTCATAAATATAAGAAAGTACACGCGGATGCCATTGGCTCTAGCCCACTCATAAATATAAGAAAGTACACGCGGATGCCAAAGGCTCTAGCCCACTCATAAATATAAGAAAGTACACGCGGATGCCATAGGCTCTAGCCCACTCATAAATATAAGAAAGTACACGCGGATGCCATAGGCTCTAGCCCACCCATAAATATAAGAAAGTACACGCGGATGCCATAGGCTCTAGCCCACTCATAAATATAAGAAAGTACACGCGGATGCCATAGACTCTAGCCCACTCATAAATATAAGAAAGTACACGCGGATGACATAGGCTCTAGCCCACTCATAAATATTAGAAAGTACACGCGGATGCCATACGCTCTAGCCCACTCATAAATATAAGAAAGTAAATGTGGATGCCATAGGCTCTAGCATACTCATAATAAGAAAGTACACGGATGCCATAGGTCTAGCCCACTCATAAATAAAAAAAGTACACGTGGATGCCATAGGCTCTAGCCCACTCATAAATATAAGAAAGTACATGCGGATGCCATAGGCTCTATCCCACTCATAAATATAAGAAAGTACACGCGGATGCCATAGGCTCTAGCCCACTCATAAATGTAAGAGAGTACACGCTAATGCCATAGGCTCTAGCCCACTCATAAATATAAGAAAGTATACGCAGATGCCATAGGCTCCAGCCCACTCATAAATATAAGAAAGTACACGCGGATGCCATAGGCTCTAGCCCACCCATAAATATAAGAAAGTACACGCGGATGCCATAGGCTCTAGCCCACTCATAAATATAAGAAAGTACACGCGGATGCCATAGACTCTAGCCTACCCATAAATATAAGAAAGTACACGCGGATGCCATAGGATCTAGACCACTCATAAATATAAGAAAGTACACGCGGATGCCATAGGCTCTAGCCCACTCATAAATATAAGAAAGTACACGCGGATGCCATAGGCTCTAGCCCACTCATAAATATAAGAAAGTACATGCGGATGCCATAGGCTCTAGCCCACTCATAAATATAAGAAAGTACATGCGGATGCCATAGGCTCTAGCCCACTCATAAATATAAGAAAGTACACACGGATGCCATAGGCTCTAGCCCAATCATAAATATAAGAAAGTACACGCGGATGCCATAGGCTCTAGCCCACTCATAAATATAAGAATGTACACGCGGATGCCATAGGCTCTAGCCCACTCATAAATATAAGAAAGTACATGCGGATGCCATAGGCTCTAGCCCCCTCATAAATATAAGAAAGTACACACGGATGCCATAGGCTCTAGCCCACTCATAAATAAAAGAAAGTACACGTGGATGCCATAGGCTCTAGCCCACTCATAAATATAAGAAAGTATACGCAGATGCCATAGGCTCCAGCCCACTCATAAATATAAGAAAGTACACGCGGATGCCATAGGCTCTAGCCCACTCATAAATATAAGAAAGTACACGCGGATGCCATAGGCTCTAGCCCACTCATAAATATAAGAAAGTACACACGGATGCCATAGGCTCTAGCCCACTCATAAATATAAGAAAGTACACGTGGATGCCATAGGCTCTAGCCCACTCATAAAGTACACGCGGAAGCCATAGGCTCTAGCCCACTCATAAATATAAGAAAGTACACGCGGATGACATAGGCTCTAGCCCACTCATAAATATTAGAAAGTACACGCGGATGCCATAAGCTCTAGCCCACTCATAAATATAAGAAAGTAAACGCGGATGCCATAGGCACTAGCCCACTCATAAAGTAGAAAGTACACGGATGCCATAGGCTCCAGCCCACTCATAAATATAAGAAAGTACACGCAGATGCCATAGGCTCTAGCCCACTCATAAATATAAGAAAGTACACACGGATGCCATAGGCTCAAGCCCACTCATAAAATCAGGAAAGTACACTCGGATGCCATAGGCTCTAGCCCACTCATAAATATAAGAAAGTACACGCGGATGCCATAGGCTCTAGCCCACTCATAAATATAAGAAAGTACACGCGGATGCCATAGGCTCTAGCCCACTCATAAATATAAGAAAGTACACGCGGATGCCATTGGCTCTAGCCCACTCATAAATATAAGCAAGGACACGTGGTTGCCATAGGCTCTAGCCCACTCATAAATATAAGAAAGTACACGCGGATGACATAGGCTCTAGCCCACTCATAAATATAAGAAAGTACACGCGGATGCCATAGGCTCTAGCCCACTCATAAAGTAGACACAGATGCCATAGGCTCTAGCCCACTCATAAATATAAGAAAGTATACACGGATGCCATAGGCTCTAGCCCACTCATAAATATAAGAAATTACACGCGGATGCCATAGGCTCTAGCCCACTCATAAATATAAGAAAGTACACGATGCCATAGGCTCTAGCCCACTCATAAATAAAAGAAAGTACACGCGGATGCCATAGGCTCTAGCCCACTCATAAATTTAAGAAAGTACATGCGGATGCGGATGCCATAGGCTCTAGCCCACTCATAAATATAAGAAAGTACATGCAGATGCCATAGGTTCTAGCCCACTCATAAATATAAGAAAGTACACACGGATGCCATAGGCTCTAGCCCACTCATAAATATAAGAAAGTACACGCGGATGCCATAGGCTCTAGCCCACTCATAAATATAAGAAAGTACACGCGGATGCCATAGGCTCTAGCCCACTCATAAATATAAGAAAGTACATGCGGATGCCATAGGCTCTAGCCCACTCATAAATATAAGAAAGTACACGCGGATGCCATAGGCTCTAGCCCACTCATAAATATAAGAAAGTACACGCGGATGCCATAGGCTCTAGCCCACTCATAAATATAAGAAAGTACACGCAGATGCCATAGGCTCTAGCCCACTCATAAATATAAGAAAGTACACGCGGATGCCATAGGCTCTAGCCCACTCATAAATATAAGAAAGTACACGCGGATGCCATAGGCTCTAGCCCACTCATAAATATAAGAAAGTACACGCGGATGCCATAGGCTCTAGCCCACTCATAAATATAAGAAAGTACACGCGGATGCCATAGGCTCTAGCCCACTCATAAATATAAGAAAGTACACGCGGATGCCATAGGCTCTAGCCCACTCATAAATATAAGAAAGTACACACGGATGCCATAGGCTCTAGCCCACTCATAAATATAAGAAAGTACACGCGGATGCCATAGGCTCTAGCCCACTCATAAATATAAGAAAGTACACGCGGATGCCATAGGCTCTAGCCCACTCATAAATTTAAGAAAGTACATGCGGATGCCATAGGCTCTAGCCCACTCATAAATATAAGAAATTGCACACGGATGCCATAGGTTCTAGCCCACTCATAAATATAAGAAAGTACACACGGATGCCATAGGCTCTAGCCCACTCATTAATACAAGAAAGTACACGCGGATGCCATAGGCTCTAGCCCACTCATAAATATAAGAAAGTACACGCGGATGCCATAGGCTCTAGCCCACTCATAAATATAAGAAAGTACACGCGGATGCCATAGGCTCTAGCCCACTCATAAATATAAGAAAGTACACGCGGATGCCATAGGCTCTAGCCCACTCATAAATATAAGAAAGTACACGCGGATGCCATAGGCTCTAGCCCACTCATAAATATAAGAAAGTACACGCGGATGCCATAGGCTCTAGCCCACTCATAAATATAAGAAAGTACACGTGGATGCCATAGGCTCTAGCCCACTCATAAATATAAGAAAGTACATGCGGATGCCATAGGCTCTATCCCACTCATAAATATAAGAAAGTACACGCGGATGCCATAGGCTCTAGCCCACTCATAAATGTAAGAGAGTACACTCGAATGCCATAGGCTCTAGCCCACTCATAAATATAAGAAAGTACACGCAGATGCCATAGGCTCCAGCCCACTCATAAATATAAGAAAGTACACGCGGATGCCATAGGCTCTAGCCCACTCATAAATATAAGAAAGTACACGCGGATGCCATAGGCTCTAGCCCACTCATAAATATAAGAAAGTACACGCGGATGCCATAGGCTCTAGCCCACTCATAAATATAAGAAAGTACACGTGGATGCCATAGGCTCTAGCCCACTCATAAAGTACACGCGGATGCCATAGGCTCTAGCCCACTCATAAATATAAGAAAGTACACGCGGATGCCATAGGCTCTAGCCCACTCATAATATAAGAAAGTACACGCGGATGCCATAGCTCTAGCCCACTCATAAATATAAGAAAGTACACGGATGCCATAGGCTCTAGCCCACTCATAAAGTAGACACAGATGCCATAGGCTCTAGCCCACTCATAAATATAAGAAAGTATACACGGATGCCATAGGCTCTAGCCCACTCATAAATATAAGAAATTACACGCGGATGCCATAGGCTCTAGCCCACTCATAAATATAAGAAAGTACACGCGGATGCCATAGGCTCTAGCCCACTCATAAATTTAAGAAAGTACATGCGGATGCCATAGGCTCTAGCCCACTCATAAATATAAGAAAGTACACGCAGATGCCATAGGTTCTAGCCCACTCATAAATATAAGAAAGTACCCGCGGATGCCATAGGCTCTAGCCCACACATAAATATAAGAAAGTACACGCGGATGCCATAGGCTCTAGCCCACTCATAAATATAAGAAAGTACACGCGGATGCCATAGGCTCTAGCCCACTCATAAATATAGACAGTACACGCGGATGCCATAGGCTCTAGCCCCCTCATAAATATAAGAAAGTACACGCGGATGCCATAGGCTCTAGCCCACTCATAAATATAAGAAAGTACACGCGGATGCCATAGGCTCTAGCCCACTCATAAATATAAGAAAGTACACGCGGATGCCATAGGCTCTAGCCCACTCATAAATATAAGAAAGTACATGTGGATGCCATAGGCTCTAGCCCACTCATAAAAGTACACGCGGATGCCATAGGCTCTAGCCCACTCATAAATATAAGAAAGTACACGCGGATGCCATAGGCTCTAGCCCACTCATAAATATAAGAAAGTACACGCGGATGCCATAGGCTCTAGCCCACTCATAAATATAAGAAAGTACATGCGGATGCCATAGGCTCTAGCCCACTCATAAATATAAGAAAGTACACACGGATGCCATAGGCTCTAGCCCACTCATAAATATAAGAAAGTACACGCGGATGCCATAGGCTCTAGCCCACTCATAAATATAAGAAAGTACACACGGATGCCATAGGCTCTAGCCCACTCATAAATATAAGAAAGTACACGCGGATGCCATAGGCTCTAGCCCACTCATAAATATAAGAAAGTACACGCGGATGCCATAGGCTCTAGCCCACTCATAAATATAAGAAAGTACACGCGGATGCCATAGGCTCTAGCCCACTCATAAATATAAGAAAGTACACGCGGATGCCATAGGCTCTAGCCCACTCATAAATATAAGAAAGTACACGCGGATGCCATAGGCTCTAGCCCACTCATAAATATAAGAAAGTACACGCGGATGCCATAGGCTCTAGCCCACTCATAAATATAAGAAAGTACACGCGGATGCCATAGGCTCTAGCCCACTCATAAATATAAGAAAGTACACGCGGATGCCATAGGCTCTAGCCCACTCATAAATATAAGAAAGTACACGCGGGATGCCATAGCCACTAGCCCACTCATAAATATAAGAAAGTACATGCGGATGCCATAGGCTCTAGCCCACTCATAAATATAAGAAAGTACACGCGGATGCCATAGGCTCTAGCCCACTCATAATATAAGAAAGTACACGCATATGCCATAGGCTCTAGCCCACTCATAAATATAGAAAGTACACGCGGATGCCATAGGCTCTAGCCCACTCATAAATATAAGAAAGTACACGCGGATGCCATAGGCTCTAGCCCACTCATAAATATAAGAAAGTACACGCGGATGCCATAGGCTCTAGCCCACTCATAAATGTAAGAAAGTAAACGCTAATGCCATAGGCTCTAGCCCACTCATAAATATAAGAAAGTACACGCAGATGCCATAGGCCCTAGCCCACTCATAAATATAAGAAAGTACACGCGGATGCCATAGGCTCTAGCCCACTCATAAATATAAGAAAGTACACGCGGATGCCATAGGCTCTAGCCCACTCATAAATATAAGAAAGTACACACGGATGCCATAGGCTCTAGCCCACTCATAAATATAAGAAAGTACACGCGGATGCCATAGGCTCTAGCCCACTCATAAAGTACACGCGGATGCCATAGGCTCTAGCCCACTCATAAATATAAGAAAGTACACGCGGATGCCATAGGCTCTAGCCCACTCATAAATATAAGAAAGTACACGCGGATGCCATAGGCTCTAGCCCACTCATAAATATAAGAAAGTACACGCGGATGCCATAGGCTCTAGCCCACTCATAAATATAAGAAAGTACACGCGGATGCCATAGGCTCTAGCCCACTCATAAATATAAGAAAGTACACGCGGATGCCATAGGCTCTAGCCCACTCATAAATATAAGAAAGTACACGCGGATGCCATAGGCTCTAGCCCACTCATAAATATAAGAAAGTACACGCGGATGACATAGGCTCTAGCCCACTCATAAATCTTAGAAAGTACACGCGGATGCCATTCGCTCTAGCCCACTCATAAATATAAGAAAGTAAACGCGGATGCCATAGGCTCTAGCCCACTCATAAAGTAGACACAGATGCCATAGGCTCCAGCCCACTCATAAATATAAGGAAGTACACGCGGATGCCATAGGCTCTAGCCCACTCATAAATATAAGAAAGTATACACGGATGCCATAGGCTCTAGCCCACTCATAAATATAAGAAATTACACGCGGATGCCATAGGCTCTAGCCCACTCATAAATATAAGAAAGTACACACGGATGCCATAGGCTCTAGCCCACTCATAAATATAAGAAAGTACACGCGGATGCCATAGGCTCTAGCCCACTCATAAATATAAGAAAGTACCAGCGGATGTCATAGGCTCTAGCCCACCCATAAAGTACACGCGGATGCCATAGGCTCGAGCCCACTCATAGATATAAGAAAGTACACACGGATGCCATAGGCTCTAGCCCACTCATAAATATAAGAAAGTACACACGGATGCCATAGGCTCTAGCCCACTCATAAAGTACATGCAGATGCTATAGGCTCTAACCCACTCATAAATATAAGAAAGTACACGCAGATGCCATAGGCTCTAGCCCACTCATAAATATAAGGAAGCACACGCGGATGCCATAGGCTCTAGCCCACTCATAAATATAAGAAAGTACACGCGGATGCCATAGGCTCTAGCCCAGTCATAAATATAAGAAAGTACATGCGGATGCCATAGGCTCTAGCCCACTCATAAATATAAGAAAGTACACGTGGATGCCATAGGCTCTAGCCCACTCATAAATATAAGAAAGTACACGCGGATGCCATAGGGTCTAGCCCACTCATAAATATAAGTAAGTACACGCGGATGCCATAGGCTCTAGCCCACTCATAAATATAAGAAAGTACACGCGGATGCCATAGGCTCTAGCCCACTCATAAAGTACACGTGGATGCCATAGGCTCTTGCCCACTCATAAATATAAGAAAGTACACGCGGATGCAATAGGCTCTAGCCCACTCACAAATATAAGAAAGTACACGCGGATGCCATAGGCTCTAGCCCACTCATAAATATAAGAAAGTACACGCGTATGCCATAGGCTCTAGCCCACTCATAAATATAAGAAAGTACATGCGGATGCCATAGGCTCTAGCCCACTCATAAATATAAGAAAGTACACGCGGATGCCATAGGCTCTAGCCCACTCATATATATAAGAAAGTACATGCAGATGCCATAGGCTCTAGCCCACTCATAAATATAAGAAAGTACACGTAGATGCCATATGCTCTAGCCCACTCATAAACATAAGAAAGTACACGCGGATGCCATAGGCTCTAGCCCACTCATAAATTTAAGAAAGTACACGCGGATGCCATAGGCTCTAGCCCACACATAAATATAAGAAAGTACACGCGGATGCCACAGACTCTAGCCCACTCATAAATATAAGAAAGTACACGCGGATGCCATAGGCTCTAGCCCACTCATAAATATAAGAAAGTACACGCGGATGCCATAGGCTCTAGCCCACTCATATATATAAGAAAGTACATGCAGATGCCATAGGCTCTAGCCCACACATAAATATAAGAAAGTACACGCGGATGCCGCAGACTCTAGCCCACTCATAAATAAAAGAAAGTACACGCGGATGCCATACGGATGCCATAGGCTCTAGCCCACTCATAAATATAAGAAAGTACACGCAGATGCCATAGGTTCTAGCCCACTTATAAATATAACAAAGTACACGCAGATGCCATAGGCTCTAACCCACTCATAAATATAAGAAAGTACACGCGGATGCCATAGGCTCTAGCCCACTCATAAATATAAGAAAGTACACGCGGATGCCATAGGCTCTAGCCCACTCATAAATATAAGAAAGTACACGCGGATGCCATAGGCTCCAGCCCACTCATAAATATAAGAAAGTACACGCGGATGCCATGGGCTCTAGCCCACTCATAAATATAAGAAAGTACACACGGATGCCATAGGCTCTAGCCCACTCATAAATATAAGAAAGTGCACACGGGTGCCATAGGCTCTAGCCCACTCATAAATATAAGAAAGTACACACGGATGCCATAGGCTCTAGCCCACTCATAAATATAAGAAAGTACACGCGGATGGCTATAGGCTCTAGCCCACTCATAAATATAAGAACGTACACGCGGATGCCATAGGCTCCAGCCCACTCATAAATATAAGAAAGTACACGCGGATGCCATAGGCTCCAGCCAACTCATAAATATAAGAAAGTACACGCAGATGCCATAGGCTCTAGCCCACCCATAAATATAAGAAAGTACACGCGGATGCCATAGGCTCTAGCCCACTCATAAATATAAGAAAGTACACGCGGATGCCATAGACTCTAGCCTACCCATAAATATAAGAAAGTACACGCGGATGCCATAGGATCTAGACCACTCATAAATATAAGAAAGTACACGCGGATGCCATAGGCTCTAGCCCACTCATAAATATAAGAAAGTACACGCGGAAGACATAGGCTCTAGCCCACTTATAAATATAAGAAAGTACATGCGGATGCCATAGGCTCTAGCCCACTCATAAATATAAGAAAGTACATGCGGATGCCATAGGCTCTAGCCCACTCATAAAGTACACACGGATGCCATAGGCTCTAGCCCAATCATAAATATAAGAAAGTACACGCGGATGCCATAGGCTCTAGCCCACTCATAAATATAAGAATGTACACGCGGATGCCATAGGCTCTAGCCCACTCATAAATATAAGAAAGTACATGCGGATGCCATAGGCTCTAGCCCCCTCATAAATATAAGAAAGTACACACGGATGCCATAGGCTCTAGCCCACTCATAAATAAAAGAAAGTACACGTGGATGCCATAGGCTCTAGCCCACTCATAAATATAAGAAAGTACATGCGGATGCCATAGGCTCTATCCCACTCATATATATAAGAAAGTACATGCGGATGCCATAGGCTCTAGCCCACTCATAAATGTAAGAGAGTACACAAGAAATGCCATAGGCCCTAGCCCACTCATAAATATAAGAAAGTACACGCAGATGCCATAGGCTCCAGCCCACTCATAAATATAAGAAAGTACACGCGGATGCCATAGGCTCTAGCCCACTCATAAATATAAGAAAGTACACGCGGATGCCATAGGCTCTAGCCCACTCATAAATATAAGAAAGTACACGCGGATGCCATAGGCTCTAGCCCACTCATAAATATAAGAAAGTACACGTGGATGCCATAGGCTCTAGCCCACTCATAAAGTACACGCGGATGCCATAGGCTCTAGCCCACTCATAAATATAAGAAAGAACACGCGGATGACATAGGCTCTAGCCCACTCATAAATATTAGAAAGTACACGCGGATGCCATACGCTCTAACCCACTCATAAATATAAGAAAGTAAATGTGGATGCCATAGGCTGTAGCATACTTATAAAGTAGACACGGATGCCATAGGGTCTAGCCCACTCATAAATAAAAAAAAGTACACGTGGATGCCATAGGCTCTAGCCCACTCATAAATATAAGAAAGTACATGCGGATGCCATAGGCTCTATCCCACTCATAAATATAAGAAAGTACACGCGGATGCCATAGGCTCTAGCCCACTCATAAATGTAAGAGAGTAAACGCTAATGCCATAGGCTCTAGCCCACTCATAAATATAAGAAAGTACACGCAGATGCCATAGGCTCCAGCCCACTCATAAATATAAGAAAGTACACGCGGATGCCATAGGCTCTAGCCCACTCATAAATATAAGAAAGTACACGCGGATGCCATAGGCTCTAGCCCACTCATAAATATAAGAAAGTACACACGGATGCCATAGGCTCTAGCCCACTCATAAATATAAGAAAGTACACGTGGATGCCATAGGCTCTAGCCCACTCATAAAGTACACGCGGAAGCCATAGGCTCTAGCCCACTCATAAATATAAGAAAGTAAACGCGGATGCCATAGGCTCTAGCCCACTCATAAATATAAGAACGTACACGCGGATGCCATAGGCTCCAGCCCACTCATAAATATAAGAAAGTACACGCGGATGCCATAGGCTCCAGCCCACTCATAAATATAAGAAAGTACACGCAGATGCCATAGGCTCTAGCCCACCCATAAATATAAGAAAGTACACGCGGATGCCATAGGCTCTAGCCCACTCATAAATATAAGAAAGTACACGCGGATGCCATAGACTCTAGCCTACCCTTAAATATAAGAAAGTACACGCGGATGCCATAGGATCTAGACCACTCATAAATATAAGAAAGTACACGCGGATGCCATAGGCTCTAGCCCACTCATAAATATAAGAAAGTACACGCGGAAGACATAGGCTCTAGCCCACTTATAAATATAAGAAAGTACATGCGGATGCCATAGGCTCTAGCCCACTCATAAATATAAGAAAGTACATGCGGATGCCATAGGCTCTAGCCCACTCATAAAGTACACACGGATGCCATAGGCTCTAGCCCAATCATAAATATAAGAAAGTACACGCGGATGCCATAGGCTCTAGCCCACTCATAAATATAAGAATGTACACGCGGATGCCATAGGCTCTAGCCCACTCATAAATATAAGAAAGTACATGCGGATGCCATAGGCTCTAGCCCCCTCATAAATATAAGAAAGTACACACGGATGCCATAGGCTCTAGCCCACTCATAAATAAAAGAAAGTACACGTGGATGCCATAGGCTCTAGCCCACTCATAAATATAAGAAAGTACATGCGGATGCCATAGGCTCTATCCCACTCATATATAAGAAAGTACATGCGGATGCCATAGGCTCTAGCCCACTCATAAATGTAAGAGAGTACACAAGAAATGCCATAGGCCCTAGCCCACTCATAAATATAAGAAAGTACACGCAGATGCCATAGGCTCCAGCCCACTCATAAATATAAGAAAGTACACGCGGATGCCATAGGCTCTAGCCCACTCATAAATATAAGAAAGTACACGCGGATGCCATAGGCTCTAGCCCACTCATAAATATAAGAAAGTACACGCGGATGCCATAGGCTCTAGCCCACTCATAAATATAAGAAAGTACACGTGGATGCCATAGGCTCTAGCCCACTCATAAAGTACACGCGGATGCCATAGGCTCTAGCCCACTCATAAATATAAGAAAGAACACGCGGATGACATAGGCTCTAGCCCACTCATAAATATTAGAAAGTACACGCGGATGCCATACGCTCTAACCCACTCATAAATATAAGAAAGTAAATGTGGATGCCATAGGCTGTAGCATACTCATAAAGTAGACACGGATGCCATAGGGTCTAGCCCACTCATAAATAAAAAAAAGTACACGTGGATGCCATAGGCTCTAGCCCACTCATAAATATAAGAAAGTACATGCGGATGCCATAGGCTCTATCCCACTCATAAATATAAGAAAGTACACGCGGATGCCATAGGCTCTAGCCCACTCATAAATGTAAGAGAGTAAACGCTAATGCCATAGGCTCTAGCCCACTCATAAATATAAGAAAGTACACGCAGATGCCATAGGCTCCAGCCCACTCATAAATATAAGAAAGTACACGCGGATGCCATAGGCTCTAGCCCACTCATAAATATAAGAAAGTACACGCGGATGCCATAGGCTCTAGCCCACTCATAAATATAAGAAAGTACACACGGATGCCATAGGCTCTAGCCCACTCATAAATATAAGAAAGTACACGTGGATGCCATAGGCTCTAGCCCACTCATAAAGTACACGCGGAAGCCATAGGCTCTAGCCCACTCATAAATATAAGAAAGTACACGCGGATGACATAGGCTCTAGCCCACTCATAAATATTAGAAAGTACACGCGGATGCCATACGCTCTAGCCCACTCATAAATATAAGAAAGTAAACGCGGATGCCATAGGCACTAGCCCACTCATAAAGTAGACACGGATGCCATAGGCTCCAGCCCACTTATAAATATAAGAAAGTACACGCAGATGCCATAGGCTCCAGCCCACTCATAAATATAAGAAAGTACACACGGATGCCATAGGCTCTAGCCCACTCATAAATATAAGAAAGTACACTCGGATGCCATAGGCTCTAGCCCACTCATAAATATAAGAAAGTACACGCGGATGCCATAGGCTCTAGCCCACTCATAAATATAAGAAAGTACACGTGGATGCCATAGGCTCTAGCCCACTCATAAAGTACACGCGGATGCCATAGGCTCTAGCCCACTCATAAATATAAGAAAGTACACGCGGATGACATAGGCTCTAGCCCACTCATAAATCTTAGAAAGTACACGCGGATGCCATTCGCTCTAGCCCACTCATAAATATAAGAAAGTAAACGCGGATGCCATAGGCTCTAGCCCACTCATAAAGTAGACACAGATGCCATAGGCTCCAGCCCACTCATAAATATAAGGAAGTACACGCGGATGCCATAGGCTCTAGCCCACTCATAAATATAAGAAAGTATACACGGATGCCATAGGCTCTAGCCCACTCATAAATATAAGAAATTACACGCGGATGCCATAGGCTCTAGCCCACTCATAAATATAAGAAAGTACACACGGATGCCATAGGCTCTAGCCCACTCATAAATATAAGAAAGTACACGCGGATGCCATAGGCTCTAGCCCACTCATAAATATAAGAAAGTACCAGCGGATGTCATAGGCTCTAGCCCACCCATAAAGTACACGCGGATGCCATAGGCTCGAGCCCACTCATAGATATAAGAAAGTACACACGGATGCCATAGGCTCTAGCCCACTCATAAATATAAGAAAGTACACACGGATGCCATAGGCTCTAGCCCACTCATAAAGTACATGCAGATGCTATAGGCTCTAACCCACTCATAAATATAAGAAAGTACACGCAGATGCCATAGGCTCTAGCCCACTCATAAATATAAGGAAGCACACGCGGATGCCATAGGCTCTAGCCCACTCATAAATATAAGAAAGTACACGCGGATGCCATAGGCTCTAGCCCAGTCATAAATATAAGAAAGTACATGCGGATGCCATAGGCTCTAGCCCACTCATAAATATAAGAAAGTACACGTGGATGCCATAGGCTCTAGCCCACTCATAAATATAAGAAAGTACACGCGGATGCCATAGGGTCTAGCCCACTCATAAATATAAGTAAGTACACGCGGATGCCATAGGCTCTAGCCCACTCATAAATATAAGAAAGTACACGCGGATGCCATAGGCTCTAGCCCACTCATAAAGTACACGTGGATGCCATAGGCTCTTGCCCACTCATAAATATAAGAAAGTACACGCGGATGCAATAGGCTCTAGCCCACTCACAAATATAAGAAAGTACACGCGGATGCCATAGGCTCTAGCCCACTCATAAATATAAGAAAGTACACGCGTATGCCATAGGCTCTAGCCCACTCATAAATATAAGAAAGTACATGCGGATGCCATAGGCTCTAGCCCACTCATAAATATAAGAAAGTACACGCGGATGCCATAGGCTCTAGCCCACTCATAAAGTACACGCGGATGCCATAGGCCCACTCATAAATATAAGAAAGTACCCGCGGATGCCATAGGCTCTAGCCCACTCATAAATATAAGAAAGTACAGGCGGATGCCATAGGCTCTAGCCCACTCATAAATATAAGAAAGTACACGCAGATGCCATAGGCTCTAGCCCACTCATAAATATAAGAAAGTACACACAGATGCCATAGGCTCTAGCCCACTCATAAATATAAGAAAGTACACGCAGATGCCATAGGCTCTAGCCCCCTCATAAATATAAGAAAGTACACGCGGATGCCATAGGCTCTAGCCCACTCATAAATATAAGAAAGTACACATGGATGCCATAGGCTCTAGCCCACTCATAAATATAAGAAAGTACACGCGGATGTCATAGGCTCTAGCCCACTCATAAATATAAGAAAGTACACGCGGATGCCATAGGCTCTAGCCCACTCATAAATATAAGAAAGTATACGCGGATGCCATAGGCTCTAGCCCATTCATAAAGTACACGCGGATGCCATAGGCTCTAGCCCACTCATAAATATAAGAAAGTACACGCGGATGCCATAGGCTCTAGCCCACTCATAAATATAAGAAAGTACACGTGGATGCCATAGGCTCTAGCTCACTCATAAATATAAGAAAGTACACACGGATGCCATAGGCTCTAGCCCACTCATAAATATAAGAAAGTACACATGGATGCCATAGGCTCTAGCCCACTCATAAATATAAGAAAGTACACGCGGATGCCATAGGCTCTAGCCCACTCATAAATATAAGAAAGTACACGCGGATGCCATAGGCTCTAGCCCACTCATAAATATAAGAAAGTACACGCGGATGCCATAGGCTCTAGCCCACTCATAAATATAAGAAAGTATACGCGGATGCCATAGGCTCTAGCCCACTCATTAAGTACACGCGGATGCCATAGGCTCTAGCCCACTCATAAATATAAGAAAGTACACGCGGATGCCATAGGCTCTAGCCCACTCATAAATATAAGAAAGTACACGTGGATGCCATAGGCTCTAGCTCACTCATAAATATAAGAAAGTACACACGGATGCCATAGGCTCTAGCCCACTCATAAATATAAGAAAGTACACACAGATGCCATAGGCTCTAGCCCACTCCTAAAGTACACGCGGATGCCATAGGCTCTAGCCCACTCATAAAGTACACGCGGATGACATATGCTCTAGCCCACTCATATTCGCGGACCTTAGCTATTTATAATTTTGGAAGTATGTCTAATCAAATGAATTTATGAATATATTTTTCTATACACCAACTACAAAACTATATATAATAATTATTGAAAGGCAAGTTGTATCTAAAAATCAATCCAGGTAGTTATAATTGTATAAGGTAAAACAAAGGGGGGTTCAGGAATGTTTATGAGTGGGCCAGAGACTACAGCATCCGAGTGTACATTAAAGCATACGGCATATACTTGAGATAGCAATTTACCTTCCTCTAATAACTTATATTAGGTGAGTTTATTAATTAGTATCAATACACCTGTATACACATATTATTATTATAGACACTCGAATGACCCTTTTCATACCTTTCTTAAGGGGAGGTAGTTATTTTTCTGGACTCCTTTCTTCCTCCTTTTTAGCAACATCAATTTTTATATTTTAAGACTATCATTTCAATAGTTTGGCGATTTTGAAACCTCATGCCTCATTCAATATGAAGACCTTTAGGTGTTGATTTTTCCTGGCGAGCGATAGCGAGCCTGTAATTTTAGGAGGAATCAACCTTCGGCCAGGACATTTTTGTACCGAAAAATGTACACATTTATATTTAAGGGAGGTCTAAGGAGTGATTTCTTAAGCTTGATGGAGGTCTAGTGAGGAAACTGAAACAATAAATCAATATATAAATCAATCGACCAATAAATAAACCCATTAAACCCGTAATAGTTAACAGTGTAGTAATATTATCACAGTCTATTTGACTTTACCAGAATTAATGTACAGAAAGAAATCCATATAATACTACGCACGTATAAATGATTAGTTTTATATAGATCATTATTCAACACATCTTATTGTCTCTTAGCCTCTTCTCTTATTCAACCTGTCCCAAAGAAGGGTGACCGCTCTCAACCCTCCACACTATCGTCCAATTGCTCTTATTTCTTGCATCTCTAAAGTTTTGAAACTATTCTTAACTCAAAATGTCTTCAGCATTTATGTTCCCATAATCTACCTTCAGATCGCCAGTATGGTTTCCTTAAAGGTTGTTCTACTGGAGATCTTCTTTCATATCTTACTAACTCTTGGTCATCCTCCTTTTGGGACTTCGGTGAGACTTTTCTATTGCGCTAGACATATCGAAAGCTTTTGATAGAGTCTGGCACAAATATCTAATTTCCAAACTACGCTCTTTCGGGTTCTACCCCTCTATCTGTGCAATTGTCTCTAACTTCTTTGCAGACCTTGTGGACGGCCATCGCTCACTTCCACAATCTATCAACTCCGTTGTTCCTCATAGTTCTGTCTTGTCTCCAATTCTCTTTTTAATAATTATTTATGATCTCTTCAACAGTACCTCTAGTCCTATCCACTCATAAGCTGATGACTCTACTTTTCACTATTCACCTAATTTTTCACATCAACCCAGCATGCAATCACTCTAAAAGTCACGTAAGGGAGCCATAAAACGCCTATCTTCCGATCTATCAATTATTTCTTATTGGGGCAGAGAAAAGTTTGTTACATTCAACGCCTCCAAGATCCAATTTCTCCCTCTATCTCTCCATCGCAATATTCCGCAAGAATATAAATTATTCTTCAACAACACAAATATCAACCTTCTTCGTATTTCAATATTCTAGGTGTATCTTTTTCATCCAACTTCTCTTGGAAAGATCATATTACCACTCTTGCTAAAACAGCTTCTCAAAAGTTTGGTGTGCTCAATCGTCTCCGTGGGTTTTTCACCTCAGCACAACTTCTTGCTCTGTATCAGGGAACAGTACACCCCTGTATTGAGTATTGTTCACATGTGTGGGGAGGCTCCACCCATACCGAATATCTCGAAAGAGTCGAGTCGAAAGTATTTTGTCTCATCAACTCACTTTCTCTTACTAGTTCCCTACAATCCTGATCTACACGCCGCAGTGTTGCATCTCTTTCACTCGACTATCGCTATTACAAATATCAATGTTATTCAGGGCTCTCTTAGTGCATACCTCCGCCCTTGCGGCGAGTATGAGGCACCCGGCCATTCAACACAGTCCCACTCCTATTCTGTCCAGCTCTCCAACCCAAGAATTGGCAAATTTTCTCGGTCTTTCTTCTTTCTTCTCAACAAGTGAACTCTGTAACTCTCTCCCTCAATTAATCCTTCTTTCATCCTATGACTTAAATTGATTTAAACTTTGTGCGTTCAAGCATTTTGTCCCCAACGTCCCTTAAATTTGTCCCCGTCACCATTTTAGCTTTGGGCGAGACACTCGTTACAGGCAGCCTGCCTTTTGTCTCCTTCATACACATAGAAAAACAATAAAATATCACATGCGTACAATACTCGATACATGGGTGCACTGTGCCCCTGTAAAATGCAAGAAGCTGTGTGGGTGTGAATAATCCACAGAGAAGGTTAAGCAAACCTAACTTCTGGGAAGCTGGTTTAGCAAGTGTGGTATAATTGTTTTTCCAAGAAAGTTCAGAAGAAATAGATACACAAAGACTATTGAGAGAAGATGGAGGGTTGTGTAGTGTTGAAGAATATTGGATAGTAATGTGGAAGACTGTGACGAGAAGATAGATCGAGAAATAGGGTTTTGGAAACATTGAAAGTAACAAGATTCTCTCTGAACCAATTACAAATATTTACTGGATCAGAGGATAAGCATTCTATAACTTCAACACATGTGTTTTTGAGTAATTATGTGGTACGTTATTGAATACTAGAAAGAGAACGAAGACAGGAAAGAACCCTGAGGAACACCGGAATTGTTAGGTTGAGGAAGTGAGCAATGGCTGTCCACAGCCGCAGTTATGGAATGGCCAGAGGGAATATTTGAGATAAAGGCATAGATAGAGGGATATAAACGAAGGAGGGTAGTTTAGAAATTAGAGATTTGTGCCAGACTCTATCGAAGGCTTTCGATATGTCTTGCACAGTAGAAAAAGGTCTCACCGAAGCCCCGAAAGGAAGATGACCAAGACTTAAGATATAAAAGGAGATCAACAGTAGAGCGGACCTTATGGAAGCCATACTGGCAATCTGAAAGTAGATTATGGGTAGGCCAATGCTTATGGAATTTATAATTTACAAGAGATTAAAAAACTTTAGAGATACAAAAAATAAGATAAATTGGAGGATAGTTGCAGGGTTAAGTGCAATCACCATTATTTTTGACGGGTTGAATGAGAGCAAACTTCCAGCAAAAAGGGAAGCTGTTATAAATACGAAAGAGATGGAAGAGCTTGCCTAGGCACCGAAGAACAGTTTGTAAGTGCAGTACAACAGAAGGAACACTATCTGGTCCGCACGCCATCTTAGTATTAACCCTCTCGCTATCCTGGGGACGCGGGAGTTCTCTCCATCTTATAATTACCTCTCCAAAAATTAGTTGTCTGACAACAGCTAACTCAAAGATAACTACAGAGGTTGAAGTAACTAAACTAAAGGTTTCTAAATACCCCTGATGGTCATAAAGGCTTTTTAGTATCCCAGAATAGGCTCAAATCTTGTCCTGTGCGTGAAAGTGTTAAGCTCAGAGAGGACAAAAAGTACATCACATGAATAAATTAGGATATTTGGCATAAGTAAGATAGAGGGGGTGGAGAGGGGAGAATAAAATCGGAATCATCGGAGATTTTTAGCAAACATTTGAGCAAAGAGTTCCGCTTCGTTATAAAAAGAAGTGACGGTGGTGCCATTAGAGTAGACAAGAGTAGGAGAGAGGTTTCTGGCTAGATGCCAGAAAGCTTGCGAAAAGCTAGAGTTAGAGAGTTCAGAGCATTTGTTATTGATGATTTTTTTTTCCCAAGTCATTAAACTGATTTGGTTTGATTCCGGCACAGAAACATAGAAAGCATGAGATTCTTGTTTTTGAAAACAACGGTACCATTTGCATGTCTCCTCCTTATTGTGAACAACAGTAGAACAAGCGTGGGTAATACAAGATTTGTTATGCAGTAAACTGAGAAGGAAAATTAAATGAATGCCTCATGCCCGAGATGATAACCTCTGTAATGCGTTCAGCACACTCCAAAGGTCCCCAGCTACGGAAGCAAAAATCATTCCATGGGAAATCAAAGAGGTACTGCCAAAGATCCAAAATGCCACAAGCACTGCCGGCTTATAGGATTGGATGACTGTACTGGAGAGATAGGACAGGTAACAGATATAAGGTTGTCATCGGAGGAGCCCAACAGAGAGAAAATATTTACAGTGTAAGCAGAAGGATTAGAGGTTAGAAAGAAGTCAAGGATGTTGAGTCTGCAAGGCAGTCAGGGACACGAGTAGGGTGCTGGACTATCTGCTCTTGGTCATTTAGGATAGAAAAGATGTAGGCTTGTTCACAAGGCTGGTCAGCAAAATGAGAGGAGAGCCATTGGCAGTGGTGATCATTGAAATCACCTAAGATGGAAAGATGGACATTTCTAAAGGGCACTTCACATAGCCATCCTGACAGCCCCGGACAAGCAAACCTACACTGTCGGGTATAAATGTATACGATCACCGGACGACACCAGCTGATAAAGGCCGTGGGGCGATAGTCGTTCAATCACAATGAGAAACGCCCTCCAGCAACAGCCCAGCATACAGGGGAGCCTAATGCTGGGGTCACACATTCACGTATATCGCTCCCGTATGCTCCCGTCAGGCGTGATCGCCAATTTTGTGTTATGACGGGCGTAGTTCGGCCGTGTACGCCCGTATAGACTACGACTATTGCACTTCCCGACATACGTACCGTAACGGGGCCAGTGTTACGTCAGACGTAATGTAGTCGTATGGAGCTACGTACGTGCTTGCGACTTGTGTAAGCATGTTCCCGTTAGTCCGCCTGGGCTCCCGGATTTGCGGGAACACAGGCCACGCCCATGGCCACGCCCCCACAAGGCCTACGTAGATGAGGCCGTACGTCTTGTGAGTTTGTAGGCATTACGTGGACCGTGTCCGGACAATCGTAGGCACACCCCGTCTGTCCAAACACAGACAAAGACAGTCTTTGTCAACCACGTAGGTCTGGGTTGGAATCTGGGAACTAAAAGGGCAGGAATGGCCACACCATTCCCATTCCGAGTCCTTCATCGGCACCATGAACAACATCGCGGAATTCATCCTGGAGGAGTTCAATTTTGTGAACTCCCTTTATAGAGGAAAGACCATTCATCCTTGTAACCTTTAACCCGCTGAGTGGCAGCCAATTTTGACGGTGTGCTTCTGCCAGTGCCAGATTTTTTTTTTTTTTTTGGCTAAATCTATCAAGTTGGGAGAGAAAGGAAGGATAATGGTAAAAAAAACACTCCCGTTGTCCATTTTCGCCAGAAATCAGGTCCCCGATGGTCCCGAAAGTAGCTGAAAAGACACTATAGACTACAGAGACTTTTATGGTATCGGAATGTATGGATGGGAGGGTGGTGGGAGGGTGGTTTTCGGGTTGGTTGGGGGAAGGTAGAAGGGTAATTGACTTGTGTTACACATATGAAGCCGATTGGTGAGGTAGTTTCGCCACCACGGATTTTCCTTTTTTTCCTTATCTTCGTACGATACGGATACGCTGGAAGTGGGTGGTGGGAGGCGGTTGGGGGTGTGGTGGGGGGAAGGCAGAAGGGTAAGGGACTTGTCACACAAATATGGAACCGATTGGTGAGGTAGTTTCGCCGCCACAGATTTCCTTTTTTTCCTTATCTTCGTACGGATACGCTGGAAGTGGGTGGTGGGAGGCGGTTGGGGGTGTGGTGGGGGGAAGGCAGAAGGGTAAGGGACTTTTCACACAAATATGGAACCGATTGGTGAGGTAGTTTCGCCGCCACAGATTTTCCTTTTTTTCCTTATCTTCGTACGGATACGCTGGAAGTGGGTGGTTGGAGGTGGTTGGGGGTGTGGTGGGGGGAAGGCAGAAGGGTAAGGGACTTGTCACACAAATATGGACCCGATTGGGGCAGTCGTTTCGCTGCCACATATTTTCCTTTTTTTTCCTTCTGACGGGACCGACAGTCAACGAGTGGGTGGGAGGAGGAATTTGAGATTTTTGTGGTGGGTAGCCTAAAGGGTAAGGTACATGTGGTAAAAATATGAAAGCCATAGGTGCAGTCGTTTCGCTGCTACGATTTGTTTTCGGCAGGGTGCAGAGGGTGGCAGGGTTGGCTTGTTGGTTGCTGCTCCGGTGTGGTGAGAGGTGTGACTGGAGTGTCCCCCGCTGGTCCCCCGCTGGTCCCGTTGTCCCCCGTGACCCCACCGTACAACGGTGCCGTGTCTTCCCGCCAACCCGCAGTGCGGCGGTTCTGCCAGATGCGCCCGGACTTACTTTCACTTTCCCGTTTTACGTGAACATTGTACGATTGGCGGGAGAAACTTACGTTTTACCTGTCTAGCTGCTACGTTTACGGGGCTGCACCCGTAAGACGTAGCAGCTAGCCAGGTAAAACGTATGCTTTCCCGACTTTTGACATACGTGAGCGCGAGCCCCGTATCTGATTTGAAATCTAAAACATACCGGGCGACCTTGGCCGCACCAACCACCTCCAAGACCAGCGTGGCTACGCCCGCCATGCGTACCAACCCCCACGACTAGACACAATTTCATTTACGTTTTGCGTACTAAGCCCTTACGTTTTACGTATTCGGTTGCCAACTACCAATAAACCTTCGTACGGGAGCATACGGGAGCATATACGTGAATGTGTGACCCCAGCATTACGGCCGCGAAACGGCAAGCAACCGACAGATTGACGCAAACCTCCACAGACAGACAACCGGCTTGTTGGACTGAATTCTGATCACAAACAATTGGAGGCCGCCCTTGAGAAGATACCCCACCATGCTCCAGGGCTGCTTATAAAGGGGCCTGTACCAGGCCTAGACCTGTCATACCACATTCAACCACCACTGCCGTAACATGGGGAATAAAATATTAAGAAATAGAGGAACCAATAATATATGAATGGATTTATGCTACAATTTCAAGTATTTGTGTTACCAGGGTAACCTAACCTTATCTAACATTCCTAGGAAACTAAACATAACGAAGTTCTAAACATGTGCGTGTTGAATGTGTGCTTGTTTTTGCGCGTGTCATGTATGTTTTGTATGTGTGTACGTTTCTGTACACCCCTTTATGGTTTGGTCCATTAGGTTTCTCATTTCGGTTAATTTATCAATCCCAACACCATTTTGTAATTTACTTGCCTATTACTAGTTAGCATAGAGAAATTAGAGCGCATGAACATTAATAAGAGGTGCAGATAAAATATTGGTGTAGGACAGTTCGCAACGGAAGTTTTCAGTGCCATATACGTTCATCGGGAAATCCGAATGTTCATATTTTGATCATATTTGTTTAATATATGTTATAACTGTGTCGTACTATCACAGTATCCATTTGTTTGCGTTACCTTCATGGTTATATTGTAAATAATAGTTATAAATAGTTATGACAAATGAGTTATCCAAGATATCCTGCTGTGTGTGGTCTAATTGGCTTTCTACAGACTCCTATTTTCTTATATACTGTATATATGTATATATTATTATTTTTTTTTTATATCTCCACCATATACCGATATTTGTATTTTGGTGTTGTATTAATACTATAACTATTTTTCTTATTATCCTTATTTTTGTTATAATTATTATAATAATTGTTATATCGCTGGAGCCGTGATGCACTAATTTCCAGGCTGCTCCCGGCCATTTCCAGTCTGACGGGGGTCTATAGACAAGCGATCTGTCGGATATCGGATTAGTGTCGGAATTTACCATTGTTCCCAATAATAATGGACCACCCACAGGCAGCCTCCCGGTTGTATAACCGCCTCCGGTCTACTTTCCGTTTCCTATTTACTTCCAGTGAGATTACGACCGCTTTGATCTGGCCAGTGCTCCATAATGTTTCGGGTAGAGGTGAACATTTTTGGGCTACCCACAGAAACACATGAACGCCCCCAGACACTGAAGTTCCCCACAAGATAGATCTTCACAAGACAACACGGAAATGCTGGCCCTCTGGCATTCTGGAAGTGTCTGGCCGTCTGTGAAACACCTTAAGCGCCCTTCAGAAGGCCGCTTAAGGTGTTTCATTCTAGAGTTTAGATAGTCAAAGAATTTGGGAAAGTCAGTATAGTTTGGGGATAGATAGACAACACAGAAATAACATTTTTGAGAGTAACAGGAAAGTTTTAGCCAGAGAGTTGATAATTTTATAGGAGTCAAAGTTGGGATCATGAGAGCAAGTGAGTTTGTTGTGCACATATACACAACGTTTGCCTCTGGCTTTGAAACTAGGATATAAAAGGTAAAGGGAACAGAGAAGGGGTTGCTGGAAGTTGCTTCAGACACCTGAGTCCCTGTGAGAAAAAGAAGATCAGGTCTTCTGAAGGAGAGGTGATGTTCCACAGAGTTAAAGTTTGAGGAAGGGCCACAAATATTGGAGAAGTTGATATTTAGTGGGCCAGTACATTTAGAGGAGTCGTCACCAGGGATCAATATACCCCAATATACAGGTATACAGGAACTAGTATGGTAACAGTTGTGAGTCAGAGAAAACAAACAAATATATATACAGTATATACAGTATATATATATATATATATATATATATATATATATATATATATATATATATATATATATACAGTATATACTGTATGTATATATTTATTAAATATAGACAACATGTTTGACTTAAATTTGTTACCTTCACCTTTAATTGAAGTATGACTATTCTTTGTGACTGACCGTCGCATTTACCAACTGGATGTACCTGTGAAATTTGGTGAAAATCCATTAATCAGTCTACAAGGAGTTTCCAGACCGTGAGCTACGGACAACGAACGATGGGCAGGCTGGCTTGTGCTGCAGAGTCTACGAGTGGATTCCGGGTGTACAATACCAGTCTGCTTACGCAGAGTTAATAGAATTGTTATACCAAGGATTGAGCAAGCCACCTCCAATAACCAGACACCTGTACCTCCCGGAGCATAGGAGGGAACCACGGGCCAGACACATCAACAACACCACCATACCCAGGCGACCCCATACAGCCACACTCCCTTTCGTCATACACACCAAAAGTCTTCCCCTGCACCATACAGAGTCAACCAAGGGCAGTGCCGTCCGTTTGGACCCCACAATACTAAGGTCTTCCCTTCGCCTGTTTTCTCACAGGCAGAACGGACCCAACCTACATAAGTCCCCCCGAGAAAGGGAGCATCATCCCCCCACCAGCAAAAACAAAGCTTACCCTTCATAATTGCTGAGGGGCACAGGGCCTTGGGTGGGGCTGTGGTTTCCCGGGCGTTTCCGCACCCACCTCAGTTCCTCGCCTTGGAGTGGCTTCGGTCACCTGGGCTTTATTAGTGATAAGCAGGGAGGGTTTTGTGGGGGCGCTCGGTTATGGCCTTTGCCTTGCTCGGGACCTTGGGGCTGCTCGGTCAGACAGCCTGGGGAACAACAACAACAACAACAACAAAACAAGCCTCTGCGGACTACTTGGCAACCGAAAAAGAGGTACTATGATTCCGCGCCACCGGACGTGCCGTCACTCCCACAGGCCTAGGGATGGCCAGCGCCCAGGTCAACTTAGCCAACCAAAACAAGCAGATGCCACCACCACCTCACACACCCGTTGATTGGTCCTGGGAGGGATACTCAAGCAAATCTTGCGGGTACTACCATTACTCTCCCCCCTAACCCTCATCGCCTGAGCGACAGGGGCCTATGTCAGCATTAGGAAAGGCCAAGGTTGCCCTTTTTCCATGTAGTTAGAAAGGGCCAGGGAGTACCTAGAAGGTGAATAGGTGCTCAGACCAGGTTAGGGAAATTATCTCACCTTTCTTCTTGAGTCTGAGTGTTCTAATACCTCTCTAGGTGCTCCAAGGCCCAAAGTCTCGGTGTGGTAGGAATTATTAGGAGTATTTAACACATTGGCTGCGGGAGACGTTCACGAACGCCATGGCAACTTACAGGCTTTTAAAGCCTCTAAAAAAGGAAGCAGGACCGCGACAGGCCACACGTCCTTCTCTCAGCCAGGCAGCTGAGGCACTGAGGGCTCTGAGTCAGATTCTCGCGAGATATACAGTACTGCCAAAGGCAAATGTTGCGAAACATTAGCAAGAATTGCTAATTTTATCGAATGTCTATGGTAGCGCTGCGGGTGAACCCTGCGAGCTACGAAGCTCGTTTTGGTGTCATTTTGAAGCTATTTTCTTCTAGTTTTTGGCTGAATACATTTCATTTCATTCAGCTACTTGCCTAATCAATCAGGAGTGCCTGAATGAGCCCTAATATGGCGGAAATATGCCCTCACTGTAAGTGTTAATATCTCCTAGTACCTCTGTCAGCCTCACTGCAGAAGATACTGGTGTCGGACATAAACAAGTATTGTAATATCTCTGAGTACCTCAGTCAACATCACTGCAGAAGCTTTCCGTGGTCTGCCTATCAGTCCCCCTCTAACGTAAATTTATATTCTACCTGTTGCCTTTTAATTAAACTCTTTCACGCTACCCATAACATACATCGTCATCCTATAAGTAAACTGTTATACGTTGGCCCGACCGCTCAGTCGACTAACCTCTTCCTACTCATAGATGACTAGTGGTGGGGTCACACATTCACGTATATTGCTCCCGTCAGCTCCCGTCTTTTGTAAACGAAGGTATATTGGTAGTTGGCAACATATTACGTAAAACGTAAGGGCATAATACGGAAAACGTAAATTAAATTGCGGCCAGTCGGGGGGGGGTACTCACGCATGGCGAGACTAGAAACGAGTAGCCCACGTGGGTCGGGAATGTTGTGGGTGCGGCCAAGGCCGCGCGGTTGTTGATTCGAGTGGAATCAAATACGTGGCTCGCCCTCACGTATGTCAAAAGACGGGAAAACTTACGACCGACCTGGCCACCACGGCCGTCTGACTGGAGCAGCCTCGTCAGACGTAGCAGCTACCCTGTCAGACGAGAGCTGCTCTCGTCCATCGTGGAAAGTTCCAGTCGAACGTGGAAGTTTACGTTCGTTTGGCAACGCCGCCACACTGCGTGTCAAGGCAATGTATTTATTACGGTATTTTTTTTTTCTATTATATTATATCGTATCTTCATTATTTGTAACAGACTCGGTGAGGCAACTGTACCGAGCGACCCTGTGTGTACGTATGTATGTAACCCTGTCAGTTCCTCGCCTAATATGGTAAGGTTCAAATTAGATTATATTCTTGGACTTTTATTGCTTCAATCATATTGTTTCATTCCTATTGTTTCACTATGTAAAGGTTCAAGGTTACGATTATTCATGGAGTTTCGTTCCTGCTTTATTTTAGTCTCGTTTTCTTTACCCGAACTTTGGATTATAGTTATACAGTTTCTTTCGGGGTTTCAGTGCTTCAACTAATTATCTTCCCTATCTCATTCTGTATTTATGGGTCTTGTCAGAGGTAATGTAGGGGTTTGTGGGAGCTAGTCTTTTCACTCTACGTCCAGCCTCAGAATCAACGGGACTAAGGTAAAGGAGCTTAACACTCTTCATATTCTTTTGTTTCTTTTTATCTTTTCTTTCTACCACATTAGACGAATTTTAACTGATAGGGAGTAAATATTGTTGTAACTATAATAAGACAAATTTTCATTGGTTCTGTAAGGTAAAGATACTTTTTGTTTTTGTATTGCACTTCAGAACCTTAATATTCAGTTCCTGTTATAAGTGTGTGATTTTCGTTTTATTTTACTTAGTTAATTACTCTTTAAGTTATCTGAGTTCTTTTCTCTGTCGAGAATAATAAATCTTTAAATTCTAGGAGGCTAATCTAAAGTTATTTATTTATTAAGCTGTATGTCCATTTTATATAGTTTATATATTGTGTTGTTTATTCTATTAAGGATCCTACACCAGCCGAGGGCCGGGTTGGTGAGGCGTCCATCATTCCCCTGCCGATGAGAGTCTGCCCAGGTCGTCCCCTTTGGAGCCGCCCAGTAGTGATGGTCTCTGGCGTGCTACCCTGCATTATCCCTCATTGAGACTGACCCTGTTTGTCTTCTTCCCGGCCATAGCTTCGGGAGGGAGAACTGAAGAACTTCTAAAGACACATACTTTATTAATATTACTATTAATATTAATATTAGTGGGGCTAAGTATACCTGGGTAGACTACTCGAGGGAATTATATTAATTTATACTCTTCTTTTGGTTTCACTTACAGAAGCTAATTGCTACTTAATAATTTTTTGGCAAGAACTTTTATATATATTGTAAATAAATGTAAAGTTTTATTTCTGACTTTTCCTTTTGGTTACCTTGGGTGTTAAGTGTGAGAATCTTATTTTTTTAATGTTACCGAGCCTTTACACTGCGTGTTGCCGGGAAGACGCGGCAATGTCGTACGGGGGGGTATATAGGGACAGCGGGAGTTACTGCCGTCATACCTCTCACCACACCACGATGAGCACCACCATCCCTGCTACTCTGCCACCCTACCACCCTGCCTGCCACCCTGCCACCCTCTGCTGCCACCCTCTGCACGCTGCCCTGCCCTGCCCTGTCACCATGGCCCACCATGGCTACCAAGAGAAGCATGAAGAAGACGTCTGCAACCTCACCGCCTGTCCCCTTGACGCCGGCAACCTCATCACCGCCTGTCCCCTTGACGCCTGCAACCTCGCCTGTCTCCTCGAACTCTGCAACCTCACTGCCTGGCCCCTCGAACTCTGCAACCTCACCGGCTGTCCCCTCGTCGTCTGGAACCTCGCCGATTAACCCCTCTGACGGTGAAGTGTTAATGAATATACCCGACGATGATGGAGAGGTGTTGGACGTGGATGAAAGTGAGGAAAACCCCGACGAAGTTGGACAGGGACATGGACAGGAACAGCCAACTGTACCAATAAAACGGCGCCGGAAGAGCACCAACATTATCCTGACGGAGGCGCAGGAGCGTATGTTGGGAGACTGGCTGGAGCAGGATGTGCCTTATCTGTATGATAAGGGTGATAACCGCCACAAAGACAAGGAGCACATCGACCATGTTTGGGCGGAGAAGGCAGCCAGTCTGGACCCCCCCATCACCGGCTTGGAATTGTTGACGTGGTTCACCTCTCTGCTCCAAGTTTGGCAGGCTCACCAAGGACAAGAGTGGTGAGGGGGCCAAGAGGTTGACTGAGAGGGAGAAGTGGATACTGACCATGTTCCAGTTCCTCAAGCCCCACATCGTGCGACAGAAGACGCCCCGGAATCTGGGTATGCCTCAGGTACGTTTATATTTGTTTGTTTCCCAACCCTTTCACTATTAATTCGTCAACAACATCAATATTTTCCTGGCGAGCGATAGCAAGCCAAGAGTTTTGGCGTCCTCAGGACAGTAACAGGATTTGTCTTTTTCTGAAATATTTTGCTTATAATGGTGCCATTATTTTTGTAAAATTATCTTGTTCACTTAATTTTATAATTACCTAACATTTTTGTTAATGAAACACATAATAACCCAAAGCAGTTTATTAATTTTATTTAAAGGTTACAAAGATGAATGGTTATGTTGATTGGTATTTAACAGTTCATAAATAATTTACATGTTACTAATTATACATTCATGTCTCAACAGTCTGCTGCCCAAGCTGCCGAACCTTCTCCTGTGCATACTCCTGTGCCTCCTGTGTGTGGTCCTCTGCCTGATGACCCCGCCCCAGCAGACGCCGATGAGGAAGACCAAGCAGCCAGCAGTCAGGAGAACACCACCCCAGCCATCTCCATGCCTCCGCGGAGGGCAAAGCAGGGGAAGCCTCCTGGTGCTGTTCCTGCAACCCACGGAACCGGAACCCTGGAGCAAGTGAGTAGAGGAAATATTAAGTTTCATAATAGCAACAATAACTTTGAACATATTAGGCTTCCCAGAATACCACATCATTTTATTTGTTAACCTTCATAATTGATCCAATATTAAAATATATTATGTTTCGTGTGTTTAATGTTCTCTTGTTCCCTTACCAGGTCCTTGCCACTGCGGAGCAGGTGCGGCAGAACCTGGCTGGGGTGGCTGATTTGGTGGAGGACCCCGAACTCCAGTGTTGGCGTGCCTCCATGGATGTCATGGCAAAGGACTGTGTGGGGTTGCCGGCCAATTTTAGAACGCCATTCAAGAGTGAGCTCCTGGCAGCCCTCCACAGGTTCAAGACTGCCTTTGAGGAGGGCGTCACCAGTGTTGGTCCGGACCTCATGCTGCATGCCATAAGAAATTATGGCATTCCGGCGCCACAACCACAACCACAACCTCAACCACAACCACCTCAACCTCAACCAACCGCTGCTGTGATGTACCAGGGCACTCCGACAATCACCCTGCCTCAACCAGTGTTTCCCAAGCCTGCTCCAACCTACGTGCTACCTGCACATCAGGTTGCAGCACTGCAGACGTTGATGATGCGGCCGCCCCAATCGGCAACACCCCCTGCCACATTCCAGCCACCTACTGCCTCCACACCGACGCACTTCGACCTCTCGCAGTTGAGCTCCCAGTTTGGGCTTGGGAACACAAGCTTCAACTTAGAACACTATCTGCCTGCATCCTCACCTGCACCTTCGAACCCAGCTACGCCGGCACCAAACATTGATCCCGAACAGACCCTGGAGACCCCCAAGAAGCAACCCTAATCTGAGCCTAGAGACCCCAAAGATGTAATAATGTTAGGATATATTTTGTAGATAATGAAAGATGTATTAAAAATAAAAAACAATTTTGTAATGACGTGTGTGTTTCTAATTCCAATTTTGTAGCTAAAGTATTTATTAATAAGATGACATATGAAATATATACTAAAAGTAATAAAAAAGAAATGACTAATTGAAAAGAAATACTGATAATATGGTTAATAATAAATATGAAAAATCATGAAAAATTAAATAAAACATAGAGTACAAAACAAATGAAACATTGAAACAATTAACAACGTGATTGAAATATAAAACTAAAAGATGAAAAATAAAATAAGCACGGAACAATTAAAGTAATTAAAGGATATTTAAAAATATACAATAAAAAATATATGGAAGAACCTACAAACTTACTGAACATCAAAAGTAACTGATAAAAGTACAATACAAAGCAAACTGGCAAAGACTCTATAACAAAAATTTAAGATGAAACTGAAATATACAGCAAAATACAAATTAAACTGGGGAAAACCTCACTCACCTAAATACGGTCATCCTGCCAACCCACAGATCCTTGAGGGGAAGAGAAGTAGGTCTTGAGGTAGTCCCGTTGCTCCTTGGCAAGCCTGGTTGCAGTGTTGCGGGCCACGGTTGGTAGGTTCCTTCCTACAGGTGGGTCAGTCCTCCAGGGGCCTGGTATGAGTTCGTGGGTGTGTGGGTCCTCTTGATCTACCTCTGCTCGGGGTGGGTTTCGTCCTCGTAGGATGTTGTGCAGAATGCATGAGGCCAACACAACAACCTCTGCACGCTCAGGTTTCATAGATATTGGAGTGTGCAAAACCCGGAAGCGGTTGGCAAGAATGCCAAAGGCGTTCTCTACCACCCGGCGGCCCCTGCCGAGTCTGTAGTTGTAGATCCGTTCAGGTTTCGAGAGGAATCGTTGGGGGTAGGTCTTCATCATGCCCCAACGTCGACGTAGATGAACTTGTAGTTGGAGTCAACAATTGCCAACAGGACAATGGAAAAAAACTTCTTGTAGTTGAAGTAATATGTGCCACCAAAGGAGGGGTTGCGGATCCGTATGTGTTTGCCATCAATGGCTCCTACACAATGTGGCAGGTTCCATCGTTCCTCAAAGCCGCTGGCAACCTCCTTCCATTCATCAGGCGATTGTGGAGTTTTGAGCTCCTGATCTCAGTAGACAGAGATGATGGCCTGGCATGTGTCTGGAACAATTTGGCTGATGGTGTTGTGGGCAACACGAAAGTTGTATTGCAGGCTCTTATAGGAATCACCCGTAGCGAGGAAACGTAGGGTGATGGCCACCCGCAGACCAGGAGGAATGGGTTTTCGCCAGAACGTAGGTTTCCTCTGAATGATGGGGGTGACACGTTCCACAATCTCATCAAATAGTTGTTTGTCTACCCGGGTGAAGTTCTTGTACAGTAGTGGACATTCTCTGGCCAACTCTTGCATGAGGTTCTCATAATGGCCATGTTCAGGCCTCCGTTGTAGATATGGCCACACCCACACTGTCCTCTTGGTCCTTTCCTTCTTTTTCTCTTGTTCCTCTTGATGGATGGAGTTTGCTATTGCAAGTAGTTTTAAGACTTCTATGTAGGCAAGGATGCATTGTATGAGCCGCGTGTTATGACTAATCTACGGTTTGATTAAGGAGTTCACAAATTTGAACTCCTCCAGGATGAATTCCGTGATGTTGTTCATGGTGCAGAGGAATGAGTGGGAATGGCAAAGGTGTGGCCATTCCTGCCCTTTTGTACTTCCCAGATTGCAACCCCGACAGACGTGGTTGACAAAGACTGTCTTTGTCTTTGTTTGGTCAGACGGGGTGTGCCTACGATTGGCCAGAACCGGTCCAAGTACGACCTAACAAATCCCAAGACGTGCGGCCTCAGCTACGCCGGTCTTGTGGGGGCGTGGCATGGGCGTGGCCTGTGTTCCCGCAAATCGGGCAGCCCAAGCAAGAACGTACCACACACGTCGCAAACACGTACGTAGTTCAATACGACTCCATTACGTCTGACGTAACACTGGCCCCGTTACGGTACGTCTGTCGGGAAGTGCAATAGTCGTGGTAGAACGGGCGTTCACGGCAGGAACTACTCGCGTCTTTACATAAATTGGCGATTACGCCGGACGGGAGCTGACGGGAGCAATATACGTGAATGTGTGACCCCACCATAGCTCTGCCTTACACATGCATCATATTAACTTCCAGCTAGAATCTCCCCCTACATTCCGACCACACTCATGAGCACCATTGTGATTATTTAACATTATTTGCAGAATCTCTCAGTAGATAAGGCTCCTGGTCCAGATGAAATTCCTTCAATAGTACTTAAGAATTGCTCCTTGGTGCTCGCTCCTGTATTGGCAAAATTTTTCCGTCTGTGTACTCATACCTCATGCTTCCCAGTACCCTGGAAAGAAGCAAACATCCATCCAGTTCCTAAAAAAGGTGCCTCTTCAGATCCATCAAACTACAGACCAATAGCTATAACTTCCACTCTTGGCAAATTTTTGAAATTATATTAAATAATCACATAATTAAGCATCTGGAGAATAATAAATTAATCAGTGATAGGCAATATGGTTTTAGACGATGTCGATCAACTGCAGACATTCTTTGCCTTCTTACGCATCAAATCAACCAAGCTACAGACCAACATGGTGAAACACATACAATAGCACTGGATATATCAAAGGCATTTGATAGAGTCTGGCATCAATCCTTATTGTCGAAGATGTCACACTACGGCCTTGCATCATTAGTTCCACTAATTTCTTCTTATCTTCATAACAGAAAAATACGTGTAATGGTAGATGGCCTTTATTCTCAATTTCACTCAATAAATGCTGGTGTTCCCCAGGGATCAGTTTTGGCCCCAACTCTGTTCCTCATTCATATCAATGATCTCATATCTACCACTCATAATCCAATACATTCCTACGCAGATGACTCAACACTCCACAGTTCCTTCACATTTACCAATTCTTTCACCCAACCCGATCTTATAAATTCAAAAATAAACACTGCAATTTCTCTGAACCAGGACCTTTCTAGAATTAATGAATGGGGACAAGAGAATCTAGTTTCCTTTAATGCACAGAAAACCAAGTACATTCAATTTTCTAACCGACAGAATCTCACTGACTCCCATATATTTTTTAATGATGTAAATATTCCCACTTCCCCTAGTATTGACATTCTCGGTGTAACATTAACTGCTAACTTGAGCTGGACACATTATGTTAGAAGCATTGCTAAGAATGCCTCTAAAAAACTGGGACTCCTGTACAGAGTTCGAGAATTCTTCACTGACGAGCAGTTGGCCGTAATATATAAAAGTCATGTGCGCTCTCAGATGGATTACTGTTCACCTCTGTGGGGTGGAAGTGGAGTGGTTGCACTGAGGCAGTTGGACAAAATTCAAAATAAAGCTATTAGATTAATCAATAACCCTGCAATCACACAGGACCTTCCTACATTAGCCATACGAAGAAACGTTGCATCCCTTGCATTATTCTACAGATATTTTCACAGCAATTGTTCCGAGGAACTTGCTTCAATTGTGCCGCCTCTCCACATCTTTCCCCGTAGAACTAGGGCAGCTGAGAGCGCCCATGAATTTACACTTTCTCCTCCACAATGCAGAACTTCTGCTTATCAGAATTCATTTATCCCCAGAGCTACTACTCTTTGGAATTCACTTCCCTCGAATTGCTTTCCACAAACTTACAATCAACAAATGTTTAAATCCAGTTGTTACAAACATTTTATGAATGGAGGATGCCTTTAGGCACATGGACCTTTTTGTTTTATCTGTGTTTTTCCTTCCTCCGTTCATTGTCTCTTAAAAAAAAAAAAAAAAAAAAAAAAATCATCCTTGTATATTAATCTGTACGTAATGTATATTTAATTGTCTATGTTTGTTGTTTAACTATTCTTGATACAGGTAATGTGAATATATTATTACCTGTGATTAATTTGCCATTGCACTCTATTATACTAGAGTACCCCTTGAGGTTAGATCCCTAACCTATATAAATAATCCCATGCTTGGTATAGTGTTGGGACTGTTGCATCCTATGCACTACTCTACTTAAACTATAATATATACATGTGTAAATCTGATTCGACTATTCACTCTGATACCTTTCCCTAGCATAGTAGAAACCCACATCCATACGGTGTAGTTTATGCAACCCTAATCACCTAATCATCTAATAAAAAAGTGCTGATATCTCAAAACAAAATATCTACAAAGACCCCAACGCAAAAAATACACTAACAACAATAACAACAACAACATATATACCAGAAAGAAAATGCTTAAATTCTTGTGCGGTAACATTTCTCTCATATGCCCCCAAAAGCAAAACAGAATATTGTAACATTCTTGCACTAGATGCGTAGGTTCTCTCTTTTTCTCTCTCTCTCTCTTCTTTATTCTAAGTTATCACTTTCTTCTACTTTTTTCTTGGGGTCCTGCTATCTCTACTAAAACTTAATCCTAACCATTTCGCTTGACGTGTGGTCAGTGTAAACGTATGTGAACCTCTCTGTGTCTCTGTCAACCTGTCTCTCTATCTCTCCGTCTCTCTCACTCTTTGTGTATATATATATATATATATATATATACCGGTATATATATATATACATCTGTGAGGCCTACTCATTGAAATCAAGAAAACGCTGCATACATTTGCCAACGTGAATTTCAACACATTGCCTAGCTTGGATATGGATACAACATGCAATCATAGTTGGAATTTAACCTCAACAGTGTCAAGACGGTATGGTTTCACATGCAAATATTTCAGTTGGCTTCAAATCTGGGCTGTGGGTATGGTGTGATGTGATGGTTGTTGCCACATGTACAGAGCCATCGTGTTTAGACCAGAAAATGAGTCTACGAGCCTACATGGCAACACTGTGAGTCCGACCTTGGGACTATAGACAGGCGTCACGGTTTGGTGGTGTTGATGGGTGGCATTGGGGGGCGTGAGGAAGGAAGGGTGGATATAAAAATAATGGAGAAAGAATAACAGAATATGAAGGAAAATGGGAGATTGAAAGGTGGAGGAAGGATAGAGAGGAATACATGTGAAAGGGAGATTGGTAGGGAAGAAAGGAAAGAATAATACTGCAGTCTTCCAGAATGTGAACACAGAGTAAATGAGGAAACAAAGAAGAATGGGAGAGAAATGATAGCAAGCACACATTCTCTTTCTTGCATACACACACACACATGGACAGGCCAGAACAAAAATAACTATCAGGACTCAGTAATTGCCAAGGGAGAGCATTTGTGTCTGCATTGTGGATAGAACGAGAGAGAGAGAGTGAGAAGAATGGGGGAGATAAAAGATGAGATAGAGTTATATGGAGGATGGGGATTAAAGATGGTATATGGAGAATGAGGATAGATAGAGAGGAAAGAAGGACAGATGACAAAATAAAGTTGGGTAGAGAAGGCAGAGAAAATCAAGAAAGTATGAAAGAAGAAGTTGAAAGGTCGGGTAAGGGAAAGTAGGTTAGAGAAAATAGAAAAGCAATATAGAAAGAAGAGAATAGGGGAAGGAGGATTAATAGAGAGAGGGGAAGAATATTTAGAGAAGGACGAAGACATCATTGATACAGTAGAGAGAGAGAGAGGTCTGCCTCCCTGAAGGTGTGGAGAGAGAAGTGAATAAAGGGAGTATAAAGTAAAGATAAGCAAATTACAGGCACGCCTGGCCTTGGTCGCAACCTACAGAGCCCATATATCCACTTTCCAGGTCCCAGTGAGTACATTTGTTTCACTTTTCTATAGTCTAGAACATATAAATTCAATTTCTGCAAAAACAAAATAATAATAATACAAATAATAATAATAAATATATAAATAAATAGATAAATTAAAAGATAAATGAAAATGTGGCCAACGCCAATGAATTCACGAGTTACAAAGACAATGATGCTTTTTGGGTTAAGGGCAGCGACCTGCTTTTTTTCTCTACTTTTCTCTCATTCTCTGGCTTGTATCCATTCGGCCCCATTCAGCCTACTGTTTTAACCATTAAAGATCGGGGGCGGACTTAAGTCAGCCGATTCCCAGGGCTTACTGCCGCCCATTAACTCATGTTCCCTGTGTTCTCGAGAGGCCGGCAGTGTAGCCAGTAGTGGGCATAGCTGGGATAAATATGCCGCTATATGCTAAACTCCCATGTTACTGCTACCACTGAATGAGAACCACGAGTGCTACGTAGCTCATTCCGGTCTCATATTGAAGTTTTTAGCGCCTAGTGTTTTGCTGAATACATTTCTTTTCATGCAGATTCTTGATTTATCATTCAGGAGGGCCTGAATATGCCGAAATAAGCCCAAAACCCCCCGCTAGACAAGGGTTAAGACGTTTATCCCCATCCAGGTGTCAATTTCTTTCTGGCGAGCATTAACGAGCCAGCATTGTATGGAGAAATCTGGCTTCACAGAAGACATTTTTATATCGAAAAATGTACAAATTTAGCCTGTTGTTAAAAATATTTTTAAAAAGATGCTGGCTCGCTACCGTCCAAAATCACACAGTATGAAATATTCTTTTCTCATGCAATATATATTGTGCATAGAACATACATCCCTCTACAATTGAATATAGCTCTACAGTGGAGTAGCTTAACCCAATCAGTATTTGGACGCCTTTCTTTCTTTTATTCTGGCTAATATTAATCAATTTTGTTCAGGTATGAGAGGGCTTGTATTAGTCTAAAGCTTAAAGACTAAAATAACCTCCTAACTTTCATATATTATTCCTAAACTGAACACAATTATTTAACAATAGGCATTATAGTACGAAGAAAGGCGTCCTTGAATACTGAAAGGGTTAAGGAGAACAGGCAGTATTTTACACAATTTGCAAGGTTTACACAATGTATACAATCTTTTTGTTTATGTTTCTTATTGTATATATTATCTTTAACATGGACCACGTTACACAATCTTTCTCTATATTTTTCTTTTAATATCTCTTTAGAATGGACCGCAAGACGTTTGATATACTGTTTATTATTTACAAATCCTTGACACTCTCTTTCAGTGTTGCATCCTTCTTTCCAAACTGTATTATGTTATATTACGTCACTCTCTCTCTCTCTCTCTCTCTCTCATTCACTTTCTGTTTCTCACACACACGCACACACACTCTCTCTCTCTCTCTCTGTCTCGGGTCAGTTCGTGTCTGCTCACCGGTACAAGCGACCACCGGCATACATTAAAGGTGCGTGAGAGAGAGAGAGAGAGAGAGAGAGAGAGAGAGAGAGAGAGAGAGAGAGAGAGAGAGTCTTGAATTAACATAATAACCTATAATTACCACCCCACAGAGAGGATGCGGCCAGACAATTAAATTAAAAGGGTGTATTATAAGAGTTATCAGTCCATTACATAAGAGGTGCAGAATAATCTATGAGGTTAAAAGAATAGTTCTCAATATTTAATATAATAAGCTAAGTTGAGTTTAACAATATACTAGTTGAAAATAGCAGCAGTTAAGGATATATGCTCTCAATTTAATTAAGATATATGTGTCTTCATACTTAGTTATAATTAAGATATATGTGTCTTCATACTTAGTTATATGAGCTATATTTGAGTAAAGTGAGTCTTCCACAGTTTCACAAGGCGAGATTGAGAACTGTGAATTAATGAGCGTATGACTAATTAATACAAGGGCCTGACTAAGGGTGTCTGCCTGAGGGCCTTCTTATCAGTATGAGTTGAATATCTATCTATCTATCTATCTATAGCCGGACGCCTTACTCCCCTTACGAGGGTGGCCATACACAGAATGTCCCCAAGCGGACCTATTCCCTGTGAGAGGGACAACCCGAGCCAGTTTAGTGAAGGACTTACAGGATTGACCACTCAATTTAGGATCCGTCCGACTCCGAGGCCCTCTGTGTATCTTGTTAGCACTATTTTTCTACAGTGGTGTTCAGCTAATCCATCCAATAACCTGCCTTACCCTTAGGTAAGCAGTACGGATTTGTATCAGGTTTACTCCCTTAGACAGGTTGCCAACCAAGGCTGACGAGTCCCATCCACCCGGATTTGTATAAGGTTGTCTTCCCTAGATGAGTTGCCGACCAAGGCTAACGAGTCCCATTCACCCGAGTTGAATATAAGTTTGACTTAATAATGACAAAGTGATTTTTTTTTTTTGTGAGTGAGGGAGACAAAAGGCAGAACTACCTGCATCGAGTGCCTCCCCCAGAATTGAAAAGAGTGACAGGGCCAAAATCAAGGGACGTTCAAGCCAAAATGCCTGGACACAGAGAGTTTGAAGCAATTTAAATCATAGGAAGAGGGAAAGACTGATTCTGGGAGAGAGTTCCAGAGATCAGCAGTTGAATAGAAGAAAGACTGAGAATAACATTTCACTCTTGGGTTGGAGAGCTGCACAGGGTAGGCGTGGGATTGTGTTGCAAGACGGGTACTATGTACCCTACGTAGAAGAGTGTAGTGTATACCACATACACTAGGAAAGCTCTGAAGGAACATTGATTATTGTAGTAGCGATATAATAGCGAGAGAGATGCAAAATTGCGGCGAAGAGAGAGAGATTGCAGAGAATTGGTGAGTGGACGGGAGTTAATGATATGAAAAGCTTTCCTTTCTACTTTGTCTAGGAGTTTGGTGTGAGAGGATCCTATCCACACATGTGAACAATACTCAATACAAGGACGCACTGTGCCCCTGCACAGAACAAGAAGCTGTGCAGGGGTAAAGAACCCCTTGAGTCAGTTGGGTAAACCCAGCTTATGGGAGGCTACCTTAGCAAGACTGGTAATATGGTCCTTCCAAGTGAGAGTAGAATAAAAAGAGACACCGAGAATATTGAGAGAAGATGAAGGATTGTTTTTTGTATTGTTGAAGTGAAAGGGAGTTCTGGATGGGTAGTAAGATGAAGAAATTTGGTTTTGGAAGCATTAAAGGCAACAAGGTTTTCTCTGACCCAATTGGAAATAGTAGTCAGATCAGAAGATAAGTGTTGCCTGGCTTCATTACGTTTGTTTTTGAGGGATTACACTATTGTTGAAGTGTAAGGGAGTTCAGGAAAACTAATTGAGTAGTGTAAGGTAGTGTCGACTGCGTTTGAATAGATGGGGAGATGGTTGATTTTTCTGGTCCCCTTCTCCCTCATGTATAGCTCCATTAGTTTTCAGATTTAAATATATTCGGCCCATTAGTTTGGTAATTTTAAGACTTTTCACCCCATTTCTTTCTTTGTCAATATTAACTCATAAACTCCGAAGCTATGGTAGTTTAAACCCTCCCGCGAAGGTATTTGATTCTATTCTGACGAAAATTGTCATATGTAACATAATTATATATATAATTATTACTTATCCATATGCGCCTATTTTGCTTTCAATAATTATGAACATATGAACATTTAAGAGCAATAAAAGAAGTGGGAATAGCATTTAGGGGGTGAAAAAGACGTATTATTGCCGCAAGGTCGGATCATGAGGCGAGAGCAGGAATGGCGTATATGGTCACTCTCCAAGCTCTTGATCGACACTGATGAGTCCAAGTAGAAGTCCTGAGTTGCAAGGATCGCTAGCTGGCTCACCCGTGTTAAAGAGACCGGGAGGGGGAAATTTCAGCCGATAATTACCCGATAAAAGGGGGAATAATAAGACAAATAACTGATAATTACGAAGGGGGGGAAAAGGAGGGAAACGGGGGGGGGGGGGGGCACATATGTAGGAATGGTAGCAAGTAATGGACGGGAATTATCTCACCTAATCACAAATTGCTTTGTTTTGAGTGACGAGGTAAAAGGGTTTTACAAATGATATATATTATATTTGTTGGTTGGTTTATTCATCTATTTATTATATTATTACTATCCTCTCAAAAGCTTATTAAAAACATCCCCAAGATAGAGAGAGTATATTGTAGATTATTCGGTAGAAACATTTCCGGCCTAAGTCCGATTCCTCCTAAATTAAAATGTAAAACTTGCAAACTAAACAAACCAAAATTGGGACAAGGACAATATAAAGTAAAATTAAATTATCAAAATCACTATGTGGAGACTCGCTATATCGCTCACCAGGAAAAAATCAACACCTAAATGGTTCGAAAGGTCTTAATATTGACAAAGAAATAGGACAAAAAGTCGTTAAATCGCCAAACTAATTAGCTGAAAGTCTTAAAATCTGAAAACTAATGGGGCTAAACATAAGGGAGAAGGGGTGCAAGTAAAAAACAACCATTTGTTTGCTCTATTTTAATCATTCAACTAGTTTATGAAATTTAGAGAGAATCTCTAGAAATCGGAGGGTTAACAATTATCTCAACTAACTCTCTACCTATCAAAAGTTATTCCTAAATTGAATGCAATCGCCTTAGGTGACATAAAGTGTAAAAAACGCGTCACATTTCCAAGGGGGTAGTATTTTGTCGGGCAGCATCTCCAGGATCTCTTGCACTGGTGTCGGAAACTAGACTGACGTTGGCTTAATTTAGGCCACACTATTTTTAACCCATTCAGTACCTTGATGCCTCTTTTCCTTGATTAAGATGGTTGTATGCAGTTTAAGAAGAACCTATGTTATGCAGAGGCTTTATTGAGCTCGTTTTTCCTATGTTATTCAAAGGCTTTATTGAGATCGAGTTTACCCCTTTTACCCCTAGGTAGATTATAAGCTAGATAAAATCGTCTAATGGTAGCCAGAATAGGATGCAAATGACTTCATGGGATGAAGGGGTTAACGAAGTTCACCTCATAAGCTGCCAGATCAGTGCTGACGAGAATTAGTGAGGGGAAAATAATGTATGAGTGAAACTGCATTTAGGTGGAGGGAAAAATATATATGAAGTTATGAAAGGCGATACTAAAGGGAACGAGTTAGGCCAATGGAGGAAGAACATAGCAACAACCAATATGTCTCTCTCTCTCTCTCTCCTCAATTTTCAAACTGCCTGCTTGCTAAAAAATTTGCTAATCTATCTATCTATCTATTGCCTGACGCCGTGATCCCCGAAGGGGTGGCCACGAACGAACCGCCCCCATGCACCTCTGTCCCCAGTCAGTCGACGCCCCTCCCCCCAACCAGCACCGCCTTCGTTCATGTAGTTCCTCACTCCATCCTTCCACCTCATATTCGGTCTACCTCTCCCCCTCTGTCCCTCCACCTCGCTCTCGTACACCCTCTTAGTCATTCTCTCGCTTTCCATACGTTCCATATGGCCGAACCATCTCAAGTTGTTCCTTTTCACACATTCCAGCACATCTACCTCCACACCACACCTCCTTCTTACTTCCTCATTAGTCTGTCTATCCCTCCATGTAACTCCGCACGCACTCCTTAAGTAATTCATTTCCACTGCTCTCACTCTTGGTCTGAGTCTCTCAACCAACGTCCATGCTTCGCTTCCGTAAGTCAGTGTCGGGATTACCACACTGTCATGCAAGGACTTCTTCACTTCCATACTGACCACCCTATTTCTTGTTACTGCTTTTAGCGTTCCTACAACCCTCTTCCCCTGTTGTACCCTCTCCCGCACCTCTTCCTCCATAGTCCCATCTTTACTCAACACACTGCCCAGATACTTAAAAGAGTTGACGATCTCCATAGCCTGACCGTTCAGCTTCACCTCACACTCTGTGACTTCACCCCTTTCGAAGACCATAACCTTGCTCTTCCCCGTATTTACCTTCAAATTCCGTTTTTCGCACACTGTTCCAAACTCATTTACCAGACCCTGCAACTCCCATTCATTATCACTCATCAGAACTGTATCATCCGCAAACAGCAGTATAGGTAGCTTCCACTCAATTCCCTCCCTTTTCAGCGATACACCAACATCCACTGCTCTTGATAGTATTTCTTTCATAACTCCATCCATATATACAGTAAACAACCACGGGGACATCACACACCCCTGTTTCAAACCAACATTCAGGTCAAAGAACTCGCTCTGCTCACTCTCCACACATACTGCTGCCTTTGCACCCTCATACATGCTCTTCACTGCTTTCAGCAACTTGCCCTCTACTCCGTATATTCTAAGTACTTTCCACAAACCTTCTCTATCCACTCTGTCATAGGCCTTCTCTAAGTCCATACAGGCAACATACACCTTTTGTTTCTTCTCCAGATACTTCTCCACAACACAATTCAGGGTAAAAATCTGATCTACACATCCTCTTCCCTTCCTAAAACCTCCCTGCTCGTCGCCTATCCATTTCTCCGTTCTCACTCTCACTCTCTCAATCACTACCCTACTGTATACCTTCCCTACTACGCTTAGAAGACATATTCCTCGGTGGTTACCACACACTCCTCTTTCCCCTTTGCCCTTATATAGGGGGACTATTATGCCAGTCTTCCAGTCATCGGGTGCACTCCCCTTCCCAAGTTCCAGTTTGCACATTTTCCATACCCATTCTATCACTATCTCACCACCATACCTCAACATTTCCCCACACACCATCTGTTCCTGGTGCTTTCCCCAACTTCACTCTTTTCATGGCTTCCCACACTTCTGACCTCCTGATCCCCACCTCCTCCTCCACTACTTCTTCTTCTCCCTCCCATACCATATCCAGCTATGTTTGCTGGCTCTTCATTCCTTTCATTTAGCAACTCACTGAAGTACTCCCTCCATCTTTCGACTCTCTTGCTTCTCGGCTAGCATTCTCCCATTCTTATCTTTCACACCCTTACTGTTTCCCTTGCTACCTTCCCTAACTTTCTTGACTTCTTTCCAGAACAGTTTCTTACTCTCCCTCCATTTTACACTCAGATTCCTTCCAAATTCCTCATCTACTCTTCTCTTACTTTCCTTCACTACTCTCTTCACCACCCTCTTACTCTCCACGTACCTCGCTCGTTTCTGCCTCTCGGAATCTTCATTCTCTCTACTACCCAACCACTCTCTATATGCTTTCTTCTTTTCTTCCACAGCTATTCTTACCTCTTCTGTCCACCATGCTGTACCTTTCACTCCCCTCCCTCTTCTCCTCACTCCACACACCTCCTCACATGCTGCACAGATCTCATCCTTAGGGAAGGTGTGGTGGAGTGGTCTTGCCACTGGCCTGGTAATCCAAAGGTCCCGGGTTCAAATCCCGATGTATCAATGGGAAGATATTATTGGGATGGAATTTGTGCTGTACCTAGTATCAGTGCATTACCACAAAGCCCACCGAAACGTCAATAAAATACCCTCATTGTTCCCTGATTAAATAGCACTGTATGAATATTCCCATATTCAAAATATGCTATAGGGGTGCAATGCCTGGTGAGTTATCTGCTCAACAGGTGGCGTTGTGTGTGTGTAAGTGTGAGAGTCCGAGTGTAGGGAGTGAGACCGTGAAGCGCGGAAACGAGGTGGCTTCAGAGATGGGGTCGTTTCGGGCCATGAGTGAGCACCGTGCCTCATGTGAAGGCAAGATGGCAGGTGCTCGTTGTGCTCTACGTGCTTCACATGTCTCACTCCCTAGACTGGAACAAGACCTCACGGGCTTCACTGTTCATTGTAAAGCGGTGAATGTTAAGGCTCTCAGCCTATGCCCGAGAGGAAGTAAGTTGGAATATAGAAAAAAAAAAAAAAAAAAAAAAAAACACCTTGCTCATCTCCTCCACTTCCTCCATAACTTCCAGGTCGAACCCACCTAGTCGTCTTTCCACTGCTCTCCTGTACTCCTCCCTGACTTCCTCCTCCTGCAACCTCTCCACCCTCCTCACCATTCCACCCTCCTCTCGCCTCCCTCCCGCTCTCCTCAACCACTTCTTTTGTATCCTAACCTTAGCTACCACTACATAATGATCAGACAGACCCCCTCCAATACCCCTATACACCCTAGCATCCATCACAGATTTCTTCATTCGTTCATCCACACATACATAATCAATCAATGACTTTCGTTCCACCACTGTCTTATCCTTCATCGTCAACATCCGTTTCCACGTGTACCTGTGGATCATTCTGTGTCGGAAGAAGGTGTTGGCTTCTCACAGCCTCCTTCCCACACATACGTCCACAAGTGCACTACCATTCCCATTCACCTCTGATGGTACCCCCCACCCTACCACTCCCTCAACTTTCCTATCACCCACCTTACCATTCATATCCCCAATCAGAAATATTCTTTCGTTCTTGTCAAACTTCTCCAGGCACGCCTCCACATTCATCCAGAACTCCTCTTTCTTTCTTTCAAGTATATCCTCTGTCGGGGCATACACGCATACAATCACCCACGTTTGTATTCCTACTTTCATTCTCACCCACACAATCCTTGAACCCACAGACCCATACTCTCTTACACATTCCTTCCATTTGCTACTTACAAACAAACATGCACCTTCTCTCGCTGTTCCTTCACTCACTCCAGCACACACACCCATTCCACACTAATGATAGATTAATGATAGATTAAAATCCTCACAAAATGACGAAGAACGGGTGAAATTTGTAGAGCTACGACGCAAAGCCGAAAAGTTAATTAACCCCTCCAACCCGGAAGGGCTCTTGAACGCCCATAACAACCTCGGCCCGCGCAACCCGGAAGGGCTCTTGAACGCCCATTGCTTGCGTGCGTGCTTTCGAATGCCGCGCGTACATTTTTGGTATCGTGGTACGGTAGGTGGCGCCACCAGGCGTAAACTACGCCACAGCAACAGTATCTACCCCGACGCCATCATGGACAGTATGCCAAATAGTGATTCCGCTGTGTTCGATACCGTGCTTCCTACGACGCCCTTGCTAGTTCGTCGCGCCTTACCCCGACGCCATCGCCTAAATGTGTTATCTCCCGGAGGTATTGAGACGACATTGAGACTTTATGAGCGAGCTGATGCCAAGCATAATGTTGATGATGAAGTCAGTGACGACTCCAGTAATTATAAGTCGAGTGATTATGGCCATGAGAGTGACAAAGAAGAGCAATTCCTGGGATTTGCGAGAGAACATGACAGTGATGAGAGTGATGAAGGTGATGTACCAGTTGTTGAGGAAGCTGGTTTACCTAAAGACAGTGAACTTGAGAGAGTGAGTGAGTGGGAGAGTTCAAGGTCACTCACCAAATTTCGCATAAGTGACACGACTCCAAGCCCTTCCCCAGGTAAATCGCCTTTCAAGCTACATTTGTATAAGCAGAAAATACTTGAGAAGGCGGCCGCGGCAGCTAGGGAACAAGCAAAACTACTTGGTGAGGATGAGGCTGTGAGTGAGGGTCAGCGTGGTGACCCTTCTCGTCTGCCATTGTCTCCCTTATCTACCCACGCCACCCAAGATGACCCGGATGCCCCGCATTCTTCCCCACCACCCCCACCATTGCCAAGGGTTGAGGACCCCCCACTTTCGGCCTATTTGCCTCCTAGGTCCCCCGACAGGAGACATACTGCTGCCGAAAAGGGGAAAGGTAGGAAATATACCAAAAAAATTAAGAAGAGTAAGAGAGTTTTGTTCGAGGCTCCCGCGGCGTCCACCCTGGCCGGCCCCAGCCATACGTCCCCGCAACTTTCCCCACGGTCCTCCCCACCTCTCCCGCCTTCAACATGTCTTCCTGAAGAAGTCTTTGAGCTCGCATCACCAATACCTGGGCCTAGTGACAGCCCACCCGCACGCCGCCCACGCATCACTGGTTCCCCGCCAGATTATGTGGGGGCCACTGATGATGAAGGGCACCTCTCTGAAGACTCTGGCCATGATTACATAGGTCCACCGTCAGGGCAAGATGACCACTCTGACGATGACTATATGGACATTGACGACCCTCGACCCATCCGCTTGGCCCAGCGTCGTGCTGCCCGTCGTGCTGCCCGCCGCCCTGGCCGCCGCCCTCGCCGCCCTAGGGCGCACGCCTCCCGAGATGGCCGTGGGCGTGCTGGGCCACCAGCTGGAGCTCCTCGTCAGCGTAGACAAGACCCATTCTACGTTTTTCAGTGGCAAGACGTAGTTGATGAGGATGGATACAACCCTGATGTGCCAGCTTTTGATGAGGTACTGGAGGGTTCAGGCATTACCCCCAATTTTCCTGCAGGCCCCAATGCTCCACCACACGAACTATTTGAGGCCTTCTTTGATGAGGAGGTGGTAGGCTATGTTGTCAAAGAGACAAATAAGCAGCACCAATTCCAGGTCCACTTTTTGGGCAAGGTGACCAAGGGCCACATGAGGCAGTGGACCCCAGTGACTCATAAAGAGTTCATGGTGTTCCTGGCACTCACCATGCTAATGCCTCATGTCAAGAAGCATAGGTTGCCTGACTATTGGATCACCAATGATCTGATATCCACCCCTGCCTTCGGGAAATATATGTCTCGCGACCGGTGCCTTGATATCCTCGCAGCGCTCCATCTTGTCACCAACCTTGACGTCCACCTCCCAGACAAGCTGTGGAAGATTAGGACGTTGTACGAGATGATGCGAGAACGCTTCACCTCCTACTTCAAGCCCTTCTGCAAGGTCGTCATTGACGAGTCTCTTGTGCTGTTCCGGGGAAAACTCAGCTTCCGGCAGTACATCCCCTCAAAAAGACATCGCTTTGGCATAAAATTCTTTGTGCTGTGCGACTGCCAAACTGGCTATGTCCTGGACTTCCTGGTCTACAGCGGGAAGGAAGGGGACTTGCTTGTGGACCCCCTCATTGGCTTTGGCGGAGCAGTGGTGCAAGCCATGATGGACCGCTACTTTCACAAGAATCACGTCCTCTACACGGACAATTATTACACGTCCCCCACTCTCTCACAGTACCTGCATGAGCGCAAGACGGGGACTGTAGGCACAGTACGAGGGAAAAGGAAGGGCATGCCACCTTTCCCTCCAAAGACCAAAAAAGGTGATGTGTTCAAGAAGAAGTCGGGGCCCATTCTGGCTATCCACTGGCACGACCAGCGGAAGGTCAACCTCCTGACCACCATCCACAAGGGGGAAATGGTGGAGACTGGCAAGGTGGATCGCCGCACCCAGGCCAGGGTGACCAAGCCCGATGCTGTCCTGGACTACAACATCAACATGAGGTTGATGGACAAGTCCGACATGCAGATAGGCTTCATTAACTGCCTGCGTACCTCGTGCAGATGGTACAAAAAGTTCTTTCTGCATATGGTGGACATGTCAGTTCTGAATGCCTACAATATATACAAGCTTCGGAATGTGAACACACCCATGAAGTTCAATAGCCTGCGGAGGTTCCAAAAGCAGGTGTTGACGGAGCTCCTGGAGAAGTATGCTACGCCACAGAGGGCAGTGGCACATCCTGGGCCCGCCGTTATTGACCGCTTGCAGTGTGCTCAATACTTGATTAGGCACAGGCTTGGTTCCCTGCCTCAGAATGAATCAGGAAGAACACAGCAGAAGCGGTGCCATGTCTGCTACAACAGCAGGGTGAGGCCGAGGCCAGGTAAAAAGTCAACCATGGAGTGTGTGGAGTGCAAGGTGGCACTCTGTGCTTTAGAGTGCTTCTTTGATTACCACTCCAAGCTGAAGTTCTAATAATCATACTGAAATTGCCAAATAAAATGACAATATGTACACTATAATTATATATAGGCAAAAAGTGGAAGAAAACCAATTTATTGTAATACAAAAGTCATGTATTATGAGAAAATTGATACAAATACAATTACACCATAATAATATGTGAAAGTGACACATATGTATATACCAAGTGACATTCATATGATTAGAACCTATAGAAATATATAAATTAGTGAAAAAGACAATAAATTGTATATAAAACGTTTACAAATCATATAACTAAGTGAAAGTGACACAAGACCTAATATTTGATGGCCAAAGTATAATAAATACCTGTGATAACGAATAATCAGTGCCTAATAAAACAATAACCTACCTCAATTACTAATAAAATGTACAGTATCGAGTGAAAATGAGAATTATCAGTGACAGTGAAACTCTCTAAAGCATATTTGTCAAAGTGAAAGTGACACAAGACCTAATATTTGATGGCCAAAGTATAATAAACACCTGTGATAACGAATAATCAGTGCCTAATACAACAATAACCTACCTCAATTACTAATAAAATGTACGGTATCGAGTGAAAATGAGCATTATCAGTGACAGTGACACTCTAAAGCATATTTATCAAAGTGAAAGTGACACAAGACACAATACTTGATGACCAAAGAATAATAAACACCTGTAATAACGAATAATCAGTGCCTAATACAACAATAACCTACCTCAATTACTAATAAAATGTACGGTATCGAGTGAAAATGAGCATTATCAGTGACAGTGACACTCTAAAGCATATTTATCAAAGTGAAAGTGACACAAGACACAATACTTGATGACCAAAGAATAATAAACACCTGTAATAACGAATAATCAGTGCCTAATACAACAATAACCTACCTCAATTACTAATAAAATGTACGGTATCGAGAGAAAATTAGCAATATCAGTGACAGTGATACACTAATAAACATATTTTATATAATTGGCCTCAAAATAACTAGAAAAATATCAAATAAACATCACATTCTCAATATCAAACACTAAAATCGTCTAAGGGAGATAAATACTTTGGCGCGACGAGCGGCTAGGTGCGTCGTAGCCATGGCCGGGGCGACGCGTCCGAACGCGGGAAGAATTTGCCGCCGAAAAGCACTCGTCTTCCCGCGCTCACCATTATGCAACCAGAGGGGCTAGAGACCTCTACTCAACGCCATTCGACAGACGAAGGATTGTGGAACATTATTCTTTTTTATTCACAACATTACCTGCCATATTCATTGACTTACAGAGTAGTTAACATAGCCCAAAGATCGTCAAAACACCCGGTACCGCAGCACAGTCGCAAGCTATAGCCCCCGGGGCTGGAGGGTTAAGCAAAGTAATAAGACCTTAGAGTTACATATTGCGAATCAAAGTAAAACAAACCCGAAAGAATTCTATAGTTATATCAGAAAGAAAAAAGTAGTTACTTCAACTATTGGACCGTTAGTCGATGAAAATGGAGAATACGCCAAAGACGAAGTACAAATGAGTAATGCCCTCAATACCTTCTTTGCATCAGTTTTTACAACAGAAGACCTCAGTAATATCCCTACACCATCGCCGATTCAGATTGATAATTCAGATGTTCTAAGCAATATCACCGTTACAGAGAGAAGTATTGAATTGTTTAGATAAACTCAAGGTAAATAAAACGCCTGGACCTGATACAATCTCGCCTAGAGTTCTAAAGGAAGCTAAGGATGAGCTCTCCAAACCACTGACATTACTATTCAATAAATCCTTGCAGTCTGGAACTATGCCTGATCAGTGGAAGCTAGCCAACGTAACACCGATATTCAAAAAAGGCAGCAAATCCCTACCCTGTAACTATCGTCCAATTAGCTTAACCTCAGTTATGTAAAATGCTAGAAACGGTCATACGAGACAGACTCGTAAATCACTTAGAGGAAAATAACATACTTAAAGATACTCAACACGGCTTTCGTAAAAAACGTTCCTGTTTAACAAACCTCTTAGACTTCTTCCACGATATCCTCAACCTCTACGATGAGAGTAAAGCTGTAGATATTATATACCTTGATTTTCAAAAGGCCTTTGACAAAGTTCCCCACAAACGTTTACTGCTAAAACTAAATGCGCATGGAATACAAGACGGTGTGTTGAAATGGATAGAAAATTGGCTCAGCGACAGAAAGCAAAGAGTAGTCATAAACGGTAAGGCATCTAAATGGACCAATGTAAGTAGCGGGGTACCCCAGGGATCGGTACTAGGTCCAATTCTCTTTCTAATTTACATCAACGACATAGATGAGGGTCTCACCTGTAAAATCTCAAAATTTGCTGACGATACAAAAATTGCAAATAGCGTACTCTCAAAAGAACAAGTTGACGATATGCAACGCAATCTAGATAAATTGTCATGTTGGGCCCAAATTTGGCAAATGAGTTTCAATGCGGATAAAATTTATCCGCATTGAATGTAAAGTACTACATATCGGATACCTAAATGAGAAAGCAAACTATTCGATGAATGGCACTCAGCTTAAGAATGTAAACAGAGAAACAGATCTGGGAGTAACAATATCGAGTAACCTAAAACCGAGTCAACGATGTTCAGAAGTTGTTAAGAAGGCAAACAAAATAATTGGCTTTATAGGCAGGTCATTTGAGCATAAATCCAAAGAAGTTATCCTAACCCTTTACAATTCCTTAGTCCGCCCTCTTCTGGAATACTGCGTTCAATCCTGGTGCCCTTATTACCAAAAAGATATAAACAAGCTAGAACGAGTTCAACGTAGAGTTACCAAAATGATACCTAGCCTAAAGAACAAACCATACGAAGAGCGTCTTAGAGAATTAAATCTATTTCCTTTAACCCAGCGCAGATTAAGAGTTGACTTAAATTAAGTGTTCAAAATCATCAAAGGCATCGACAATATGGACTGTAGTAAGTACTTCACTATCGACCAATCTAATTACACGCGGGGAAACGGTTGCAAAATAATTGGTAAATCTTTTAACTCACACGAATCTAAGAATTTCTTCTTCAATCGAGTTGTCAACTTGTGGAATGGGCTTCCCCGAAACGTTATAGACTGCATCACCGTTGATTCATTTAAACTCCGCCTAGACAAATATCTTGCATCAAACCCGCGACTGACTGCGTTTGTAAATTAATAACTTAATTTTTTCCCCCCCTCAGTTACTAACCCATCTGTCCCCTACTAACTTCCTTATCCTGCCACGGACATTAGTTCCAGGGCAGTAATTCCCTTTCCAATGTTCCCTTACCTACTCTAAACCACTGTTTGGACACTGTCTTGATCCTCAGTGTTTTGGAGGACAAGCAACTAGAAGGGTCACTAGACCTGTTGTTGCTTGATTTCCTTTGTACTTTGTACTCCTTTGTACTCCTCGCAAATTTAAAGGGTACCAGTAGGATAAGCCCACCCACACGCACGCACACACACTCATTCATTCACTCACTCGCACTTTCTCTTAGTAATGTTCGCTTACTGCATAATAAGTGCATTAATCTTTCTCTCTCTGTCACTCACTCTCTCTCTCTCTCTCACACACACATACACACCTCCCTCTCTCTCACACATACGAGACACTCATTCACTTATTCCATTACTCCCTCACTCTCTCTCTCTCTGAGTTATTATGTCTTACTGCATAACAAGCGCATTAATTTATCTCTCTCTCTCTATCTCTCTCTCTCTCTCTCACACACACACACACACACACACACACACAGCAGCAGCAGCTTAGTGGCTTATAAGGAAAGTTAGTGTCCCAGCAGCAGAGGCGGTGGTGTTGGTGGTGACGGTATAATAATAACACGATAAATATAAAGCCACTATATATCTATTGCATTACCGACATATCATTCTATATTTTAGCCTGTCTATCATTGGTGGTTAAAAATACATGTGCAGATATGGTCCCAGGTTTATTCAACGTTTCGCCTTCTACGGCTTCTTCAAGAATACAACATAATATGGACGTACAGTCAACTTATATGTAGTCCAAGCTCTGAGAAAACAAACAAAATGAAATCATTGGTGTAGCAATATGAAATGAAATGAAATAAAATACCGCATGAACAATATGGGAAAGAGACACCTAGCCTGGTTTTATGTTCGTTAACATTATAGCTAAGGGTTTGGCTAAAGAAAAGAAGCCATTATTCAATTTCATGGTGTCGTTTGAAACAATATGAGCCAATTCAATACATCTCCGTTTACGTGTGTCAGTTTCGCATTTTACTAGCTTAAAGGCTCTGTCACACTATGCCGATTTAAGTGCCGACGCTCCACGACTTGAGGGTCGGGAGCAGGTCTTTGCCTACATCGCTGCGTGACATGGGTGGGCACCTACTCAAGAGAGCCGTCGGGAGAGGTCGTCAGGGGCCTCAGGAAAAGTTCGACATGCACAACTCTCATGAGTTGAGTCGGCCGCTAGTAAATTGACGGCACGGGGACGGTAGGCTGGCGGCGTCGGGCGTCGTCCGGTATGTGTCATACGTTACAAGGGCGCCAGCCTGTCTGCGTCAGACGCCGCTTATAAGGTAGGTCGCCTTCAGGCAGCGGCCCAGGCGCCGTCATAGGGGGAGGGCATACCGTGAGTCCGTGACCTGGCAACATCGCACGGGACATCGTTGATATATGGTTTTGGGCGTGTTTTTGTTTTAACCTTGATGGAGGTCTAGCGAGGAAACTAAAAAATAAATTAATATATAAATAAATAACCCCAAAAATCACCACTGTCCCCTTAATCCGATCCCATCAACGATTGACTATCTATAAACCCTTTCAATAGCGGTGGCGTCTGTTTTGCCATAGTTCTGCCATACTTAGACGATTTTATGCAGCTTAAGAACGGTCTGTGGGAGTTAAGAGAGATAAATGAGAGGAATGGAGGTTTTGTGATTGCTACAGGCCCTTCGTAAGCATAATACAATGACCTAATATTTGCCAGACTATAATGAGAAAGATGTCACCGGTACTGAAAGGGTTAACTATAGATGGCCTTGTTTTACCAATTACTCAAAAAAATAACACTTAATTAAGGGGAGTTGGGCGTATTTATTTGCTCATTTATGGATCTTTTTATTATGTTTTTAGCTTCCTCCCTAGATCTCAAGCTTACCCCCCCCCCCACCCACCCACACACACACACACACACAAACGTCGCCTCCGACGGACTGGTTTGCCTCGGTCGGGATCAAGTGTGACGGAGTAGGGGTCCAGTGTGACAGGGTGGTTGTCCATCGCCGCCGTAGTATCTATCGGCGCCGCCCTACCTCCTATAGGCGCCGCTCGTCAGGAGCATTGTCGCCAACCAGTTTGCGTGCTATGGCGCAGGACGCCGCCCCAGCGGCGTCATTTATCTTCCTTAGGTCTTGGATGGTTGCCTCTCGACCCCTTCCAGTTGCCGTTAGGTGGCATTCCTGTCCATACTGCCCGCCGTGGGCGTCCCGCCCCTCTATCACCCACGATACTCGGCAGTAGTTTCCCCCTTGTAGCGCCACTCCTTAAGTCGTGGAGTGTCGGCACTTAAATCGGCATAGTGTGACTGAGCCTTTAGCTTCGTCATAGTTTATACCGTGCCCCGTGTCTAACCTATGTATTACCATCGCATTGCTCATTTCATTTAATTTCATACTGCTTGTCGGGAATAGGGTAATGATCCCGACAGGTTTTGGTCCAATAGGACATTTGAATTTGGCGGTATCGTATCGCTTGTACGATTTCGGCTGGTTCTTTTTGTATTGTAGTTTATTCTTAAGTTAGGTTAAATATTAACTGTAATGTATAAATATCTACATCAGCTCTAGATGTATTATGAAACCAAGTTATGGGTTATAATTATTATGAGCCGGCAGCCATATGTAATTTCGCGAAGCGATCGGACGCCGGCCCTTTAGTCTCTCAATCAACACCAGACAGTCAACATCTCCTCCCCCGGCTCTGACTCAACCCACAGTTCACCATGTGCTACAAATATTAATCTACAACAATATTAACAACAGTCCTACATCACCAGTCCTCTTAAGCTAAGTTCATTGTATCGATATTGTATTATGTGAACATTCCTACATGTCATGCAATTGAACTAGCCATGTGTGGGGGACTGGATTACACCCATCAACGACTACGTCGTTGGTAAATATATTATAACTATTTGTTGGGATATTTCATGTACCAGTGATATGTAAATTAACCTCTTTATCTAAATTCCCGATACTGCTACACCAATTATTAAATTTTGTTTGTTTTCTCAGAGCTTGGACTATATATAAGTTGACTGTACTTCCATATTATGTTGTATTCCTGAAGAAGCCGTAGAAGGCGAAACGTTGAATAAACCTGGGACCATATCTGCACATGTGTTTTTAACCATAAATGTTGCAGCCTACGCTGTTTCTTTCTTATTCTGTCTATCATTACAAGATTATATGCCATTCAGGAAGAACTTGAAGGAGTATGAGGGGTAATGTTGATAGTTTTTACTCTTTCGTTTCTTAGAGGTAATTTTCAGTGGAGGTTTTTAGTTGGTTCCCTAAACTTCCATCAAGCTTGAAATTACACCCCTAGACCCCTTCCAAGATATATTTGTAATTTCTTTGGTAAAGGTTCCTCTTATAGTACTGGCTCGCTATCGTTCGCCAGGATAACATCGACACCTAAATTGCACGAAAGGACGGACGTCTTAAAATCTCAAAAGCAGTGGGGTTAAATATGAGGGAAAAAGGGGTGAAAACAAAAATCCCATAAGTAAAAATTCTCCCCTTAAACCCTGTTGTACCGTAGGGTACAGTAATAAAAGTCCCCCCCAGTCCCAAGCAATGTGGCCAAAATGGCAAGAGTGAGAAATGAGCAATCTCAGCCATAACCGTAGCTTACTCTGACTGTTCCTTTTACTTATATATTTTCTAGATCTCAAGTGACGGCATCTCTTCCGTGGATTGACCTCCCAATCTACGAAGATTGGAAGCCAAAGCGTCATATTTTTCCTTTGCCCCTCAACTTTCACTTCATAATTGCTGAGGGACACAGGGCCCTGGGTGGGGCTTTGGTTTCCCGGGCGTTTCCGCACCCCCCTCAGCTCCCCACCATGGAGTGGCTTCGGTCACCCAGGCTTTATTGTGGTAGGCAGGGAGGGTTCTGTGGGGGCACTCAGTTATGGCCTTGGCCTATCCCGGAGCCTTGGGGCTGTTTGGCCAGGCAGTCTGGGTAACAGCAACAATAACAACAACCTCCCACCTCAAAAGATGAAGGAATACTGGCTCTCCCAGCCTGCAGAGCTTTGGATATAATCTGAAAAATGTTGCCAACTCTAGAGCAGTGCTCTAACGGTCGTGGTACCAGGCACTGCCTGATACTGGCAGTTACAAGGAAAGTACATTACTGATGGCTCCCTGCCATTGCTGGAACTGGGGAGTGATTTAGCGGTTATATTCAACGACACTAGTGCAGCGTTATGAGAAACAATTTATTAGGGAAAATAGGCACCAATAGATTTGCCATATTTTTCTCCATATAGTCTGCATGGGGGATTTTCGTTATCAACAAATTGAAAAATACCCACTTCACAGACAAATACAAACCAAAAATCTAAGTCAAAGCGGGGGTGTGGGGGCAGCAGCCCCCCCACTATAATACTAGGATAGGTTAGGTAAGGTTGTTAGGTTAGGCTAATGTTCTTTCAAAGGGGTATTGGCTAGTAAACACTAGGATGGGTCAAAATGCATGGATGCACAAAGTATAACCCTTTCATTGTGGCCCTCCAATAAAGAAAATTACCCCTACGTGGCTATTATACTCGTACTTTCGCTCAATATACGTCGCCCTAGCACCATATCTGTAGCAGTGAGCGATTTGGAAGAAGCTGCAATGAAAAGATTGGGTAAAACTCTCCCTATACCAGTCACCACCCCGTCCCTACCCCTTACTACCTCCTGGGAAAAAACGTAAATATATTGTGTTGTCTGTCCCCCAGTGCCAGGTCCCGCGCCAACAAAAATATGCGTTTTTATCGTTCACGCCCACTACCAATAGCTGGATGACATCTACAGTTATTGCAGCATGGTTTTGTTTACAAGACAGGATGGGTTGTTGAAATGAATAGAACATGAACCTCAGATTTGTACCTGGTATAAAGCTGTCGCTATCGTATAGAGAAGTAACCCTGTTTTCATTGATTTTCAGCTTCTCAAACACCTCTTCATTGTACACACATCCTCATTCCACCAATGTTCAAAGCGAACTAATCTGGAGGCTATAGTCTCCTGGAAGCCTAAGGCAACAAGTGGGGCAGGTTGGTGCCACCAGTTCAGCTGGTACTATCACTACGTTTTTGTACGTCAAGTCAACCGCAGTGTAGGCCTTTTTTTACATTAAACGTGTATGTACGTCAACCACAATGAAAGTGTTAAAGCAGCTTAAGTCATAGGATGAAGGAAAGATGGATTGAAGGAGAGAGTTACAGAGTTTACTTGTTGAGTAGAAGAAAGTAATAGTTATTTAGCTCAAGACGATCAAGAACAAATTTATCAGGTTAAAACAAGTTAAGTACAGTAGAGGTATAAAGAGATTGTCCGTCAGTTTCACATGTCGAACGCTATAAACACCCTTCTCAACTCCACATCCTCAACTCCACACACCACACCCCAACCTAACCCATTCCTACCCTCATCTCCTGCACACAAATCCCCACCACCACCTCAATCCTCCCCACTCCCACCCCCACCATCAACCCCTCCCTCACTCCCACCCCATCCTCGTGCAGCAGCACTCAACATACACCGCACCCACAACATTAACATTCTCCAACAAAACATTGATGGCATCAACACAAAGAAACACGAACTCTCACACTTCATCAAACAACACAACATACACATTGCCATAATACAAGAAACAAAACTCTGCACAACACAAAAAACACCTACATTTCAAGAGTTCACCACCATTCGACAAGACCGGGCCGTCGGTGGTGGCGGTGGCCTCATCACCCTGGTACACAAAGACATAACATATATAGTCACCAGTGCACATACCAAATCCCTCCTCCCCCCAAATGATAATTCAACAGAAATACAATCCATTAAAATACAACCTGGCAACACATCCAACATAACCATCATAAACACATACATCCCTCCCCAAACATCCCCCACAGTACCCATCGAATACAGACCACAACTACAACATATCACAAACACCCCACACATCATCCTGGGTGGTGACTTCAACGCCAAGACGTCGGCCTGCTTTGTCGACAATCCTGACACAGACAGAGGGCTGGTCCTACAACATCAATCAGATAATCTTTACATCCTCAACGACATCCATTAACATACCCATACTCACCACGAAGCCCTCTACGACCCGTCATCTCCAGATATCACCTTTTGCTCCCCAGAACTCGCCCCCACAACATCCTGGAAGGTGGTTAAAACCTTAGGCTCCGACCACCTTCTGATCATTATCACCACCAAAACCAGACTCACCCCAGCTAGCCACAGACAAACTTGCACTAATTATAAAAGAGCTAACTGGGAAATTTTCACAAATGAGACAGAACAACACTTTGAAACCCTAAACAGCGCACCCATCACTAACATCAACAATGCTGTCCACACATTCAACACAACTATCCAAAACGCTGACAAGAAACACATTCCAAGAGGTTACAGAAAAAGACACAACCCCAACTTCTCACCAAAAATTCAAAACCTCATCAGACAATGCGACACACTGAAACACTCCCCAGCACCCCACACACAAGACATCACACAACAAATCCAAGCACTCAACACCCAGACCAACAACAAAATACAAGAACAACAAACACTAAACTGGAATAACTTCCTACAAACACTTGATCACAAAACAAACCCCAAAAAACTCTACAAAACACTAAACAGCATCACACTTTTCAACAGCAACACAACACAATCACATGCTGCAATCACAACAACAAACTCTACTTCTTCATGTAAACAACAAGCAAACACTCTCATTAATCACTTCTCTCATATCAGCCACCTAAAACCCCATTTAAGACGACCGACGTGTCATCCGACGCAAGAGACAATTCCCCACAGACCCTGACTATACACCCTCACTAACTACCAGACAAAGCACATCATCAACAATCTCAAGCACTCAGCCGCCTGTGGCGTAGACAACATATAAGCAACATACACCACAGACACCTGGGACCACAAGGCATACAAGCACTCACTAACATATCAAACTACAGTTATTCACACAACACAATACCAGACATCTGGAAGCATGGTATCATCATCACTTTCCCCAAACCCAACAAAGACCCCATGCTACCCTCCTCACACCGCCCTATCACACTCCTCTGCACCCCCTCCAAAGTCATAGAACGCCTTGTACTACAACTAATTACACACACCTTACCCTTAGCTCCAACACAACATGGCTTCAGGCCACTGTACTCCACAAACACTCTTCTTAAGGCCGCTTCTCACACAGTACGGCCACCGCTCGACAGCCGCCGACAGAGGACGACTTGCACTTTTTCGCCGATTCTAATCGAATCACTGGATCACTGCACGATCCTCGCCGGCACACAATTGCCGTACAACAAGCCCTCGACAGTCACTCAACACACACACGTCGCACACACGTCATATACGCCGGCAACACGACTGTTGTAGAATAAATCGCTGACCAGCGACGCTACTCACTCGGCTATCACACGTTCGTCATACATTTAAAGCACGTTAAGAGCACGATAATGCCGCCTTTGGTCGACAACCATAAGTTTACAGCACAACAGACGCACGTACATTGAACGATAAATACGATCGTTGTACGCCGCACACGATATTGACACGGCAAAGGAACCGCCCTATGTATATATATATATATATTTATATAAAAAACACCCCGTTCTTAACATTAATCATCAATTACAAACCCCAATATACTTGAATAAAACTATAATAAAAATAATACGCTGTAGTTAAGTAGTCGATAGGTGAATGTATACCTATATCATTACACGATCTGGTATACACTGACTTTGATGCAGTATATCATTAGTTTACAAGTGGTTGTATTTTGGTAAACTTGTAGATGTTTATGTTAACTATAGGCTACACACACTGTTACGTCCTGGGATATATAAACACTGGGCTCTTTCTATTGGACTAGGTATGCGGCAACAAGCAACAACGGAAAACGCTAGATCCAACCCTTATCTATAAACCCAGGCAACAAACCACCCTAAACCGTCAAGAGTCCTGCCTGGACAACGAGGTATCCTATGACTCGGTTACAGGGTGCACGCACTATAGACTGCTGATAGTCAAGCAGGCTATATAAAAGATCACACAATTAAGTTGACTTAAAGCTTCAAGGAAAAGATAGATAACGGAATTAAATTGCAGAAACAATTTAATAACAAACTAGAAGAAAGTACATTTAACGTTACGTTAATTAATACAACTAATCACCCCTGCGTGAAAGAAGGTGAGAGCAAACAGTCCTCAAAACATCGTACAGGTAGACAAGATGCAGGTTTCTAAACTGCATGCGGCTACTGTAGGATCTGATGCTTAGCAAAGAAAGTACGTTACGGATTTAGAGAACTCTTAACTAATAAGCAGGAATAAATACTAGTGATAGGACCTACAGTGTATAATGGCATAGGTATAATTAAATAAAGGCAGCCACTCGCAACATAACCACATACAGGTGTGCTTCTCACTCTTAGTCAGGCAAGCCTGCTCGGACAGAGTCTCTAAGCCACACCCTGACTCACAATGCTCACAAAGACGGTAAACTGTGGCACAATAACAAGCATACAGATATAATAAACCGCTAGCTGTTAATCTGCCAGGTGGCAGAGGTCTAGCCGGAAGGATATAGGCTTCGGATACCCGGGCTGAGCCACCTGCTCTAGCCTAGGGACGTTCCCAAGTCTGTGCGCCAAATTACTCTAATTGAAAGGGTGCTCTCTTGAGAGACTCAGACCCCAAGTATCTGACTCTCTCCTGGCGACCCTAAAACAAACGCAAGGCGTGCTAGCGCAGTGCTGAGTGGACTAGGCAAGGGCCCTCACACAACACAACACTAGACACACAGGCACACAGGCAAGAAAATGCCCCCAGACTCCCACGGGTATCCTAGTAAAGTCGTGCAGGTCCACAGGACTCGCACCAGCAGACTTTACTTAAAGGATCGCAAAAAGCCTCCCCTCCGGTCTAGCCCCTGCTCACCTGCCACAAGAACACACTAGCAAGCATGAAACCACCAAATATGAGACAACAAAAAAGCTTCCTAGGTCTCATTAACAATTATATCTCTGCATAAGGCCCAAAATCCTATCTAATTATCTGAGAGCTCGTCGTTAATACAATGATAGATATAAGGTCTATCAAGGGGATGGGATAATTAAATAGATTGGTAAAGTAGTGGAAAGAAGGTATACAAAGTAAGAGAGAAAGTTTCTAAGTGGGGTTGAGAGGGATAGATATCAAGGGGGTCCGAAGGGTACGACAATGAGGTGAGCTCTGAGGAGAATAGCTCCTCTGGACCCCTCCAGGATCCCACACAAAGGCACGGTGGTCAGCCAATCACAGGCCGCTACGTCACCCGGCAGCAGGCCTGCAGAAGGCGCCAGGAACCACCAGCCAATCAAAACCGAGAGAAAAGACCACGCGGGCGAGCAACTCCTCCGGGCGGGAGGAGGGAGGAGGAGGAAAAGCAACACACACCTCCCCCACCCTGCTCGCTCGCTCTCTCTCCTTCATTACAATGCATCTTATGTATTATAATAAAACAATCAAATATCGAGAATAAAATATACTAAGATGTGTTGGTTAAGAATAAGGGCAGCTTCAAGCTGTGAAACAACATAAGAATATCCCAGACATTAGTTACATTGTCGTAGGCTATATACTAAGGAAAAGCCGTCCGGCCGGCTGCCGCCAGCCGGTTTCTAAACAGCTGGGCAGCCGACACTCGCGCATGCCCGCACGTGGCTACTATGCAGGAGCGTCACAACACACACACACGCACGCAGAGAGAGAGAGAGAGAGAGAGTGAGTGAGAGAGAACTACTCACAGACATACTCATACCTCATGCTTCCCAGTACCCTGGAAAGAAGCAAACATCCATCCAGTTCCTAAAAAAGGTGCCTCTTCAGATCGATCAAACTACAGACCAATATCTATAACTTCTACTCTTGGTAAAGTCTTTGAAATTATATTAAATAATCACATAATTAAGCATCTTGAGAATAATAAATTAATCAGTGATAGGCAATATGGTTTTAGACGATGTCGATCAACTGCAGACATGCTTTGCCTTCTTACGCATCAAATCAACCAAGCTACAGACCAACATGGTGAAACACATACTGGATATATCAAAGGCATTTGATAGAGTCTGGCATCAATCCTTATTGTCGAAGATGTCACACTACGGCCTTGCATCATTAGTTCCACTAATTTCTTCTTATCTTCATAACAGAAAAATATGTGTAATGGTAGATGGCCTTTATTCTCAATTTCACTCAATAAATGCTGGTGTTCCCCAGGGATCAGTTTTGGCCCCAATTATGTTCCTCATTCATATCAATGATATCATATCTACCACTCATAATCCAATACATTCCTACGCAGATGACTCAACACTCCACAGTTCCTTCACATTTACCAATTCTTTCACCCAACCCAATCTTATAAATTCAAAAATAAACACTGCAATTTCTCTGAACCAGGACCTTTCTAGAATTAATGGATGGGGACAAAAGAATCTAGTTTCCTTTAATGCACAGAAAACCAAGTACATTCAATTTTCTAGCCGACAGAATCTCACCGACTCCCATATATTTTTTAATGATGTAAATATTCCCACTTCCCCTAGTATTGACATTCTCGGTGTAACATTAATTACTAACTTGAGCTGGACACATTATGTTAGAAGCATTGCTAAGAATGCCTCTAAAAAACTGGGACTCCTGTACAGAGTTCGAGAATTCTTCACTGACGAGCAGTTGGCCGTGATATATAAAAATCATGTGCGTTCTCAGATGGATTACTGTTTACCTCTGTGGGGTGGAAGTGGAGTGGTTGCATTGAGGCAGTTGGACAAAATTCAAAATAAAGCTATTAGATTAATCAATAACCCTGCAATCACACAGGACCTTCCTACATTATCCATACAAAGAAACGTTGCATCCCTTGCATTATTCTACAGATATTTTCACAGCAATTGTTCCGAGGAACTTGCTTCAATTGTGCAGCCTCTCCACATCTTTCCCCGTAGAACTAGGGCAGCTGAGAGCGCCCATGAATTTACACTTTCTCCTCCACAATGCAGAACTTCTGCTTATCAGAATTCATTTATCCCCAGAGCTACTACTCTTTGGAATTCACTTCCCTCGAATTACTTTCCACAAACTTACAATCTACAAATGTTTAAATCCAGTTGTTACAAACATTTTATGAATGGAGGATGCCTTTAGGCACATGGACCTTTTTGTTTTATCTGTGTTTTTCCTTCCTCCGTTCATTGTCTCTTTAAAAAAAAAAAAAAAAAATACAATACAGTATATAGATTAAAATAATACACACACACACACACAATATATATAAACTAAATAAAGTAGATGTGCCGTTTTGCCCAAAATCAAAACTGCATACCCAACTCTGCGATGGGACACCAACACTACTAATCACTATCACCATTACTATCATCAGCACTACTACTATTACAGTCATCACTACTACTCTTACCATCATCACTACTGTCATCATCACTACTACTGTCATCATCACTACAACTTTCACCATAATCACTACTACTCACCATCATGACTAATACTGTCACCATCATCACTACTGTCGTCATTATCACTACAACTATCATCATTGCTTGTCACCATCATCACTACTATTATGACCATCATCACTACTACTAGTACTGTCAGTATCATATCTAGTACTGTAATTATCATCATCACCACCATCATCATCACTGCTGTCCCTAACGGGGCACACACACACAGAACGCCATCATCATTGCTTGGGAATAGGTACAGGGTGGGGGGTCCTGAGGGGGGGGGGGGGGTAAAACCATATTTTAGACTTAAAATCATAACTAGTGCACACATTCAAATTTGTTTTGTTTTAATTACCGTCGCATTCACGCACCGAAGGTTCGTGTGAAGTTTGGTGAAAATCCGTCAAACGGTCTAGGAGGAGTTCTCGGACAGACAGACGGACAGACGGACAGACAGACATTTCGGTTTGCATGTACAGTCCCGGACAGATGAAACAGCAACACCTCGTCCACCCGGTATGTGGTGAGGGGCTCTGCGGATTTGGTAACACTGGCAGGAGGTGGTAGGGATGTGGGTGGGTGGGTGATGAGGGGAGGTATGTGGGGGGAATTGGGAGGGTGAAGAGGCAGCAATCATGGTGTGGCTGGTGGGATGGGGCAAACAAGTGACAGGGTAGGGGAGAGCAGACTGTTAAATGTGTTAAATGTAGCATACAGTGATATTGTAGGTGTGGGTAATTTAAAATCCTGTGGGAGTAGCTTGTTCTATAGGAAATTTGCTTGTCACTCTGTTCTCCCCTACCCCGTCACTCGTTTGCCCCCTCCCACCAGCCATACCATGATTACTGCCTCTTCACCCTCCCACACTCTCCCCTAAACCCCCCACATCCATCCCCTCATCATCCACCCACATCCCGCCAGTGTTACCAAATCCGCAGAGCCCAACACCACACAGCTGGTGGACGGGGTGTTGCTGTTTGATCTGTCCGGGACTGTACCACTATACGGGGGGCGATACCACTCTGCTTACGCAGAGTTGATAATACACAACCAACCACGCAAACGCGCACACACACACACACACATTATATATAAACTAAATAATGTTGTAGGTAGTAGGGGTAGGCAGCCCCGCCCAGGGAAGTACTACCGCCAAGGTTTCGGGAAACTCAGGGAATAGCCTGAATTCCATTTTCTCTCCCAGGCCTTGGTAGCTGGATACATATCTTTCTGCCTCACACATCAGGGGTATCAGGAAAACTCTCTTTATATAACATACACATCCAACTTCACGACATTGCCCTACATTGCTATCCTCTATCCATAAAACACTACTCTTCCCACTACATATCATACATGTAACACCATACACCTTACCCAATAAATATGGCAGTACAATTGTTAAGAGCAAACCTGGTGGTCCCTCGGATATCCACCCCCGGCAGGGTTGGGTCATTGACACAGGGCCCTCCCGGTCGTCATCATGCGACTGTGTCGAGAGCATTGCAACGTCCCAAAGCTGCTCGTCGGTGCAGCTTTTTCTTTAGCAATATAAGGGGACTTCACTCTAACATCAATTCTGTACACCAATTTCTTCAAGCAGAATCCCCTACTCTCCTTTTTTTGACAGAGACTCAAGTAACATCCACATCTGACACGTCTAGATTTAATTTTCCAGGTTATCAACTGCTCCAAAATTTCAGACCTAAAGGAGGTGTATGTTGCTTCGCAAAATCTGAAATTGCCCTGGAGGAGGTTACTAGTTTCAATTGTCCCTATTTTGATTATTCTATATACAAATTAATTTCTGCTGGTAAATTTAAATACATATGTTGCATCTACCGTTCCCCAAATACTCCTCCAGAGCAAAGTCTTTTTGATTCTCTGTCCTCACAACTCAGTGTCCTCAACTTAAATGCTTCTTCTGAAATCACTGTGTTGGGTGATTTTAATGTCCATAATGTTGAATGGCTCACTCATTCAGCCAGGACTGATGATGCTGGTCTTGAATGTCAGCTATTTGCAGACTCATTTAATCTCACTCAACTAGTCAACCAACCCACCCTTGTACCAGATAATCCTAATCATAATTCCCACCTACTGGACTTATTTTTAACAACCAATTCAGAAAATTATGATGTTACAGTGAGGTCCCCGCTTGGATCTTCTGATCACTGTCTGATACAGGCCACCTGTCTATCACCTACCACACCTTCCCACTCTGAACCTGTTTTGGTGACTAAATGGCATTACGATAGGGCAGACTGGGAGGGTCTTCAGGGTTTCTTTATTGATATTCCCTGGACCTCTTTCTTTTCTAATGATGCACACTCCACCTTGAGCCACATACAAGATTTTGTAAAAATTGGAATGGAAACTTTTATTCCTCATCAAAAGTACAGTAAAAGATCTAATTCACCTAAATGGTTTGACCATAATTGTGCTAGAGTAACTGAACAAAAAGCAATAGCCTACAATGCATACACAAGATCAAAAACTCATGAAGCCTTTAATTACTTTAGAAACATCAAAAATCATGCCAAAACTGTATTAAACCTAACTAAATCAAACTTTCTCCACAAGCAGGCAAATAAACTTCTAAATAATCCAAATGATAACAAAATATTTTGGTCTACTCTTAACTCATTTAAATCCAACTTCACTACTGCTTCATCCATTCCACCATTAAAATCTCCGACTGGCAATCTTGTAAGTGACCCACGAGGTAAAGCTAACCTTCTTGCAGATATTTTCTCCACCAACTCAACCTTAGATGAAATAAATCAAGATGTCCCTGTACTTAATTTTAATTCGCCTGAAATTCCCTCACTTAAGATCCACACCAGACATGTCAAAACTATTTTGCAGAATCTCTCAGTAGATAAGGCTCCTGGTCCAGATGAAATTCCTCCAATAGTACTTAAGAATTGCTCCTTGGTGCTCGCTCCTGTATTGACAAAAATGTTCCGTCTGTGTACTCATACCTCATGCTTCCCAGTACCCTGGAAAGAAGCAAACATCCATCCAGTTCCTAAAAAAGGTGCCTCTTCAGATCCATCAAACTACAGACCAATAGCTATTACTTCCACTCTTGGTAAAGTCTTTGAAATTATATTAAATAATCACATAATTAAGCATCTTGAGAATAATAAATTAATCAGTGATAGGCAATATGGTTTTAGACGATGTCGATCAACTGCAGACATGCTTTGCCTTCTTACGCATCAAATCAACCAAGCTACAGACCAACATGGTGAAACACATACAATAGCACTGGATATATCAAAGGCATTTGATAGAGTCTGGCATCAATCCTTATTGTCGAAGATGTCACACTACGGCCTTGCATCATTAGTTCCACTAATTTCTTCTTATCTTCATAACAGAAAAATATGTGTAATGGTAGATGGCCTTTATTCTCAATTTCACTCAATAAATGCTGGTGTTCCCCAGGGATCAGTTTTGGCCCCAATTCTGTTCCTCATTCATATCAATGATCTCATATCTACCACTCATAATCCAATACATTCCTACGCAGATGACTCAACACTCCACAGTTCCTTCACATTTACCAATTCTTTCACCCAACCCGATCTTATAAATTCAAAAATAAACACTGCAATTTCTCTGAACCAGGACCTTTCTAGAATTGATGGATGGGGACAAAAGAATCTAGTTTCCTTTAATGCACAGAAAACCAAATACATTCAATTTTCTAACAGACAGAATCTCACTGACTCCCATATATTTTTTAATGATGTAAATATTCCCACTTCCCCTAGTATTGACATTCTCGGTGTAACATTAACTACTAACTTGAGTTGGACACATTATGTTAGAAGCATTGCTAAGAATGCCTCTAAAAAACTGGGACTCCTGTACAGAGTTCGTGAATTCTTCACTGACGAGCAGTTGGCCATGATACATAGAAGTCATGTGCGTTCTCAGATGGATTACTGTTCACCTCTGTGGGGTGGAAGTGGAGTGGTTGCATTGAGGCAGTTGGACAAAATTCAAAATAAAGCTATTAGATTAATCAATAACCCTGCAATCACACAGGACCTTCCTACATTATCCATACGAAGAAACGTTGCATCCCTTGCATTATTCTACAGATATTTTCACAGCAATTGTTCCGAGGAACTTGCTTCAATTGTGCCGCCTCTCCACATCTTTCCGCGTAGAACTAGGGCAGCTGAGAGCGCCCATGAATTTACACTTTCTCCTCCACAATGCAGAACTTCTGCTTATCAGAATTCATTTATCCCCAGAGCTACTACTCTTTGGAATTCACTTCCCTCGAATTGCTTTCCACAAACTTACAATCTGCAAATGTTTAAATCCAGTTGTTACAAACATTTTATGAATGGAGGATGCCTTTAGGCACATAGACCTTTTTGTTTTATCTGTGTTTTTCCTTCCTCCGTTCATTGTCTGTTTAAAAAAAAATAAAATAAATAAAAATACACAACCAACCACGCAAACGCACACACACACACCAGCTGACTCGAGAGGAAGCGGTCCACAGGCTCCAGCTGATTTCTACTTACATGGTTGCAGGCGGGAGTGAGCTATAATCTATCTCTTCTTCATATGTAAAGGGGACTCCAGGGATAAGGATGGTGATAAAAAACAAGTAAACTTCGGCTGGCAAGTGGGAAATTAGTGACTAATTCTAGAGGGTGTGAGTGAATCATCAGAAGAGACCGCACAATATTGTTGTTTCGGCGCGGGAAGTTCTCGGCTCAGTATGGTTGGTAAAAGTATATGTCATAATTTTGTAAGTGTGTTACCCAGCACAAGAGGCAAGATATTTGGTTCCAGCTACAAGAGGAAATAGGTGGGGAAGATGGTTAATGAAGGTGACGAGGGGGCTGAGGAAAAGAGGGGTGATAAAGGCGGGAGTGATGAATCGGAGGGAGAGCCGGATTTTCCCGGTTTCATGAAAACATGGACGGCTGAGGACACTGGAAAATTTTGCTACATGCTATTGAACAAAATCAAGAACTTGGAGGACCGAGTGACCGGCTTGAAGATAGTTAAGAAGGAAATTGTTACAGAGAATGGTGAGTTGAAGAACAGGTTGGAGTTAGTGGAGAGAGAAAAGGCAGTGATAATGACTAGGCTAGACACCAGTATCTCTGAAGGTAAAAATGCTTGGGGCATGACTAGAGACCAAGTGGTAAAAGATTTAGACAGTGTAAGGACGGCAAACAGTGACGAGTTCAGGAAGATAATGGATGAACAGAAACAGCAAGATGTTAGGATAAAGGACCAGGTAAAAAGTATGGTTAAGCAAGGCATCCACGAAAACTCTCAGGCCATCCAGGAATAAAGTCGTAGGGCTAAGTGCCTCATAATATCAGGGGTGGAAGAAAAGGAGGAACTAGACTGGACAAAACGAAGAGAGAAGGATGAAGGTCGCATCAACAAGATTCTGGAATCTATTAAGGATGAGGAGGACACCTGGAAGGAGGAAATATCAGACATGTTTAGGCTGGGAAAATATACAAAGGAATACAATAGACTGGTACAAATCGAATTTAAGTCAAGAAGGACATGTGATGAAATCATGGCAGTAGCAGCTAGGCTAAAATGGTTAGAGGGTAGGGACAAAATCTACATCAGGCGGGACATACCAGAAGAAGAGAGAAAGAAGGAGGCTGAACTAAGGAAAACCGCCAAAGAGGAAAATAGCAAGAGGACAGAACAAGAAAATCATTCGTTTTTTTTACGGAGTAAGAAAGGGCAAGATTATGAAACTTTCGGTAAAGAGAAACTAAAAGAAAAAGAGGGTAGGGAACAGACCGCCGCAGATAAGGCACTTGGAGCAGGTAATGGGGGACTAGAAAGTATAAGGATTCTATATAGCAATGTCGATGGGCTAACCTCTAAGAAATTAGAACTAACAGACTTACTCAATACTAAGAAACCAGAAATAGTATGTCTCACTGAGACAAAACTAAGAGAGGAACTTGATATAAATCTGCTAGGATGGTCTGAATACAGGATTTGGAGGAGGGACAGAAAATTTCGACATGGAGGTGGAGTGTGCATCCTTACTAGGAAAAATTTGATTGTGTCTGAGATAAAACTAGAAACTTCAACAGCAGAAGTTTTAGCACTAGAAATTGGTGGAAACGAAAATATAGTGGTGATAGTAGCGTATGTACCTCCAAAGACGAAGACATGGAGTAAGGAGGAGCATAGCCTAATGCGTAAGGAAACAATTTGTGTGCTAGAAAATATCTTAGCTTCAAAGGATGAAATAGTCAAGTGTGGGGACTTTAACTGCAAGGAAGTGAATTGGGAAGAACTTGAACCCGGAACAGGAGAGGAAAGTTGGGGCTATGCATTTTTAAGTATGGCCATGGAAAATTATATATACCAACATGTAAAAGAGTCAACAAGAGTAAGGGGAAGTGATCAACCACCTAGATTGGACCTTCTCTTCACAAGAAGGGAGGAGGAGGATCAAAGTATTCAGTACCTATGCCCACTAGGAAAAAGCGACCATGCAGTTCTCGACATAGACCTACTATTGAAGCATAATCTACCCAAGGAAAGGGAATGGCACAAGGAAAATCACTGGATGTATTCCAGAACCGATTTCGCAGGACTACGGGATTTTTTCAAGTCACACAATTGGGATCAGGTGTTATCTGTAAGTGAGGTAGACAAAAAACTCAAGGCATTCATGGAGATCTATGATACTGGTATAAAAACCTTTGTCCCAAAGTACATTAATAACAAAAAAAAAGGAAATCGCAAAGAATGGTTTAACCGCGAATGTAGGCAAGAACAGGAAGCAAATACAAAAGCCTGGAACAGATGAGAAACTGGGATTCGGAAGATAACAGGCAAAAGTATAAAGAGGAGAGAAACAAATACACAGAAATGAGGAGGAGGTCAGAGGCAAACCATGAGAAAGGGATAGTGGAGAACTATGAAAAGAATCCAATTTTTTGTTTCAAGTTTGTAAACGGAATATAAAAGCCACAATCGTAAAGATTAAAAGTGGAAACAGAATCATAGAAGAGGATACATAAATGGCGGAAGAACTAAATAGAAATTTTGCATCAGTATTTACAAAAGAAGGAGAATTCATTGCACCAGAAACCAATGAGATAGGTACAGAGGAAATGCCGGAAGTCACATTTAACAAAGCAGAGCTCATAGACATAATGAGTAAGGTGGATCCAAACAAAGCCGCCGGACCGGACGGAGTATCAGGCTGGATTATTAAAGAAAATGCCAAGGAACTGAGTATACCATTATATGATATAATGACCAAATCATTAGACACAGGGATAGTACCTACAGAATGGAAAAGAGCAAACATTATTCTTATATTTAAGGGAGGAAGCAGAGATAAACCACTGAACTATAGACCTGTATCACTATTGAGCATCCTCATGAAGATTCTGGAAGGATTAATATGGGACAAATGGGTGAAATACCTGGAATCCAAAAGATTAATTACTGACCGACAATTTGGATTCAGAGGAGGCAGATCTTGTGTAAGCAACTTGTTGAGTTTTTACTCTAGAGTAATAGACACAGTGGACCAGAGGGAAGGATGGGTAGACTGTGCCTACCTAGACTTTAAAAAGGCATTTGACAAAGTTCCACACAAGAGATTGCTGTGGAAATTAAAACATGAGGGAAAAGTAGGAGACAAACTGCTGAAATGGATGGAGAGCTACCTTAGCGGAAGACAGATGAGAACAACAGTAATGGGGAAATCGTCAAACTGGACTCAAATTACGAGTGGAGTACCACAAGGATCTGTCCTAGCCCCAATCATGTTTCTAATATTTGTAAATGACTTACCTGAGGGACTAACAAGCTACATGAACATGTTTGCGGACGATGCTAAGCTGCTTAAAACGATCAGAACCCAGGAGGATTGCCTTGAGCTCCAAGCAGATTTGCAAAAGATCCATGAATGGAGCATCAAATGGAATATGGAGTTCAATGCAGGGAAATGTAAGACTCTAGAAATGGGTAAAAGCAAGTAAAGACCTAGAAAAGATTATAAACTAGGAAACGAAGTGATTCCCAAAGCAGAAAAAGAAAAAAACTTGGGGATAGAATTTAAGGATAACATGTCTCCAGAAATCCACGTAAATAAGATAGTGAGAGAATCACTAGCACTATTGGCAAATATCAGGATGTCTTTCAATTATCTTAATGAAAACACCATGAAACAAATAATAACGGCAATAATAAGACCCAGGATGGAATATGCATCTGTAATGTGGTCCCCTCACATGAAGAAACATATCCACAAAATTGAGAGGGTACAGAGAGCAGCTACGAGGATGATCCCAGGTTTGGAAAATTTGGAGTACCAAGAGAGGCTCGAGAGATTGAATCTCCCTACACTGGAACAGAGAACGAAACGAGGACAGCAAATTCAGATATACAAATGTGTTAGAGGTATTGACAAAATCGACCAAGAAAACTTCATAGAGAGGGATGGAGGTGAGAGAACAAGAGGTCACAGCTACAAACTGAAAGTGCCTAATAGTAAATCTGATCTGAAAAGTAAAAGATTTCCTACCAACTCGATTAGTGGGTGGAACAAATTGCCAGCCGAAGTAGTGTCTGCACCATCAGTGCATAGTTTCAAAGCACGGTATGACAAACATATGTTACGTCCTGGGATATATAAACACTGGGCTCTTTCTATTGGACTAGGTATGCGGCAACAAGCAACAATGGAAAACGCTAGATCCAACCCTTATCTATAAACCCAGGCAACAAACCACCCTAAACCGTCAACAGTCCTGCCTGGACAACGAGGTATCCTATGACTCGGTTACAGGGTGCACGCACTATAGACTGCTGATAGTCAAGCAGGCTATATAAAAGATCACACAATTAAGTTGCCTTAAAGCTTCAAGGAAAAGATAGATAACGGAATTAAATTGCAGAAACAATTTAATAACAAACTAGAAGAAAGTACATTTAACGTTACGTTAATTAATACAACTAATCACCCCTGCGTGAAAGAAGGTGAAAGCAAACAGTCCTCAAAACATCGTACAGGTAGACAAGATGCGGGTTTCTAAACTGCATGTGGCTACTGTAGGATCTGATGCTTAGCAAAGAAAGTACGTTACGGATTTAGAGAACTCTTAACTCATAAGCAGGAATAAATACTAGTGATAGGCCATACAGTGTATAATGGCATAGGTATAATTAAATAAAGGTAGCAACTCGCAACATAACCACATACAGGTGTGCTTCTCACTCTTAGTCAGGCAAGCCTGCTCGGACAGAGTCTCTAAGCCACACCCTGACTCACAATGCTCACAAAAACGGTAAACTGTGGCACAATAAAAAGCATACAGAAATAATAAACCCCTAGCTGTTAATCTGCCAGGTGGCAGAGGTCTAGCTGGAAGGATATAGGCTTCGGATACCCGGGCTGAGCCACCTGCTCTAGCCTAGGGACGTTCCCAAGTCTGTGCGCCAAATTACTCTAATTGAAAGGGTGCTCTCTTGAGAGACTCAGATCGCAAGTATCTGACTCTCTCCTGGCGACCCTAAAACAAAAGCAAGACGTGCTAGCGCAGTGCTGAGTGGACTAGGCAAGGGCCCTCACACAACACAACACTAGACACACAGGGACACAGACAAGAAAATGCCCCCAGACTCCCACGGGTATCCTAGTAAAGTCGTGCGGGTCCACAGGACTCGCACCAGCAGACTTTACTTAAAGGATCGCAAAAAGCCTCCCCTCCGGTCTAGCCCCTGCTAACCTGACACAAGAACACACTAGCAAGCATGAAACCACCAAATATGAGACAACAAAAAAGCTTCCTAGGTCTCATTAACAATTACGTCTCTACATAAGGCCCAAAATCCTATCTAGTTATCTGAGAGCTCGTCGTTAATACAATAATAGATATAAGGTCTATCAAGGGGATGGGGTAATTAAATAGCCTGGTGAAGTAGTGGAAGGAAGGTATACAAAGTAAGAGAGAAAGTTTCTAAGTGGGGTTGAGAGGGATAGATATCAAGGGGGTCCGAAGGGTACGACAGTGAGGTGAGCTCTGAGTCTTGAATCTGTCTGGACCCCGCCCTAGGCATGCAGAATACATCCCATGCTTGGCAACACTCAACACAATTGCCGGGTCAAAATCCTCTACCCCGTGCGTGAGTCGAAACTAAGCCTAACGTTGCAATCAAATGCATATGGCAGCGCTTCAGACTCGTCCCAAGCTGGCAAGCGAAGCAACGTCCCAAGCCGGTCTCTCTCTCCCGCTCGTCTCCTCCCGCTCTCACTAGACTTACATCTTATATATTATAATGAAACAATCAACTATCGAGAATAAAATATACTAAGATGCGTTGGTTAAGAATAAGGGCAGCTTCAAGCTGTGAAACAACATAAGAATATCCCAGACATTAGTTACGTTGTCGTAGGATATATACTAAGGAAAAGCCTGCCGGCCAGCTGCCACCAGCCGGTTTCTAAACGGCTGGGCAGCCGACGCGCGCGCATGCCCGCACGTGGCTACTATGCAGAAGCGTCACACCTCCCCCAAGATATAAGACCCTTGACTAAGTTCTTCATATCTAACAGAAAGCTTCTCATAGTACCACACACTGTTGCAACACAAGGCACTATATATAAAACAAATAAAGACTGTTGCGCTCCACCGAGCAAGTACAACTAACTCAGCGACAATAAGCGAAAACATTCAACTTAGATACTGCTACAACATCTTATACAAAATTCTACACGTTATAAAAATAAAGAGTTTTTATAAGGTTTTTGTTTTTTTAATTTTTTGTTTTTTCGGCTGAACTACAGTGACAGCCTATTTTCCTCCACACTCAACCCTCAATCCTGTGGCAGTCTAACCAACATCATCCACCCTTGATAGACAATCCGCTATCACGTTATCAGAACCGGCAATATGACGGATGTCCAGATTATACTCCTGAAGCATGAGTGACCACCTGGTCAGCCTCATATTCCGGTTATGAAACTGATTCAAGAATTTCAGAGGGTGATGATCGGTATAAACCACTATGACTGGTCCGAAAGCAGGAACATATACATCGAAGTGCCTGAGCGCCAGCACTATCTCCAGGAGTTCTTTTTCAATTACAGAGTAATTCCTTTGTGCACTATTGAATTTTTTACTGTAAAAACTCACTGGATGTTCGATACCTCCATCATCTGTCTGTAACAAGACAGCCCCAGCCCCTACGCCACTGGCATCAGTCGCCAGCTGAAAAGGTCTGCTGAAGTCTGGGGCCCTGAGTATGGGGTGGGTACATAACAGGTGTTTCACCAAGGAAAACGCCTCTGCACACTCAGGAGACCACCGGAACTTCTTGTCCTTAGATAACAAGTCAGTTAAAGGTGCAAGTACAGTCGAATAGCCTTTGATGGAGCGACGATAATAGCCTATCATACCTAGAAACCGCATGATATGTTTCTTAGTCGTAGGCTGGGGAAACTGATCGATGGCTTTGATCTTTGTCTGTGGAGGGCACACCTGACCCATCCCCACCTCGAACCCCAGGTACAAAACTGTGGCTTTGACAAAATCGCACTTCCCCAGGTTTACCACCAAACCTGCTTCATTCATTTTTTTTTTTTTTTTTTTTTTTTTAAGAGACAATGAACGGAGGAAGGAAAAACACAGATAAAACAAAAAGGTCCATGTGCCTAAAGGCATCCTCCATTCATAAAATGTTTGTAACAACTGGATTTAAACATTTGTAGATTGTAAGTTTGTGGAAAGCAATTCGAGGGAAGTGAATTCCAAAGAGTAGTAGCTCTGGGGATAAATGAATTCTGATAAGCAGAAGTTCTGCATTGTGGAGGAGAAAGTGTAAATTCATGGGCGCTCTCAGCTGCCCTAGTTCTACGGGGAAAGATGTGGAGAGGCGGCACAATTGAAGCAAGTTCCTCGGAACAATTGCTGTGAAAATATCTGTAGAATAATGCAAGGGATGCAACGTTTCTTCGTATGGATAATGTAGGAAGGTCCTGTGTGATTGCAGGGTTATTGATTAATCTAATAGCTTTATTTTGAATGTTGTCCAACTGCCTCAATGCAACCACTCCACAGAGGTGAACAGTAATCCATCTGAGAATGCACATGACTTTTATATATCACGGCCAACTGCTCGTCAGTGAAGAATTCTCGAACTCTGTACAGGAGTCCCAGTTTTTTAGAGGCATTCTTAGCAATGCTTCTAACAAAATGTGTCCAGCTCAAGTTAGTAGTTAATGTTACACCGAGAATGTCAATACTAGGGAAGTGGTGGGAATATTTACATCATTAAAAAATATATGGGAGTCAGTGAGATTCTGTCGGTTAGAAAATTTAATGTATTTGGTTTTCTGTGCATTAAAGGAAACTAGATTCTTTTGTCCCCATCCATTAATTCTAGAAAGGTCCTGGTTCAGAGAAATTGCAGTGTTTATTTTTGAATTTATAAGATCGGGTTGGGTGAAAGAATTGGTAAATGTGAAGGAACTGTGGAGTGTTGAGTCATCTGCGTAGGAATGTATTGGATTATGAGTGGTAGATATGAGATCAGTTTATTAAAAAGCTGTCCGATGTGGGCACAGTGACTGTTAAAATCCTCGTCGTATATTATGACATCATCTAGGTACACCGTACAGTTGGGAATGTCGGCTACAATGTCGTTCATTAATTTCTGAAACGTTGCATGGGCATTTTTCAGCCCGTATGGCATAACATGGCAACGATATGTGGCACCATCCACCACAAACCCACACACCTCTCGCGCTCGCTCAGACAAGGGCACTTGCCAATAACCCTTAACAAGGTCTATCTTAGTGAGGAACTTGGCTTTTCCTATCTTATCCACACTGTCGTCCACGCGAGGGAGAGGGTAGGCATTTGTGGGGGTTAAACCATTCAACCTGCGGAAATCTATACAAAACCGCACCTTGCCATCTGGTTTGGGCTGCAGTGTGACTGGGGAAGTCCACCTTACTGCACCCTCAGAAATCAGCCCACGTTTCAGCATATTATCCAGCTCTTCCCTAAGTGCTGGTAATTTAATAGGGGGAACACGGTATGGCACTGATTTAAAGGGCGGGTGGTCCCCAACATCGACATCGTGCACCGCTTGAGTAGTGAGGCCAGGATGCTCCGCGAAAATAGCTGGGTTTGAATCAAACAAGTGCTGCACAGCTACACGCTGTTGCTCAGGCAGGTGCAATATCAACTCGTGAGCCACTTGTCTAAAATTCCCCGCCCACTGATCCGCGGAAACATGACAATCCCAATTATCCTCCCCCGCAGCTTGACTGTCCCTTCCTCCTTCTCCACCACGATCACTGCAGATCAACACAGGGACAGTGAGAGGCTCGGAGGGCCGCCTCACATACTCTTTCATCAGATTTACATGGCAAAGTTGGTTCTTTTTCTTACGATCAGGAGTAGCTACTAAATAGTCGAGATCAGAAACCTTCCTTACAACCCGATACGGACCAGAATACTTGGCAGACAAGGGGTGTCCCACCAGAGGCAGTAGTATCAGTACCTCCTGATCTACTTCAAACTCCTTCAGCTTCACCTTCTGGTCGTATCTGTCCTTCATCTGAGCTTGTGAACTCTTAAGGTTCCGACCCGCTACCTCCAAGCTCTTTAGCATTCTCTCACGGCTTTCAACTACATACTTTAGAAGCGAGCATGGCTTTGTGACTCCCTCCCAGATCTCCTTGACTATGTGGAGGGGCCCCCTGACCCTGTGTCCAAAAACCAACTCGTTCGGGCTAAATCCCAAGCTCTCCCCAGGTACTTCTCTCGCAGCAAATAAAACGTATGGGAGACCTAGATCCCAGTCCTTCCCATTTTCCATGCAATAACACCGCAACATACTCTTGAGAGTCGAGTGCCACCTTTCCAAAACTCCCTGAATCTCGGGATGGTAGGCAGATGACACCACAGACACTATCCCATGTTGCTGCATGGTCTGCTTAAACAGAGCAGAAGTAAAATTGGATCCCTGATCAGACTGGATCTCCTGAGGGTAGCCATAATGAGAGAAATAGACAAGTAGGTTTTTGACAACAGTCTTAGCCATCCCGTTGCGCATGGGGTAAGCATCTGGATACCGTGTTGCTACATCCATTACAGTTAGTACAAATTTATTGCCGGCACTAGAGGGGTGGCAATGGGCCAACCATATCGATAACTACTTTGCTGAAGGGCGGCCCAATGACAGGGATGGGTTGTAACGGGCTCTCGGGATGACCTGATTGGGTTTCCCAACAACTTGACAAGTGTGACACTGTGACACCCATGACACGACACTCGCCTTTAACCCAGGCCACCAGAAAAGCTTGCTCAGAGCTGCCTCCGTCTTACGTGCCCCTAGGTGCCCTGCCAAAGGCACATCATGAGCTAATCTCAATAACCTCTCACGGTACACCCTCGGTACTACTAACTGGTCCACTAATCCTGACCCGCCATCCCACTTTTTCTTGGGATCCTGATGTCTCCGATACAAGATCCCCTCGGACAAGAAAAAATCACCAGGCTGCGCATCCCCATCGCTCTCCAGTTCGATAGCACCATTACCATACGCCCTGACTTCAGGATCTTCCAGCTGCAAGGAACATATATCAGCAGGTGCGAGATTATCCAAGTTCATCTTAAATAATTTATTTCCACCTCCAATGTCCCGCTGAGCCATCCTTTCCTCACGCTGCGCATAACGATGCTGTCGCAGAGTCTCTTCCTGCCCTGCACCTGCACTAGCGGTGACAGGCCCTGGGGCCTCTCCAGACTCTAACATAGGTGCCAATAATGAGTCACCAAGAAACACTGCCGGCTGAAAACTCTCCAATTGACCAACACTTCCCGCTTTCTTGTGACCTTTCCTCCGCGGTTTGATAGACTGAGGTGGTGGCTGCAAGGCTCCGGATGTCTGAGAACGCGTCACAACACACGCCATGGTTTGTACGCTACACTTCTCAACCCACTCCTGTTCCTCCCTACTAACGTCGGCCGCCTTCTCGGCAACGACCAAGGGTGAAACCTTAGAAGCAGGCACCGCAAAGTCGTTGCCGAGGAGGAGGTCGACGCCCCCAACAGGCAAGTTCTCTACAATTCCTACATCCAGCTCCTTCGCCACACCACCCACCTCCAGCTCCATCCGCACCAGCGGGTAGGACTTCGTAGCATTGATCCCCTGAACTACCACCACCCGAGCAGCGTTAATCGGTCTACCAGTAAAGTTCCTTAACAAGGTCTGAGAAGCCCCAGTATCACGCAATAGCTTAACTCCTCGCCTTTCGCCAGCACACCTCACAAAACCATGCCCTCTATGACCCCCAAAGACGTCGCGGACAGGGTTCGAGCCTTCCGGACTCTTGAACACAGGCTGTGTTCCAACCTCTGACGAACTACCCTTGGCAAACTCAGAAGATATAGGCGACACCCCTATGCTGCGGGCCAATGACACAACCTTGTTTGGTGGCTTGTTCGGACAAGCATTTGCAAAGTGACCGTCCTTGTGACATGCAAAGCACTCTTTACTCTTTGGGTTCCCTTGGGAGTGGGAGGTACCATTAGACTTCTTATACGGGACGGTATTTGGTTTATGTTCAGTTTTATTGTCAGTGCTAGATGGTTTTGTGTATTAATGTGTATCAAAATTCTTGGGAGGGGGAGGGGTACGATCCTTTGCACCCGACTCACTCCTAGCTGCTGCTTCGCACCCTCGAATTAATGACAGTCGGCGGTCAGCCATTTCTGCTGCCTCCTGGAGAGTTCTAGTATTTTTTTCCTTTATATTTAATGTTAAGTCCCCGCCTGTGCACTTAAAGAACTGCTCCAAGAGAACCAGCTCACTCAACTCCTCAAAAGTAGCTGCCCTCTCAGAACGCAGCCAATGTTGTAGTGCATCAGACAAGTCCCGGGCGTGTTCTAGGAAGGTACTATCCTTGCCCTTAGTAACACCCCGAAACTTCAAGCGGTAAGTTTCTAGTTGTAACTCATAGGCCCGTAGCACAGCCTTCTTTAGCTCATCATAAACTACACAGGACTCTAAAGGTAGTGCATCATACGCCTTTAGCCCCTTTCCTAGGAGTCTTGATGAAACTAATGCTGCCCACTTTTCCTGAGGCCACTGGTGTTCCTGACACTTCTTCTCAAATCGCATAAAAAACTCAGCCACACATAACTCATCGAACACAGGAACTAGTTTAAGCAGGTGTGACAATGATTGGTCCCGATGTCTGTTACCTCCCCCAATATTTCGCCCTGTTACCTCCACTCGAGATCTCTCCAGCTCCCTGTCAGCCCGATACCTAGTAGACTCTGCCTGCAGTTCAGCCTCTCATATAGCTGTTCTCTCTGCAGCCTCAGCCTGAGCTCTAGCAGCCTCAGCATGCACACTAGCCTGTCTCTCGGCAGCTTCAACCTGAGCTCTAGCCTGTCTTTCGGTAGCCTCAACCTGAGCTCTAGCAACCTCAACCTTGGCCATCTCAAGCCGAAACAACAAATCTGGAGTCAACCCTTGAGGAGGGGAAGGTGCATTTAATGGAGAGGGTCCCTGTGATTGAATTCCACACTGCCATTGACCATCATCTTGGGGGTATGTACTAAATTCAGGCACCCTGACGTTTGATATGGGGGTAGAGTGGAGGGGGGGCTGGGGACCGGGGCCCCCAGTCGCCTCTCCACCCAGGTCTCTCCCTTCTGAACCCAATATCAAAGTCCTCAGCTGATCTTTCCTCATGCCACTTAAACCCTGGTGACCCTGAAGACCTGCCACACACTTTAAGCCATACTTATTCAGCTTCAACACCCTGGCAGCGGTAAGGGGCACCTCTAAAAATCTTCTAGCACCCTCCTCGCTATCGACTAGCCACTCCACAGGTCTTTCTCCCTCCGAGCCCGTATCGTGACCTGACCCATCACTGTGTTCTGATGTATTAGACATGTTTGTATACTGCAATAATTATCACGGTTATAGAATGTGCCTTATCTCCTATGCAAGTATGTATATACTAATGTTATTTAAAGTCTTTAATGTGTTATATTGGTTGCTCCAAAAAAATACTCTATGTCCACTGTATTCCTCTAATCATAAGGAATCTCAAAACAAATGACCACTATATTCCTCTGTTCAGTAAATCCTATGTAAGGTCGCCATTTGTTACGTCCTGGGATATATAAACACTGGGCTCTTTCTATTGGACTAGGTATGCGGCAACAAGCAACAACGGAAAACGATAGATCCAACCCTTATCTATAAACCCAGGCAACAAACCACCCTAAACCGTCAAGAGTCCTGCCTGGACAACGAGGTATCCTATGACTCGGTTACAGGGTGCACGCACTATAGACTGCTGATAGTCAAGCAGGCTATATAAAAGATCACACAATTAAGTTGACTTAAAGCTTCAAGGAAAAGATAGATAACGGAATTAAATTGTAGAAACAATTTAATAACAAACTAGAAGAAAGTACATTTAACGTTACGTTAATTAATACAACTAATCACCCCTGCGTGAAAGAAGGTGAAAGCAAACAGTCCTCAAAACATCGTACAGGTAGACAAGATGCGGGTTTCTAAACTGCATGTGGCTACTGTAGGATCTGATGCTTAGCAAAGAAAGTACGTTACGGATTTAGAGAACTCTTAACTCATAAGCAGGAATAAATACTAGTGATAGGCCATACAGTGTATAATGGCATAGGTATAATTAAATAAAGGTAGCAACTCGCAACATAACCACATACAGGTGTGCTTCTCACTCTTAGTCAGGCAAGCCTGCTCGGACAGAGTCTCTAAGCCACACCCTGACTCACAATGCTCACAAAAACGGTAAACTGTGGCACAATAACAAGCATACAGAAATAATAAACCCCTAGCTGTTAATCTGCCAGGTGGCAGAGGTCTAGCTGGAAGGATATAGGCTTCGGATACCCGGGCTGAGCCACCTGCTCTAGCCTAGGGACGTTCCCAAGTCTGTGCGCCAAATTACTCTAATTGAAAGGGTGCTCTCTTGAGAGACTCAGATCGCAAGTATCTGACTCTCTCCTGGCGACCCTAAAACAAAAGCAAGACGTGCTAGCGCAGTGCTGAGTGGACTAGGCAAGGGCCCTCACACAACACAACACTAGACACACAGGGACACAGACAAGAAAATGCCCCCAAACTCCCACGGGTATCCTAGTAAAGTCGTGCGGGTCCACAGGACTCGCACCAGCAGACTTTACTTAAAGGATCGCAAAAAGCCTCCCCTCCGGTCTAGCCCCTGCTAACCTGACACAAGAACACACTAGCAAGCATGAAACCACCTAATATGAGACAACAAAAAAGCTTCCTAGGTCTCATTAACAATTACGTCTCTGCATAAGGCCCAAAATCCTATCTAGTTATCTGAGAGCTCGTCTTTAATACAATAATAGATATAAGGTCTATCAAGGGGATGGGATAATTAAATAGCCTGGTGAAGTAGTGGAAGGAAGGTATACAAAGTAAGAGAGAAAGTTTCTAAGTGGGGTTGAGAGGGATAGATATCAAGGGGGTCCGAAGGGTACGACAGTGAGGTGAGCTCTGAGTCTTGAATATGTCTGGACCCCGCCCTAGGCATGCAGAATACATCCCATGCTTGGCAACACTCAACACAGTTGCCGGGTCAAAATCCTCTACCCCGTGCGTGAGTCGAAACTAAGCCTAACGTTGCAATCAAATGCATATGGCAGCGCTTCAGGCTCGTCCCAAGCTGGCAAGCGAAGCAACGTCCCAAGCCGGTCTCTCTCTCCCGCTCGTCCCCTCCCGCTCTCACTAGACTTACATCTTATATATTATTATAATGAAACAATCAACTATCGAGAATAAAATATACTAAGATGCGTTGGTTAAGAATAAGGGCAGCTTCAAGCTGTGAAACAACATAAGAATATCCCAGACATTAGTTACGTTGTCGTAGGATATATACTAAGGAAAAGCCTGCCGGCCGGCTGCCGCCAGCCGGTTTCTAAACGGCTGGGCAGCCGACGCGCGCGCATGCCCGCACGTGGCTACTATGCAGAAGCATCACACATATCTTAGGAGGCGGGAATTAACGAGCATGCTCACTCCCGCAAATACAACTAGTGTAAGTACACACAAACATACACGCACACACACACATACACACAATATATATAAACTAAATAATACACAATCAACCACACAAACACATACAATATATATATAAACTAAATAATACACAACCAAACACGCAAACGCACACACACAAACACACACACACACATATATAAACTAAATAATACACGACCAACCACGCAAACGCACACACACACACACACACACACACACACACGCACATACACATTATAAAATATTATACACTAAATAATACACAACCAACCACACAAAACACACACAATATATATATACACTAAATAATACACAACCAAACACGCAAACGCACACACACACAATATATAAACTAAATAATACACAACCAACCACGCAAACACACACACACACAATGTATTAAGGTGACAGTTACAAAGTGGTGTACAATCTATCTTATTCTAGTTACATTGTAGTTTATCTTATTGTACCAGTACCTCCCTACAATCAACCTAGTTGTTCCCCAATTCGTCCCTCCGCCACGACCATTTCAACACAAGCACACACACACAAACACACACACACACAATATATATAAACTAAATAATACACAACCAAACACGCAAACGCACACAGACACACACATACACACACACACAAACTATTCACACACATATAATATATAGACTAAAATCATACACAATCAACCATTGATCAGAGGATGACAATGAAGATTTCCCAGGATTCACATACGCTCGTTGCACAACATATACACGGGCGGCACACGATAAAATTTAACGGTTTTTAACTGTTTTTTCTACCGACTATCGGCCAGAATTTAGTGCAGCCACTATTTTTTGGCCGATCACCGCCGACCATTTCCGCGCCACTCGACCACCCCTCGCCTACCACGATACGAGGCGATCTTTTTACACGATCACAGACGATGTCAGACGATCCCAGAAAAATTCAAATATTTTGAAAAGATCGGCTGTGGTCGGCGGCTAGCGTACTGTGTGAGATGCGGCCTTTACAGACCTTACACAAAGAGCTTTTGACGGCATCAACTCAGCCAGACTACACAGATCACTACTTGCTACACTCAACATTAGTAAAGCCTTCGATGCCATCCCCCGCCACAACCTAACAAAAAAAATTTACAACACAAACATGCACAACAACACAAAATGGTGGCTGGCCAACTTCCTAGCAGGCAGATGTGCACACGTATCTTTTGCCGGTCAGTCATATAGCATCGGAAATTTCCCAAACGGAGTCCCGCAAGGATCCGTCCTGTCACCTGCACTCTTTAATTTGTACATGCATGATATAAATACACCCAATACACCTCAAATAAACATAACCTCCTACGCAGACGACATAACACTCACATGCACACACGAAGACCCAGGCACAGCAACAGATCTCCTTCAACCCTATCTCAACACATTACATGACTGGTGCACTACAAACAGAGTTAATTTAGCCCCAGCCAAATCCACTGCAACCCTCCTCGCAAGCTGGACAGGAGATCACGCATACTCCCCGCAACTCACCATAAACAACTTACCCCTAACACACACACACTCACCCAAAATCCTAGGAGTAACATATGATACTCAAATGACATTGAAACAGCACACCACACACATTAAAAAGAAACTGACACCCAGACTTAACGCGCTCAGGTCACTTGCCCACACAAAATTCGGACACAACAAAGAAACCACCACCACGTTTACAAATAATACATAAGATCAGTGATGGAATACGTAAGCCCGGCCTTGGCTTCTAACCTAGCTGAAACACATCATAAGACCTTACAGACTATTCAAAATAAAGCCCTAAAAATCATCACAGGCTGCACAGCTACTTCACCTACAGATCACCTACATCAAGAAACCAAAGTCCTCAAAGTCAAAGACCATCTGGACATGAGAGGCAATCAATTCCTGACAGCAGCCTCCACGAACCAACACCATCCACTACACTACATAGCAACACATCCACAGACACCAAGAAATGTTAAAACAACACCCAGCACACGCTATCACACACAAATACTATTTTCTCTCCCTCCCTGCCCACCCCAAACCAGCTTCCAGAAGCACATCCATATTCATATCTCTCGCCGTTCCATCCACTCACTCATAAATAACACGCAGCTGCAGGCACGACCTCCCGAAATCCATCCTTCTGAATCCTCCCTTCCTCGCGAGGACAGAGTTCACCTGGCCCGGCTGAGATGCGGACACCATCCAGCCCTTCTGAGCTATCAGAAGAGACTGGATGACTCCGTCGTCGACACCTGCCCAGGTTGTAACACAGCACCCCTTACTATTAAACACATCATAGAAGACTGCATTTCACACAACCACTTACGCCAACAACACAATCTACACTCCTTGAGAGCTCTGTGGGAAAGCCCGGCCGTGGCCATGGCCTTCCTTAGGGACTCGGGGCTGTTCGGCCAGGCAGCTTAGGGAACAACAACAACAACAACCACCCTTCTTAACCCTATAGAATTCCACCCTAGTATTTTTGGTCCATCATTGTTTTGCCCCATTAATTTAGTGATTTCAAAACGTTTTACTCAATTAGTTTGGTGATTATAAAACGCTTCACCGCATTGAGGTATCATGTATTCCTAAGTGAGCAACAGTAAAGCTTGCAGCTTATAGGAAAGTGGCCTTTGGTCAGGACATTTTCTTATTTAAAAATGTATAAATTTATATTGAAGAGGGGTCTGAGATATCATTTTTTCTTTTACCTTGAAAGGGGTCTCTGGAGGATTTTTTTTTTTATCAATTTAGGGGTAATCCTGAAACTGGATTGTTCAAAGTAGCAAAGACCATCCATACCATCAAAAATAATTAAACAAAAACACTATAATAAACACTCAAACGTCAAACAGAATTAAATATATACGATGTCAACGTATGGGAGGGTATACTACAATATATCAACAGTAAATAGTGCACTTGTGGAACCATATGTAAAAGGATCGTGTCTTGGCAGCTCAAAAACAAAACACTTTTAGAACAATGTACTTGTTTGGGGAGGGTAACCCCTTCTGTACCAACGACGTCTTATTTATTTCATTCTATCTATATTCAGACGATTTGGCGCAGCTTCAGAAAGAGCTGTGGTAGTAAAATGGGTCAAGTGAGATAGGTTGAAGCCTGTAATTTGCTGGAGGCCCTTTGCAAACTGAATACAATCGTGTAATAGTGGCCAGAATAAAATTTCACAACCACCAATAACACTAACGTTATCACCACCAACACTAACACCACCATCGCTAGTAGCACCCCAACTACTAATGCTACCACCACCACTAGTAAGACCACCACTACTAACACCACCACCACTAACACCACCACCACTAACACCACCACTACTAACACCATTACCACTAACACCAACACCATTAAAACCACTACTAACACCACCACCACCTCTAACACCACTACTAAAATCACCACTACTAACACCACCACCACTATTACCACCACCCCCACTAACACCACCACCATCAAATGTTATCAAATTTATCAAATGTTATGGAAAGAAACTCTCTAGTCTGCTTTGATGTGGACATGCTGGAGGGAGATTCCATCACATTCACTGGTTTTGGTAATTCTGCATGTATATGGCTAGACCATATTGTTGGTAAAGCAAATACAAGTATTGAAGTAAGTGACATAAAAGTGTTACGATCCAGGTTCTCAAAGACACAGGGCTCTTCAACATTGGACTAGATAATGGCAAAATGCAACAACGGTAACACTAGATCCAACCCCTGCCTTAAACACTGGAAAACAAAACACCATTACCGCCCTGAGTCGTGCCTGGACAATGAGGTATCCTATGACTCGGTAACTGGTGCACACACACTAGGCTGACGCTCGATGAAACAGCCTATTCTCAAACAGTAAAAGATTACTCGATTAGGTTACACAAAGAAAAGATAGTTAACGTGATTAATTAACGTTACGGTAGATACTCAAATAACTGGCACTCCTGTATTAAAGAAAGTGCAATGCTAGTCCTGCAACATCAACTGGAAACTTCTGAAATAAGTCTGATGCTGGGAAGATGTTCGTAAAAAATCTTGAACAATTATAATGCAGAATACGGGTCACAATAAATGCTAGGACATATAGTAATAATAGGCAGGCGAATAATAAAGACTGCGCAAAGGTAGTAATGCTCGACAACTAAAGAAATGCTTCGTGACACAACGCAACAGCCTACTAGGGTTGTGCAACTCAACAACAACCTCGGCTCAAAAGTGCAGTGACTAATAATGCTGCATACATATAATAATGGAGCTTATCTCTAACCAGTGTCTGCTTAGTTAATAAAGTCTAGCTGGGGTATCAAGGCAGGGCAACAATGGGTGAGCATGCGGCTCGTAGCCTAACATTGTCTGAAGGTGGTATAATGAAGATTACGTTATATGACGGGGATGCTCTCTTGATAAATCTAGGTCTCTAGTACCTAGTTCTATCCTGGCGATCCCTCAGAAGTCAACACAAAGAGGCAGCACTATGTTGTGAGGGATAGGCTATGGCCCTCTCACACCACAGCGCTGTGCTCGCAAGGTAAACCCACCCGAAGACAACTTAGGCTCCCACAGTACCTGTCGATGTCGTGCAGGGCTTAGCTAACACTGCACACATCGGAGACAACGACACAGTAACCTTACCCCTAGTCTAGCTTTAAATAACCCAGCAGAATCACTCAACACCTTGCCAGGGAGACATATACCGGTCTACAACCTTCCCGAGAGAGGACACACACGGAAAAGTCCGTCTCTCCAAACCTCATTAAAGCCTAATACATGGAAATATCTGAGAGCTTTGCGTACAATACGACTGGCCGACGGTGAACGTCTATGCTGAAACCAGAAGGGATGTTGAGTTTAATAAAGATTAGAGAATGAGAAAGGAGAAGTCGAGAGAGAGAAATAGTATGCAAAGTGGCGAGTATGGGGGACAGAATTGCAAAGGATGTAGACGATACGCGTGTCAGGCAAGCTCTGAGCTGGTAAAGAACATGCGGCCGCGATGGGCAGGGACTAGTTGACCACCCGGCCTCCAACGCCGTCAGCGCCCAAGCGAGCCGCGGCATAGCCCCCCCCCCCCCCCCGCTGCCAGGTGTACTCCCTCACCCTCTCTCGCTCGCTTCCCACACAAGCAACATTTATATTATAGTGAATATAAAATATAAGGCGCAGTCACAGACCAAAACAAAGACCATTTCTAGACTGTCTGTGGCAACACGACCCTAATTAAATAAAGCAGATCATTCTAGGACAACTGTAGCCTATCCCCCCATCCTGGCGAGCGCTAGCGAGCTGCAATGCCCCACGCAACCATTCTGCCAGCGCCGCGAGGCGTCACACCCCCCCCAAGATATGGGACACTCAACCATGAGCCCATATCTGAACAGGCAGAATGTCGCTAGAATCTGCCACTCCTAACCACTCTGCCACTCATGGAATGCAAGCTCAGTCTCCTCAAAAAAATACAACAACATTTATATATATAAAAAAAAAAAACTTATCACCCTTCCTGGACATAATACATTAATTCATAACATTGTGCTCCCAGAGCGAGCTTTAACCCTTATTTAGCGGCGAGCAACATAAGTCGAGTTAAATAAAGCTGGACTATGTGGCGGCGCTCGACATAACTCGAGTGGCAATTTCAGCACGTAATGTGGCTGAGAGAGAGAGACAAGTGGTGGCAGGAGACTAGCGAGCGTATGACTGCTCCAGACCACCGCGGCGAACCTACTGACACAAATCTCAGCTCCCTCCTCCCTCTCTCACTCGCTACATACTCAATTATGTACTGAAATTACCGAATTACCTGCTTTTTGCACTCGCGTTGCACGGTTATTGCAAGAAAACTATCCATCATACAAGGATCGTTATGGTGTCATTCGAAAGCTCTGTTTATGCCCTTTCAGGGATAGGTACTTGTTTTACGTTCTGGGTCTTATTTAGGCATGAAAATGATCACGTAAACAGCCCTATTTTGGCTAAAAACACCCCGCTGTGCGGTACACATAAATAAACCGCATAGGCCGCTCGTAAGGTGTTAAGAAACACAGCCTACTGAGGGAAAATCATCTGCACTCAGTACTCAGCTACAATATTATCTTAAAATTAATTATTAAAAAGAAAGTGTTTTTATTTAATTTTTCATATTTTATTTTAATGTTGTTTTTGGCGGCTACTATAGATGTAGCCTAATTTTCGTCGAATCAAAGCCAACAACTCCTGCCCTGCGACCCTACGCTGATGCTACACACGCGAGCCAACAAGCACCAGCGCAAAAATACACCGCGAGCCAAGACAGGAGGCTATACCAACATACTGTGGTAGCCTACCCCGGATCCTCCACCCACGACAGACACTGACTGAACAGCGAGGGTTCTCCTGCAAACAAAGCCAAAACATTATCAGTGCCCTTAGCATGCCACACATCCAACTTGTGTTCCGGCAGCACAACAACACCTGACACTGACAAACTGCCCAGCTCATCGCAAAAACTGGCACTTCTCTTCGCTCTTCCCGGCAACGGGGCCTGCCAATAACCCTTCACTAGTTCTACCTTCGTGATGAGCGAGGCAGCCCCGAAGCGGTCTATGGTGTCGTCAACTCTGGGTAATGGATAGGCGTCTGTCAGGGATAATGCTTCCACACTCTTGCAATCAACATACACACGGACTCTGCCACCAAACTCAGGTTGCAAAGCCACTGGCAACGACCACTCACGACATTCCTCATCCCTCAGACCCCCTCTCCACACGCCGTCCAGCTCCGCCTTCACAACAGGCTGTCGAGCAGGATTCACACGGCAGAGAACCAACTCGAGCCTTGCACTGTCTCCAGCCTCCATGTCGGATTCTACCCCGTACATCAGGCCTGGAGAAGCAACAAACATGCGGACAGACTGCCACAGCCTAGTGAACAACTCCTCTTGTCGCTCAGGAACAAGAGGTTGCAACTTATCTCGCAGAACAATATGCCTAGTGCCCTCCCACATCTCCTTCACCATGTGGAGAGGACCCCTCACCTGATGCCCGAAAACAAGCTCATTCGGACTGAAACCGAGACTCTCTCCAGGTACTTCTCTTGCCGCGAACAAAACATACGGCAGACCAAGGTCCCAATCCTTTCCGTTCTCTGCGCATTAACATCGAAGCATGCTTGTCAGCGTGGCGTGCCACCTCTCCAACACCCCTTGACTCTCCGGGTGATACGCAGAAGAGACGACAGTGCTGATGCCATGCTGAATCATAGTTTGTTTGAACAGATTAGATGTAACACTAGAACCTTGGTCCGATTGCACCTCTTGCGGGTAACCATACCGCGAGCAATACAAGAGCAGGTTCCGGACAACAGTTTTCGCCGTGCCATTTCTCATTGGATATGCATCAGGATAACAAGTGGCCACATCCATGATAGTTACTAGAAATGTATTACCGGCACTAGTAGGGGGTAGGGGTCCGACCATATCAATGATGACCTTACTGAAGGGCGGTCCACTGACAGGAATGGGGTGCAACGGGGCTCTCGGAATTGTTTGGTTAGGTTTTCCAACCCTCTGGTACGTATGACACCTTGCTATCCAGGTTACCACCTGCCCCTTCAACCCCGGCCACCAAAACAATTTTTCTAAAGCCGCCACCGTTTTTCTCACCCCTAGAGGTCCTGCCAGTGGTATGTCATGCGCCACCCTCAGTAGGCTATCCCTGCACTCCCGTGGCACCACCAACTGGTCCACTACTCCGGACCCCTCTTGCCAACTACGTTTAGGGTCTTGAAAACGCCTATAGAGGATGCCTTCTAAATAAAAAAAATCTCCTGGCTGTGCATCACCATCCTCGTCGAGCTCTACAGCTCCATTAGCACACGTTTGGAGCTCAGGGTCCTCTAGTTGCAACCGACGTATATCTGAGGGTGCCAAGCGATCTAACTGCTCCCGGAGCAATGCATGACCTTCCCCGATACTGGGCTGCTCCCTCTGTCTCTCTCGATGTACATAACGTTGCTGTCGTGGAGACTCGTCATGCCCAGCCTCGTCACTCTCGATGACAGGCCCAGGGGCTACTTCAGAATTAAGTAAAGGTGCTAATACTGAATCACCCAGGAGAGCCGCCGAGTCAAAACTCTTAAAACCAACTCCAGCTTTAGCCTCCTCCTGTTGATCGTTCCTCCGCTGGTCTGAAGACGGAGGACTAGGCTGTGACACATTAGCTGCCCGAGCTCGGGTGACAACACACGCCATGGGTTGTGTCTGGCACCGCTCGACCCACTCTTGCTCTTCCCTACTCACGTCGGCCGGCCTCTCGGCAACGACTAAGGGTAGAACCTCAGAAGCGGGCATTGCAAAGTCGTTGCCGAGAAGAAGGTCGACGCCCTCCACTGGCAGTTTCTCCACAATCCCGACATCCAATTCACGTGCCACACCATCCACCTCCAACTCCAACCGCACCAGCGGGTATGACCGAGTTGCATTAATACCCTGCACCACCACCACCCGAGCCGCGTTTATAGGGTGGCCAGTCAAGTTTTTCATCAGAGTCTGGGAAGCACCTGTATCGCGCAAGACCTCTACTCCATGGTTGCGCCCCGCCCACATCACGCAACCCCGCCCTCTATGGTCGCAAAAAACATCCTGAGCAGGGTTCGAGCATCCCAGGTGCTTCTGCATTGGCTGTGCCTCAGCCTCTGACGAACTGCCCCGGGCAAACTCAGATGACTTCGGAGACACACCAATGTTGCAGGCCAAAGACACAGCTGCTGTAGGTGGTTTGCTAGGACAGACTCTTGCAAAGTGCCCCTTTTCATGACAATGATAACACTCCAACTCCCCTTTGGGCTTCCCTTGGTACTGGGAAGGGCCCGGCCCCTTCTTAAATGGGACGGTGCTAGTCTTGTGGTCAGTCTTGGTATCATGGCTCTTGTACTTGTTTGCATAAGGTATATCACTAACTCGGGGGGGTGGGGCGTCACGCCCCTTGTTACCTGCCTCACTACGCTGGGCAGACCCGCACCCACGAATTAGTGATAGCCGGAGGTCAGCCATCTCAGCTGCCTCCTGTAGAGTTTTTGGTTGCGTTTCTTTAAGGTTTAACGTCAGGTCGCCGCCCGTGCATTTGAAAAACTGCTCTAAAAGCACCAACTGTTTAATGTCGTCAAACGTAGTAGCTTTCTCCGACCTCAGCCAATTCCCAAAAGCATTGGACAGCTCCCGGGCATGCTCCAAAAAAAGGTGCTCTCCCGACCCTTGGTAACACCCCGGAACTTCAACCTGTACGTCTCTGGTTGTAGTTCATATGCTCTCAGGACAGCCTCCTTGAGTTCTTCATAGATAATACAAGACTCTATAGGCAACGCATCGTAGGCTTTAAGACCCTTGCCTATTAATCTACAGGATACAAGTGCTGCCCATTTACTCTCTGGCCACTGGTGTTCCTGGCACTTCTTCTCAAAGCGTGTGAACAATTCTGTTACACCACTCTCATCAAACACCGGAACCAGTTTCAATAAGTGCGAGAGAGACTGCTCATGAACACGGTTACCAGCCCCAAGTCGCTGTCCCGTTGTCTCTACTCGCGACTTCTCTACGTCCATGTCGGCACAGTACCTAGTCGACTCTAAATCAGCTTGGATTTTTGCTAGCTCTATGTGCTGCTGACTAATAGTTTTTCTCTCTTCTATCTTGGCTAATTCTAATTGCTGCTGATGCTGAAGCTTAACTAATTCAAGCTTAAACAATAATTCTGGAGATAACCCTTGAGGAGGTGAAGGTGCTACAATGTTTGAAATTACCGGTGGTCCCCCCAGGGGCAACCCACCTTGCCAGTCACCACCCAACTGCGGAAGCGTACCCGGGGTCGGCAAACTACTGGGATGGCTGGGAGTCGAGTGTAGGGGAAGCATGGCCGAAGGGCTCTGAGCACTCAACCCATCTCGCTCACCAGTCACCCTGCCCAGTACACACGTTATCAAGTTATCCTTGGTCATGCTGCTAGTAACCGCATGACCGATAGCTGTGGCCAGGCATTGAAGACCGTACCGATCCATACCCTCCAACCGCTCGGCAGTAACAGGCCATTGCAAAAATATCCTAGCATCCTCCTCACAGTTCAGCCGATTAACCCTTTCATCATGCTACTGTTCCTCAGTTTCGACATTACGTACTGTGTCTCCATTCTCCTCTGACCCGGTATAAGACATGATGCTCACAAAAATTTCTCACCACAATATTCAGAAAAGAAGTACCCCAAACTCTTATGTAGCACTATTCACTTGCCAAAAATGTCTGAAGACTCTCAAGTGCTATACTACTTTGCCAAACAAAAATTAACGTGCCCACTATATTCCTCAATAAAACAAATGACCACAACAATCCTGCAATTATCTCTTAGTTCACAAGATCCTGAGCTAGGTCGCCATTTGTTACGATCCAGGTTCTCAAAGACAGGGCTCTTCAACATTGGACTAGATAATGGCAAAATGCAACAACGGTAACACTAGATCCAACCCCTGCCTTAAACACTGGAAAACAAAACACCATTACCGCCCTGAGTCGTGCCTGGACAACGAGGTATCCTATGACTCGGTAACTGGTGCACACACACTAGGCTGACGCTCGATGAAACAGCCTATTCTCAAACAGTAAAAGATTACTCGATTAGGTTACACAAAGAAAAGATAGTTAACGTGATTATTTAACGTTACGGTAGATACTCAAATAACTGGCACTCCTGTATTAAAGAAAGTGCAATGCTAGTCCTGCAACATCAACTGGAAACTTCTGAAATAAGTCTGATGCTGGGAAGATGTTCGTAAAGAATCTTGAACAATTATAATGCAGAATACGGGTCACAATAAATGCTAGGACATATAGTAATAATAGGCAGGCGAATAATAAAGACTGCGCAAAGGTAGTAATGCTCGACAACTAAAGAAATGCTTCGTGACACAACGTAACAGCCTACTAGGGTTGTGCAACTCAACAACAACCTCGGCTCAAAAGTGCAGTGACTAATAATGCTGCATACATATAATAATGGAGCTTATCTCTAACCAGTGTCTGCTTAGTTAATAAAGTCTAGCTTGGGTATCAAGGCAGGGCAACAATGGGTGAGCATGCGGCTCGTAGCCTAACGTTGTCCGAAGGTGGTATAATGAAGATTACGTTATATGACGGGGATGCTCTCTTGATAAATCTAGGTCTCTAGTACCTAGTTCTATCCTGGCGATCCCTCAGAAGTCAACACAAAGAGGCAGCACTATGTTGTGAGGGATAGGCTATGGCCCTCTCACACCACAGCACTGTGCTCGCAAGGTAAACCCACCCGAAGACAACTTAGGCTCCCACAGTACCTGTCGATGTCGTGCAGGGCTTAGCTAACACTGCACACATCGGAGACAACGACACAGTAACCTTACCCCTAGTCTAGCTTTAAATAACCCAGCAGAATCACTCAACACCTTGCCAGGGAGACATATACCGGTCTACAACCTTCCCGAGAGAGGACACACACAGAAAAGTCCGTCTCTCCAAACCTCATTAAAGCCTAATACATGGAAATATCTGAGAGCTTCGCGTACAATACGACTGGCCGACGGTGAACGTCTATGCTGAAACCAGAAGGGATGTTGAGTTTAATAAAGATTAGAGAATGAGAAAGGAGAAGTCGAGAGAGAGAAATAGTATGCAAAGTGGCGAGTATGGGGGACAGAATTGCAAAGGATGTAGACGATACGCGTGTCAGGCAAGCTCTGAGCTGGTAAAGAACATGCGGCCGCGATGGGCAGGGACTAGTTGACCACCCGGCCGCCAACGCCGTCAGCGCCCAAGCGAGCCACGGCATAGGCCCCCCCCCCCCGCTGCCAGGTGTACTCCCTCACCCTCTCTCGCTCGCTTCCCACACAAGCAACATTTATATTATAGTGAATATAAAATATAAGGCGCGGTCACAGACCAAAACAAAGACCATTTCTAGACTGTCTGTGGCAACACGACACTAATGAAATAAAGCAGATCATTCTAGGACAACTGTAGCCTATCCCCCCATCCTGGCGAGCGCTAGCGAGCTGCAATGCCCCACGCAACCATTCTGCCAGCGCCGGGAGGCGTCACAAAAGTATTAATAGATGTAAATGGCTCAGATCACTTACCGCTAGAAGCATCCTTTAAACCTAAGCAAACAGTTTCTGTTTTTTAATTAACCACCTTAAGTGCATTGATGAGATGTTTCATCTATTAACAAATAACATACTTAAAGCCAGTGAATGCTATCATACTAAACAAATAAAGTCCAACAAATTTAAGATCATTCCTGGATGGAATAGGAACGTTAAAGAACTTCACAGTATTGCCAGAGAAAGTTATCTTAGCTGGGTGATAAACGGTAGACAGGTAAATACACAAGACCATGAACTAATGTTGAACACTAGAAAGGATTTTAAAGAGCTTTAAATAAAGAACATAAAGAGTTTTGTCAGTCAATTATGGACAAATTTGTAAATAAAAATAAAGCACAATTCTGGAAAGAAGTTAAAAAAAAAGGGTCACAAGAAATCATCTGGAGTTATTGATGAGTTTAATGATGATACTAACGGCAATGTTAACCCCATTCTAAAAGATAAAAAGAATACCACTGAATCCAGAAATTACAGACCTGTAATGCAGTCCTCATGTCTGCTAAAAATATTTGAGGTTCATGTTCTAGACATTTTTATGGAAAAAGTCACTCTAAATCCTAGACAGTTCGGCTTCACAAAATCTTCATTAACTACTGACGCCTGTTTTTTATTAAAGGAAACTATGAAGTCTTATACTAACAAATCCAATTCACCAGTGGCAACCTTCATTGACCTGAGTAAAGCTTTTGACCAGGTAGACCACTTTATTCTTGGCAAAAAGTTATTAGCATCAACCATCCCTGTTGATATTATTCTCCTGATGCATTACCTAAGGAACCAGCAAGCATGTATTAGATGGCAGGGTGCTAGCAGTGTGTTTTACTACATTGAAAAGGGAGTGAGACAAGGGGGTGTATTATCTACTTTTCTATTTATTTTTTATATGAATGATATCATCAATAGTTTTGCAGACATGAAAATAGGATGCAATGTTGGTATAACAAGAGCAAATATTCTGGCTTACGCTGATGATTTAGTGCTCCTTGCTGGGTCAGTCACTGATATGAAGCTACTCTATCAACAAATTTGTACTGAAATAACAAATCATAAACTTACTATTAACAAGGATAAAACAAAATGCATGCGCTTCAGACATAATAACACTTTCATTAATGACAATATTAACATAAGCAATGACACTTTACAAGTGGTTGATTCGTACAAATATCTTGGTCATTTTAAAATATATTTTACAATTTTAAAGTCCATAAGGATAATGAGTTTAGACTAAAGCAGGGATCCCACTGTGCGACTCGGCGACTTCGAATGCGATGCGACAGTTTGTTTTGTCTATGTCCAAAACTCGCCGTTTTCGGCGCCGAATCAATGTGATTTTGTAAGCGAAGAACGCGGTATCCGTGAGAGAGTATGCGAGTATCGTGCGAGAACATCGAATGTGAGGAGACATTAGCCAAAGTCGGAAGACAATTTGACAGCGATAAGAACGAATTATGCGAAAGGTATTATTGACAATTGCGATACCGCTGCAACAATGGTGCGCATGCAACACTACTGGTGCAATTAGACTGAGAATGTTATGCAAACATGTCGAATGATGGACGGTTGTCGCACAGCACATACGTTCCCCTGTAATCCCACCTGCGATGTCACCGATTTTATAATTGGATGAGGCAGATATGATATGGTATAAATAGGGTGGTGGCGGAAGGTTCTCGACCAGTTTACCTGCCTCCCAGAGTTCAACCTCACTTTATCTCATGCTAAATATGTGTCAGTACTTTTTAACGTAGTTAAGGGATTTCTTCTTCGATATCCGACAACAAAATGTGAATTCCCCAATTTAAACTAACTGATTTTGTCTACTCTACTTCTGACTACAAAATTTACTTCCCGAATTTATCAACCCCCTGATTTTGACTATTTCATTAGTACTATACTACTTTTTCTTTTAGGGCAAACACTCTATACCAGGTATTATAGAGATAGCCGGTTTGCCACAGTTATAACAGAAAACCGATTATGGCGAATGGCTGTGGCTTGATGAAGTCCATCCGCCTCTCTATTTTGCCTTGGGGTGGGTGTTTGACTCTATCTCTATATTTTTCATATATCTATATTAATTTCAACTCTTTTCAAATGTGTGTGTGTGTGTGTATGTGTGTGTGTGTGTGTGTGTGTGTGTGTGTGTGTGTGTGTGTGTGTGTGTGTGTGTGTGTGTGTGTGGCGGGGGTTTGGACCCTCCTTGTTTCACTCCATTAGTTTGGAGAATTTAGGACATTTCACATCATCCTTTTGGCGATCATAAGACGCTTCACCCCATTCAGGGATCGGTTTTTGGCGGTGATCGATCGCAAACCTGCAATGTCTCGGTCCTTCGATCAGGTAAACATTTATTTTGAAGGAAGTCTGGGGAGGCGTTTTTTCAGTCTACTCGACAAACAAAAATAGGTTGAGAGAGAGAGAGAGAGAGAAAGAGAAAGAGCGAGAGAGAGCGAGAGAGAGAAAGTTATATACAGTATACTGTAGGTAGAAGCACTCACAACACTTATCAACATTAAACAACACATCATCATCATAATAATAATGTGTTTTGGTAAAATTGTCAAAATAGTTGGAAGTAAGATCGGAGCTCCATAATGCCGGTATCACACGAGCGCTTTTTCACTCAACATTTATCCTTAACACTGGTCTGGCAGCATGAGGATCTCTGTGAATTTCAAAGGGTAAAGACTATCTCAAATAAGGCTACATCCATAGACGATTTTAGACAGCTTAGGAAGGATCTCTGGGAATTTCAAAGGGTACAGACTATCTCAAATAAGGCTACCGGTACATCCTTAGACGATTTTAAACAGCTTAGGAAGGAACTCTGGGAATTTCAAAGGGTTAAGACTATCTCCACGATTTCATACAGCTTAGGAAGGATCTCTGGGAATTTCAAAGGGTAAAGACTATCTCAAATAAGGCTATCGGTACATCCTTAGACGATTTTAATTAAACAGCTTAGGAAGGAACTCTGGGAATTTTAACGGGTTAAGACTATCTCCACTATTTCATACAGCTTAAGAAGGATCTTCTTCTTCTTCTTTCATCTTCTTCGTCTTCTTCTTCTCTTATCTTCTTCGTCTTCTTCTTCTTCGTCTTCTTCTTCTTCTTCTTTCATCTTCTTCGTCTTCTTCGTCTTCTTCTTCTTCTCTCATCTTCTTCGTCTTCTTCTCTTTTCCTTTTCTTAAATTTCTTTCTCTTCGTCTTCTTATCTATTAATTATTATCGTTCATATTCCTTTATTTTAACATTTAATCCCCCTTTTACTTGCCTTCTTCCTCTGCCTTCTTCCTCCCTTTCGTCCTCCTCTTCATTCTATTCACTGTCTTCTTCTTCTTCGTCTTCTTCTTCTTCTTCTTCTTCTTCGTTCCTAATCCTAAACCCTTTCGAACTCCTAATTTTTGATTTTATGTTGTAATGTTTTTGTTGTATTCGTATTTTCTTCTTTGTTCGCACATTATCTCACTCCTTCGGAATTTGTCTAGTGACAATCTCGTCGCGATAGAAGTTATCGGGTAGACTATCGCGTTTATTGTGCTACCGTCGCACTTTAATCGCTCGGTCATACCAAAAACAGCGTTGCCAATAATGACGGATCCGCTGAAATCTCAATGAAGGACGCAATGACATCGTAATTAATCGATATTGTCGCAATTATGTTGCACAATTGTCGCACTATTTTCGCAATTATCGTTTGAAGGTCGACCATTTCGCACACCTTTTCCATGAGTTGCGACAAACGAGACCTTGGTGCGAGTACTGAGATTCTACTGAGTTAAGGTGAGAAAGAAGTGAGACAATGCCCGATTATGTCGCATTTCTTGCAGCAGTCGTCCATTCGCAGCCGGATTTTAAACTTTTCAAAATCTAACGGCGACCCTAGCGACTTCTGGGGGTCTCGTGGGGGGGTTTGTGAGACTATTGTGATAATACTGAGATTAATTGAGACTTTATGGTCGATTAATGCGAATACTGGACATGGAGAAAAAAAAACTGTCCCAAGCTGTCTCATCCCATTCCAAGTCGCCGAGTCGCACAGTGAGATAGATCCCTGCTTATAATTGTTATGCTTCTTTTAACACCTAAAGAGCGGCCTAGGCGGTAAATAATATGTAGCCACCAGCGGGGTGTTTTTACCCAAAATAGGGCTGTTTACGTGATCATTTTCATGCCTAAATAAGACCCAGAGCGTAAAACAAGTATCTATCCCTAAAAGGGCATAAACAGAGCTTTCCAATGGCACCACAACGATCCTTTTATGACTGCTAGTTTTCTTGCAACAACCGCGCAACACGAGTGCAAAAACCATGTAATTCGGTACTTTTCCCATACAATTGACTATGTAGCGAGTGTGAGAGGGTGGAGGAGGGTGGGATTCATGTCAGTTGGTCCACCGCGGTGGTCTGGAGCAGTCATACGCTCACTACTCTCCTGCCACCATTTGTCTCTCTCTCTCAGCAATATTACGTGCTGAAATTGCCACACGACTTATGTTGTGAGCCGCCACATAGTCCAAATTTCTTTCACTCGACATATGATGCGCGCCGCTAAAGAAGGGTTAATGGTGTTCTTAGAGATTTTAAATGTTTAAACATTGATATATTTTTAATTTTTATTTAATTATTATTGTTGCCCAGATTATTGTCTTTCTCTCTGGAACCACCATACAACTTTTAAATCACAAAATTTCAAAACCTTTGAAACTGCATATAGCAATGCATTGAATGTGATGTTCCATCTTATGCCAGCAACCACTTAACCTAAGAAGTGCGCATGGGGGTAATTAGAAATGTCTGCCTGTGCTGACGTATTTGAGCTGTTTCCATCACTAAAATATTAATTTTACCATAATTAGCATTAATACTTATCCATACGCGCCTATTATGGGTTGATTATAAAGGTATTAACCTGAAACAACAATAAAACGAGTGAAAACAGCGTTTGGATGGTCAAAATCGGAGATACAGGCCGCGAGTTATATAATGTATGGGTGAGGCAACCTGCTTTCCCGCCAATTTCCCCCTAGGCCACTGAGACACATTCGATCGATACTCTCTCTCTCTCTCTCTTGCACTCGCTTGCTAACAGTGATGACAATGCCCTGCTTGCAACTCGCTAATGTTAGCACGAAAATATACCTCAGAATAAGGGAATAACAGGGAAAATAGGTGATAACTGAAGGAGGGGAGGAAAGTGGGGAAGGAGGGGAGGTAGAGGAGTGATATTTTTCATGGCCCAGGGGCAAAACAAAATAAATAAATACAAAAATAAAAATATATATTTTTTTTTCGATGTTTAAAGTTGATTTTTTTTTTTCTGACTCTTAAGAGTCTTCCCGCAGTCCGCCGGGGAAACTCTTAAGAGTCTTCCCGCAGTTCCCGGGTTAACAGCAGAGAGATGTAATCAATTATTTTTTAAACATGTAGCGTCCCTGACTCAAACAAGGTTTTTTAAAAAGATTAATGAAATTGCATAGCCTTCTTATTAAATGTAATATACAGTACTATAAAAAAAGGTTTATTTATGAAGCCCACTGTTGGCCTATATGAGAAGGAGTATGGTATTGATATTTTACAAGAGGATCTTGATGTCATTAAGTCAAGAATAAATTGGGTACAGCGACATGAGGAAAAGCGAGGTCCCTGTATGTTTTATGGATATTAGCAGGAAAGGTGTTGCCGTAATATTGATCTTAACTCAAAATTATTATGTTTTAATAGTCTTTTTAAATAGTGCTGCACTAAACATAGTCTTTATTATACTATATTCTGTGATTCCATCACTAACACCAGCACCACTAACCCCCCCACCCCCACCACCACTAACACCACCACCACCACTACCACTAACACCACCACCACCACTAACACCACCACCACTCACACCACCACCACTCACACCACCACCACTATCACCACCACCACCACCACTAACACCACTATCACCACCACCACCACCACTCACACCACCACCACTAACACCACCACCACCACTATCACCACCACCACCACTGACACTTTCATTCCACTGGCCATGTTGCAGGTTTTTGTGGAGCCCAAAACCCGAACAGGCCGCTGTGGGCGCCTCAAGGAAGATCTCACTTTTATCACTTTTAACACGTATTTCTTCTGGCTTTCCTCCCTTTCAGATATTACTGTATTATCCTATTTAGTACCGGCGACGTCTTTTTCATTATATTCTGGGAACTATTAGACGATTTTATTCTGGTTAACACGACAATTAACTATTAAAAGATCTCCGACTCTCTCATTTATGCCTTCTAACTCCCACAGATCGTTCTTAAGCTGCACATAATCGTCTAAATATGAAAAGACGTCGCCGTTACAATGATGCTATAAAGAGAGCAAGGGGTAGTTTGACGAGTAAAGAATAATAACAGTGGTGAAATTAAATATTAATCAGAATATAGATGACTTATTATGTAATTGGTATATTTGGAACTAACAAAACCGACAGACAAATCGGCTGGCAATAAATATTTCCCTAACCTATTTTAGCCTACATACTTGCAGGGTGGTAGGATAAAAGAAATGGATTAAGGGGAGATGGCTAATTTTTCTGGTCCCTCTTCTTCCTCATGTTTAGCCCCATCAGTTTTGAAATTATAAAACGTTTGACCCATTTGTTTGACGATTTTAACACCTTTCACCCTATTTCCTTGTCAATTTTAAGAACTTTCGTGGCATTTAGGTGTCGATTTTATCCTGGCGAGCGATAGCGAGCCTGTAATTATAAGAGGAACCCGACGGGAAAATTTTCTAACGAAAAATATACACATTTATCTTGAAGGCGGTCTAGGGGGTGTTTGTATAAGTTTGATGGAAGTCTAGGGAGGAAAATTAAAAATAAATGAATGAATATATAAATTACTAGACCAAAACAATAGCCACTGTCCCCTTAACTGTCCAAGTCTCATCCTCATGGACAGGAAATGTTTTTGTTATAAGTTTCACCTGCCAGGAGTGAGGTTCGAACCCACTCTTCTTTAGCCAGCAACTTCAAATACATGGTCCACTAGACTTCCCTGTGTGTGTGTGTGTGTGGGTGTGCTATACATATGAGAATGGTGTTTAACAAAGATACATTAAGAATGAAATTATACGAACCGACTGTTAATTTATGAAAAAACTACTTGATGTCACTCGGTGTCCTAACTATAACACTTTAACTTCTACAAAGTTCATTCAAAGAGTCAACTTATTATTCTTGGATTAACGGTTGCAGAAATTGTTTAACTTTTGATTATATCGTACATGAAGAGAATGATTCTGATAACGATAACGATGATAATTATGATACACAGTAATTAACCCCTTGAGATGCAGAACCGCAAATCGAGTGGCTAAGAGGTTATTCTTAAAGTGGACAACCACGCTAATTGCATTCCCAAGCTAGGACAAACCTTCAGAAATTCGATGGCATAAGAAAACAACTCAATCCGCGTGATTTGTTTTTGTTTTTATGAATCGCAAGCAATGTGAAGAGAAACGGTACTCTACTGGCAACTCAGTGTAACAATATGTCACACAGTGAGAAAATCAGTACTCGATCAAGGGGCCAGTCAGACAGGGGAGTACACCCTTTAAAGATGGCCACATTGTGTGTTCCGGCACCCTCCTGTGGTTGGTACAGTCACCTCATTTTATCCACAGTCTCAAAAACTTGTAGTTATGCCATTACAATTTTTCACTTTGCTGTAGGAAACAGCATCGCTTATATATGTTTTGATTGATACCATTTCCATTTTATATATTGCAAATATGTTTTATACATTACTGGTAACCTTTAACCCTTATTTAGCGGGCTAGGTGGTCTATTTGACCGTAGCGCCCAGCGTTTTTTTTTAACCCTAAATAGGGTTGTTTACGTGATCATTTTTATGCCTAAATAAGACCCAGAGCGTAAAACAAGTATCTATCCCTGAAAGGGCGTAAACAGAGCTTTCCAATGACACCCGAACCATCCTTGTACGACCACTGGTTCTCTTGCAACGATCGTGCAACACGAGTGCAAAAACCCTGTAATTAGGTAATTTCCCTATATAATGCCCTGTGTAGCGAGTGAGAAGAGGGGGAGGAAGTTAGAATACAGTTCAGTTGGTCCACCGCGGTGGTGGGGGACGGTCATAGGGTTGCTACGCTCCTCACACCGCTCAGCTCTCTCTCTCAGCAACATTACGTGCTGAAAATGGCGCTCGACATAAGTTGTGAACCGCCACATAGTCCATATTTATTTCACACGACATAAGTTGCGCGCCGCCAGTTAAGGGTTAAGCTTTTAATAAACCAAAGTAATATTTCGAGACAACGGATCAAATGAGGTGACTGTACGATTATGTAAGATACAATCTGAGTGTGTTGTGCGGTATTCAGGTGATTATTTTTCGTAAATATAGTTAGTGTATCTTAATAATAGTGCATTGTATAAATACTTTGAATTTTGAAACTGTTAGGAGAGGGTTACTTGTATTTGAAAAGTGCATGTATATATAAATAATTGTAAAACAAAAACACTTATTACCGGTAGGTCTAGGAAGTTTGTTGTTATTTTATGTTATTTATCTTACAATGAACTAGATGGATAAGTGTAATATACAGCTATAAACCTCATAACAAAACAATAACACGAATATAATCTAAACCGTTTTCCGTGCAGGTGTACCTATCATTATTATATTCATATGAAAAAAGTGTTGATGATAACAACAAAATAAACGACACTTTTGGAAAGAGCATGAATTATATTTCTTATTTCATATAAAACATCTTGTGATGTTACTCAAAACTCTGAATAAAAGTCATGAGAATCTTTATGTAGTTTGAAAAATGAGAATATTTTTTAGTTGGAATACATTGTATCTATGATTATTTGAGATTCTGTGTTATATTCTGTAGTGATATTCTGGTTTATCTTTTCCTCTGTCTTTTGAGATATAATAAATTGCAGTATACGCGATTATTGCAAGTGAAAATCATGAATGAATGAACCTTTTGGGTTCAAAATTGCGAGTTTAAGGTTTACGATTATGTTCACATAAGAAAATAGCTGGCAGCCCACCTCGCCTTATTTTTCTCTTTCTCTCCCTCTCTCTTTGGCTTGTATCCATTCGGCCCCATTCAGCCAACTGTTTTAAGACGTTTACCCTCATCCAGGTGTCAATATTTTCCTGGCGAGCGGTAGCGTGCCAGCATATATATATATATATATATATATATATATATATATATATATATTTGTTTTTACAGCAAGCTAAATTTGCAAATTTTTCGATAGAAAAATGTCTCTGGCTTAACCGGATTTCTCCTTACAATGCTGGCTCGCTATCACTCGCCATTAAGTTGGCTGAATTGGGCCGAATAGATGCAAGCCAGGGAAAGAGATAAAAGGAGAGAAAGATAAAAAAAGAACCGGTGACCCCCCTTCAACACATTCTGACAATTCCGTTGGAAAGCCAGTGAATGATTCTTATTTCACAAAATATATATTTATTGCTTAAAATAAACGCAATATATTCAATGTTGCCAAAGAACGAGTATTGTATATTATCGAACACATTTCAGTATGAAATTTTATTGAGGGTTTAAACAAAGCGATAATAAATTGTTTCTTTGTGAAGATGATAACACAAAGAGAGGGGATATAATTAGATTCAAGTTTCTTGTGAACCAAAAACAATGAATAACGATAAATAATATATAATCCTGCGAAACAAAGTTGTATGTAAAAGTACTTATAAAACAATTAGGGGTTTCATTAATCGGACAGTTTCGTTATCCCGTAGAACATGCTATAAAAGAACAATTTGTCTTACACAAGAAAATCTCTTTCAAATCAACTCGAAAATAATCTTTTAGATAATATTTGTGTGGGTGGGTGCTTATGTGTGTGTGTAAGTGTGTGAGTGTGTGTGTGAAAAAGAGAGAAAGAGAAAGAGAGAGTGAGTGAGTCAGACAAAGAGAGACAAACAGCCAGACAATCTTTTATTATACAAGGTATCCCCCGAGTGTTGTTAGATACTTCCAAATAGGAAAGCACATTTTATTCTGAGTATAAAATATTCTATAGACATAGAGGGGCATCGTTCGCAGCTATAGACATAGAGGGGCATCGTTCGCAGCTATAGACATAGAGGGGCATCGTTCGCAGCTATAGACATAGAGGGGCATCGTTCGCAGCTATAGACATAGAGGGGCATCGTTCGCAGCTATAGACATAGAGGGGCATCGTTCGCAGCTATAGACATAGAGGGGCATCGTTCGCAGCTATAGACATAGAGGGGCATCATTCGCAGCTATAGACATAGAGGGCATCTTTTGCAGCTATAGACATAGAGGGGCATCGTTCGCAGCTATAGACATAGAGGGGCATTGTTCGCAGCTATAGACATAGAGGGGCATCGTTCGCAGCTATAGACATAGAGGGGCATCGTTCGCAGCTATAGACATAGAGGGGCATCGTTCGCAGCTATAGACATAGAGGGGCATCGTTCGCAACTATAGACATAGAGGGGCATCGTTCGCAGCTATAGACATAGAGGGGCATTGTTCGCAGCTATAGACATAGAGGGGCATCGTTCGCAGCTATAGACATAGAGGGGCATCGTTCGCAGCTATAGACATAGAGGGGCATCGTTCGCAGCTATAGACATAGAGGGGCATCGTTCGCAGCTATAGACATAGAGGAGCATCGTTCGCAGCTATAGACATAGAGGGGCATCGTTCGCAGCTATAGACATAGAGGGGCATCGTTCGCAGCTATAGACATAGAGGGGCATCGTTCGCAGCTATAGACATAGAGGGCATCGTTTGCAGCTATAGACATAGAGGGGCATCGTTCGCAGCTATAGACATAGAGGGGCATTGTTCGCAGCTATAGACATAGAGGGGCATCGTTCGCAGCTATAGACATAGAGGGGTATCGTTCGCAGCTATAGACATAGAGGGGCATCGTTCGCAGCTATAGACATAGAGGGGCATTGTTCGCAGCTATAGACATAGAGAGGCATCGTTCGCAGCTATAGACATAGAGGGGCATCGTTCGCAGCTATAGACATAGAGGGGCATTGTTCGCAGCTATAGACATAGAGGGGCATCGTTCGCAGCTATAGACATAGAGGGGCATCGTTCGCAGCTATAGACATAGAGGGGCATCGTTCGCAGCTATAGACATAGAGGGGCATTGTTCGCAGCTATAGACATAGAGGGGCATCGTTCGCAGCTATGGCCCATTAGAAGTTGCAATTTTGCGTGTTTCGTAATTTTTAACCCCGATTTCTCAAACACATACTGATAAGAAAAAAAAAGTATGATTTTTTTTTTTGTGGGGCGTTTTTAAAGTATTGATACCATATTTCCTCATACAACTCTTAGTGTTTCCCTTATTAATGTCCTTTACATGTAAAAGGGGTTAACACATATATATATATATATATATATATATATATATATATATATATATATATATACTGGTAATATATATATATATACATATATATATATATATATATATATATATATATATATATATATATATATTATATATACCGGTATATATATATATATATTGTTTTTCCTATTTTCCAACTACACCCTCTCAGGCATAGGCTGAGAGCCTGTACATTCATCCGTTACACATTGAACGGTGAAGCCCGTGAGGTCTCGTTCCAGTCAAGGGAGTGAGACATGTGAAGCACTTTCATCTGCAACCAGCCCCTACCATCTTGCCTTCACAAGATAAATCACAATAGCGTATAATGAAGTATGATACAAAACTTTAAATATTCACAACAAATCCTCTCCAACATTTTTTGTCTCCCTGTGACGATGCATTGAATATGCATGTTGTCTGTATACTTGTAATATTCAACTTATCGCCACGGGACAACAAAGAGAGTAACGCAAGCTTTGTTAGTGTATATTTAAACAATTGATGCTATACTCCTTATATGCTTCCTATTTTCTACACTATTCCTCGCTTTTAATTAAAGGAAAAAAATGGTTTACGAAAACGAAAAATATCCACTTAATAGGCCATAGCTGAAAAATATGTAATACAAAGCCCATGTCTATGGAACGTTTTTGTATTATTATTATTATTATTATTATTATTATTATTGTTATTATTATTATTATTATTATTTATTCATTTATTTATTTATTTTTTTGCTCAGAATTACTTACTCTTTTGGAAGTATCTAACAGAACTTGCGAGGCACCCTGTATAAACTGACAGGACAATATTCCCAAGACAATCTACTCTACCGTATAAAGGACGCGTCATACAGAGGCCGAACGTACTAGGACAAAGTCCCGAATAGGATGACTTGGCACATTTTTACCGAATTATGCCGAGACCCTCTCGATTGGTGAGGCCTACGAACATGGCCTGAATGAGTTAAGAATAATATACGATAGTCTACGACCTACGACAAACTCCCGAACAACTACCGAACAAGAACCGAACATAAACTCATTATGCAAAGAATGAGTTACGAACATACCCGAATCATCAGACACAGTTCCGAATGACATTGGAATGATTTACGATAATGAACCGAACTTGACCGAACTAAAACCGATGAGATGCCGACAAACAACCTATAGAGAAGAACAACATTAGAACAACATCAGACTGCTTTACGAACATTCGTACTGTAGCAAGAACATTTGTACCTGCCCTATATAAAAGAAATGGGTTGGCTCACACCCCACCAGTCTCAACCCAGCGATCGACATGGCAACATGGCAGCACCCCCTGATGACCTGTGCGATGATTTGGAGAGGGCCATACACTTCCAGGAGCTTGTCGTTGCCACCCTCAATCATCAGCTGATGTCCCACACCCTCTTGAAATTAAAGCGGGCCCGCCGTGTACGTGCCAGGACACCACGAAGCTGCAGCGTCAAGCCATTGTATAGACAGAGATTATCCTACGGACACTACCACCAATTGATGAAGACGCTAATGGCAATCGACAAGCCCACCTACAAGTACTATCTCCGTATGGACGAGGAGCTCTACAATGAGATCGTAAGCCGTGTGAAACCCCGGATCAAGAAGGAGGAAACCAATTGGAAGAAGCCCCTGGAGCCTGGTTTGCGAGTTGCCATGACTCTACGTTTCTTGGCAACGGGCGAGGCATACAAGAGTATGGCACCTAATTTTCTTGTTGGTGCCAACACAATTTTCCTGGTGGTACGTGAGACGTGCGAGGCCATAATTCAAAAGTACATGGAGGAGGTAATTGTCTGCCCATCAACACCGGAAGGCTGGAAGGAGGTTGCCAAGGGGTTCAATGACAGGTGGAACTTCCGGCACACCGTGGGAGCAATCGACGGAAAGCACATTGCCATACAGCCTCCTGCAAACACTGGGTCCATTTACTTCAACTACAAGCACTACAACTCCATTGTGCTCCTGGCAGTTGTTGATCACCTGGGGAAATTTATGTATGTGGATGTTGGAGCGAACGGGTCCGCATCTGATGGGGGCATTTTCCAGGTGACCGACATCCGGAAGGCGCTGGAGGACGGTGCAGCAGGACTGCTGGCACCTGAGCCATTCCCAGGGAATGACAAGCCAGTGCCCTACTTCCTTGTGGGTGACGACGCATTCCCCATGAGGGAGTGGTTGCAGAAGCCATACCCTTTTCGAGGACTCGATCAACCCAAGAGGAATTTCAACTACAGACTTTCTCAGGCCAGGAGGCAGGTTGAAAATGCCTTTGGTATGCTGGCGAACCGCTTCCGGTGTCTTCTTACCACTCTCAATATTCACCCCAGCACCGTGGAGAAGGTAGTCCTCGCAGCCTGCATACTCCATAACAGGCGCTCATTGACAGACGCCCAGAACTACAACGACAACATCAACATTGTGCAACCAACGAGCCACAAGGTGACTGGAACAGGGACCCCTTGGATGGACTGGAGCCATTGCAATGCCAGACTGGGCCAGCCGCTGCCAAACTTGTGAGGGAATAATTGACAGACTACTACAGCAGGCCACAACAGCGCCTGTCCTGGCAGGTGCCTCGCCAGTAAACCGGTAAGTACTTATTTGTAATCTAATTAGTATTGTTTATCCACTCAAAAGTCATTCAAGCGTTCATTAAATTTTAATATGCACTACGTTTGCCATGTTAATTTTGTATATTAAATTTATATTGCCTACTTTGATTTCCATCGGTCTATCATTTCTTTATTACTATGATTGCATTGACACCAGTTATTTTATTGTTAATGTTTAATAGTCAACTAATTGTTTTGACTATCAATATAACCAAGTATTCCAAGTTCTATTTTTCTTATTATTTAATATGAAACTTGTCTTTACTAATGTGTACTAGTCAACTGTGTAAATCAATTATTTTTACTATAAATCTAACCAAGCTATTTTTACTAAAAAGGTTATCCAAGTCATTTGTTGTAGTATTATTCATTGTGAAAATTACTAAGATAAATCATTTATATAAATTAATTTTTTCATTCATAATAGTTTCCCATATTAATATTTTTCAATTATGTGGCATGTGAATTATCTGTTGTTACAAACCCTTCTTTTAGGAGAAATTACGACACAATTACAAACATTGTAATACTTTCTTTATAACACTGTATATATATTTTATATTAAACTAGAATGATAGCAGGTACACGGTTGGAGAGCATCACAGACAGGCAGGTACACAGTGTTGGTTTACTGGAATTCATCATTAATCATACGATCCACAAACCCCGGGGAAATATCAGCCATGCGTGGTGTGTGGGCCCTGGGAGACTCGACTGGTGTGACCTCAGGTCGTCCCATGCTTGGCGGGTGAGACCTCCAAGATCTTGGCGTGTTAGGGGCGCCCATTTGTTTCCCACCATGGTAGTAGGAAGGCCCGGGGGGTTGCAGATTCTCATAGTAGGGTTGTGGTGGATAAGTACGAGATTGTTGGGCATCCGAGTCCATAGGGCCAAACCGTGGGAGGCTCCCTGTGCCACGGCTGTGGCACCGCATAGCATTGGTGAACCGCATCACCTCCCCTAAGTAGTGGTCCACGAGAGGCGGCTCCAGATCCAACAGGCTGTTCTGGACATAGCCGTGGAACAGCTTAATCGCCTGCTGTGCTGGGGTGTCCTGCTTCTTGGTGTCCCAGTGGCGGTACAGTTCGTTTAAGTTCTCCTCCCCCTGACGTAGCTGTGGGCAGAAAGGTTGAACTTTATAACATGAACAAGATAAAAAATGAAATGACATAAACAGCCATACAATGTAGCCAGGTATTACAGGTTCTCCTCACCCTGACGTACCTGTTGCCAAAAAAGTTGTACATTAGAACATGAGCAAGATAAACATGAAAATTACATATACATTCATACACTGTAGCCAGGTATTAAAAGGTTCTCCTCCCCCTGACGTACCTGTTGCCAGAAAAGTTGTACATTAGAACATGAGCAAGATATACATTACAATTACATAAATATAATAATAACATTATTAATAACATTATAACATTATTACCTTATCATACAGGTCCCTCTCAATGGGGTCCTCTGGAGTAGCAGCTGCTTTGGTGCGCGGCCGGGGTACCGTGGGCACGGCCGTGGACGTGGAGGCAACAACTTCAGCGGCTGGCGACACCTCAGCCACATCCTCTACCTCCGGGTCGTCGAGACTCTCCTCGGCAGCATCCGGGACTGGGGCAGCATCAGCTTTTTTGTACTTCTGTGAAATATATATAACATATAAATACATATTGTCACAACATTTATCATTATGATACATTCACACAACACATTCACACAATTTATAACATGAATATCAATATTAACTTGTAGGACACTTTATGATGTCGTAAGTGCATGTAAATTTTCTGTATATTTCACTAGTATTGAATAATGTACTCATGAACATAACGTAGATCAGTTTTATATGTAAACTTGTAAAGGGGCTTTATGATGCATATAACATGTTAATTTGTTACACAGTTGACAAATTGTAATGTATAATTGACTCATGAACATTACTTATATTATTATTTATATTATTAATATACAATGTACACATGTAAAGAACTTTTTTATGATGCATAACAACATGTGAATTTGGTGTCCATTTGGCAAATTGTATTGTATTTTGTTGGATAAATTAAACAATTCTTTTCAATATCAAAGTGCACGACTTGTTTCCATTGTCCATATGTAAATATTATCTCACCAACATTTTAACGTGGTTAATTATTTCTCACGTACCTTGCTCTTCCTGGTCGCACTTTTGACCAGGTGTGGTTGGAGAAAGAAGAAAGTCGCCTTTATCCACTGCTCTCGCTCCGTCAGGGACTTGGTACCAGAACCAGACTTGACCTCAACCAGCTTTCCATACCGCATCCGCATCCCCTCCAACCATTTAAACAGCACTTGAACTGCAAAACAATAAATTTACATCAATACCTGTACACTCCATACATTTCTGAACACAAATTATTAAAAAGAATTCCATTATATCTCACCTGTAACACCCAACTCCGTGGCTTTTTTGTTGAGCACGCTGTCCTTCATGCTCCTGTCACGGAATGCCCTCAGCTTCCTGTTGTAGAGGAACTCATTATCGCAGTACCACTCCGCGACAGCCACCTCCTGTGCCTCCGGCAGCATGGCGTAGACACGCTTCCTTTTATCGGCTGGCCGCTGTTTTCGAGGTGTTGCAGAAGCCGGTGTGTCTTGGGAGTCCTGTGAGTGGGTCGTCAAGCCGGTTGATGTCGTTTGCTGGGTAGACATCTGCGTCTGGTCCTCATCATTGTCCGACTCGTGCATCGGGCTGTCACTTAATTCCGGGATTTTTTTTGGAAAGAAGCGGGGTTTTATGGGTAGGGTGGTGACATCTTCATCTGCATTGCTGCTGACGGAGACGTCTTCATCGGAGATGTGTTGGCCAGCCTCATACTGTCTGTGTTCTGTCTCCTCCTCCGAGGTTGATGACATAACATTCACGGAATCCTGGGTGAGGAACAGGTCGACGGACGCGTTGTCAGGGGCTGTAGTAGGAGCTGGGGTCTTGGCAGCCTTCTTCCCTTTAAAATTGAGTTTTGATCCCTTGGGCATGTTGAAGGTGTGTAGAGTAGAGTCGTTGTGGGTGGCTGGATAGAGTGGTGAATCACTGACTACTGTGAGTGATGCATCTCCCGGCAGCTATATATAGGGGTCCGTGCGGGCGGCTGCCAACGTACGATCAGTCGGGTTCACTCAGGGTGTCGTGTGCACTTTGCGCTTGCCCCGGTCCCGCGCTCCAGTGATTCAGGTGTGCCGTGTGCAAATTGTGGAAGGTGTGCATACCCACGTGGGACCGAAACTAGCATTCCGACACGTAGGCAGTTATTCGTGGAAAGTTCCGTTGTTACTCGTAGCTAATTCTATTAGTTCGTAATCAAATCTGAATTAATTCTTAATTAAACAAGATTAATCGAGCATTCATCGTAAATTAATCGTATATTTGTCGTATATTTGTCTTAATTTGATCGTAACTTGTTCTGATATTTCGTAACTCGTACGGGGTTTAGTCGGGAATACAAGGGATTCATCGTAATTTTATCGATGTTTTGTCGGGAATTGTTCGGGATTTGTTCGGGTAGTTCATAACAGATTCGGCAATTGAAAAAAGTACCGAACAAGTCCCGAAACATAAGACCAAACTATGAATTAATCAGAACAACTCCCGAACGAGTTACGAATAACTCAAGACCAACATCCGACCATTTTGTAACGTTTTTTTTACCCGAATGTTCGTAGAAATTTAGTGTAGCCACTAAATTTTTCCCGACTCTCCGGAATGGCGGCAACATACATGAACAACATCAGACCAACATCAGACCAACCCACGAATAGTACGGAACGTATGCCGAATTATGCAGAATATACCCGACCTGCCTGAAATTTGATTTTTTTTTTTGCAAGTCATCCTATTCGGGACTTTGTTCTAGTACGTTCGGCCTCTGTATGACGCGGCCTTAAGTCTTCTCCATAACTCCACACCGATAGAGGGAGAGAGAGAGAGAGAGAGAGAGGGGGGGGGGGGGGAGTGTTTGTGTGTGTGTAAAAGAGAGACAACCTTTCTTTACATAAACTGACAGGACAATTACCCAAAACATTCTACTCTCTGGTGTTCCTAAGCTCCACACCGACATTACATGGGCTTAACTATTTCACAGTAACCAAGATTTTGTTTTCTGGCCATCGATATACGGTTTCATTCATTATAAAAATTTCGGTTAGTTAATTATAATAGGACCTCAGAGCATAGGCTGTCAACCCTTTAGGATTATTAAGCCAGCACACTAAATCAAGAATAAGAGTCAGGATTGAAGCCCCCTTTCGAGAACCCAAGTCCCTTGGTGTATATATATATATATATATATATATATATATATATATATACAGTATATACAAAAATATATACCCTGTATATTTTATATTTTTGTACTGAGCAAGTTAAAAGACAATCATAAGAACAATTCAATTTATAAACCTAGATAATTATCACAATGACTGTCTCATGAAGTTAGCTTAACGTCCTAGTTATTATTTATTACTTAGTTATTGGATTCAAGTTAGCTTAATGTCCTAGTTATTATTTATTACTTAGTTATTGGATTCAATTAGCTTAACGTCCTAGTTATTATTTATTACTTAGTTATTGGATTCAAGTTAGCTTAACGTCCTAGTTATTATTTACTACTTAGTTATTGGATTCAAGTTAGCTTAATGTCCTAGTTATTATTTATTACTTAGTTATTGGATTCAATTAGCTTAACGTCCTAATTATTATTTAATACTTAGTTATTGGATTCAGGTTAGCTTAACGTCCTAGTTATTATTTACTACTTAGTTATTGGATTCAAGTTAGCTTAACGTCCTAGTTATTATTTATTACTTAGTTATTGGATTCAAGTTAGCTTTATGTCCTAGTTATTATTTATTACTTAGTTATTGGATTCAATTAGCTTAACGTCCTAGTTATTATTTACTACTTAGTTATTGGATTCAAGTTAGCTTAATGTCCTAGTTATTATTTATTACTTAGTTATTGGATTCAATTAGCTTAACGTCCTAGTTATTATTTATTACTTAGTTATTGGATTCAAGTTAGCTTAACGTCCTAGTTATTATTTACTACTTAGTGTTACGACTGGGGTTCAAATATATCAGGGCTCTTATTCATTGGACTAGTAATGGCATAAATGCTACAACGGAAAGCGCTAGCTCCAACCTCTGATGTATATTCCCAGTGAACAAAGAACACAAATACTCTACAGAGTTCTATATGCAATAATAGGCTATCAAACTCTCAATAAATGTGCGTCTACTCTAGGCTTAATGTTATGTGAAAACAGCCTATTACTACCTATAACCGAAGGTGCTTGGTTATGGTATGCAAAGTAAGGTGGTAAGAGAAGTTACAGCTTACGTTACTTTAATCAATAAATGTCAGGCACTCCTGCATGAAAGAAAGTGCACTAAAGTCCTTCAACACTAACAAGGAATCTTCTTTAAATGTTAGATGCTATAAAGATGCTCGTATCGGAAATGGAACCCAAAAAGGCAGGCAGCGGAACAATGCTCGTGCAGGCTATGCACACAAAAAGGCAGAATATATAATGCCGTCGGAGCCAAGAATATCCTAAACACAACAACAATAATAATAATCGCCACGACAATGCAGTATTCCTATCAACAAAAAGAGCCTAAGTCGTTTGTGTCTCAATACATCAAACTAGGCTGCGAAATGGTTGTGTAATCATAAACGGGTATGCATAAAAAGAGTAATTAGGTTAATATACTTAATGTCTACTGTGACTGATAAAGTCTAGCTAGAGTCAATGATACGAGATACTGGTGCGCATGGCATGCCGCATAGCCTAGTGTAAATCACAAGTCTGTGCGTCAAATATTACGTTATAATGAAGGGTAGCTCTCTTGAGAAACCTTAATACCGAAGTATTAAGCGTTCTCCTGGCGTACCTCAAAGACAAACAATCGAGACTAGAACAGTGCAGAATGGTATAGGCAAAAAGCCCTCATTCGTGCATGCTCTATTCTCAATGGCACACAGACTAGAATTTACTCAATCAACTCCAGTTCTCAGGTATGTCGTGCCGCTTTTAACTGAAGCCAGCACTCATAGGAAACAATACCTATAATATCAGACTCCTAGTCTAGCATTATCTAATCCAGCAGAACACTAATAACTAAAGGAAGCAGTACTAAACAATATAAATGCCAACCAATGCTTCGTGATCCACTTATCTTAACAACTAACATGCATAGGCTATATCAGACCTTAACACACAATACAACTGGCCAGCATGAAGCTGATTTTGCAGAGTTAACCAGAGGGGGTATAATATTAATAAAAGGTGGTGAAGGATATGGAAAATGAGAGAGATAGGCAGAGGAAAAGATTCTCAGGTACGGAGCGGGGACAGATAGCAAGGGAAAAAAGATGGGTGTGTTCTAGAAACCAGATCTGAGGGAGAGAGTGGCGAGGAACTGTATATATACTCGCACTAGCTCGAGCCGCGTGGGAAAAAAGCGGTTACAAGTCATCTAACCACTAGCAAAGCTTACAGCATGGTAAGGGCCTCTCTCCACCAACCCCCGCGAGGCAGCCAGCCGTGACGTCATCGAGCGGGACAAAAAACACTGCGCGCCCCCTCTCACTCTGTTCTACTCCCTCTCTCTCTCTCCCAGATCCTATCATTACTAGTTAATGATAAATATATACTTTACAATTAAATATATAAAGCCTTGACATGGGCGAAAACAAAGAGCCTTTCTGGACTGCCCATGACACGAGCTTTCATATGAAATAAAGCACACTCTAATACACAAACTGTAGCCCCATCCACTGCCCTGGCGATCCTAGCGAGTCACTGTAGGACAAGCCATGCGGTTCTAACGGAGTGGTTAACGTCACACCCCACCCAAGATTTTTCTCAGAGGCCCCAAGGCTCACAAAAATCTGATGGTTAGAACCCATGCTATATCTCCACTTCCCATCACCCAGCGGCAGTAAAATATCTGGCACAGTTCTTCAACAAAACATTTTTCAAAATTATAACCCTCCCCAACACCATAGGTTAAATTATATGTAGTTATGCTCCTCAAGAGCGAGCTGCTCTAGCCCAGCATTCTGAGAGGAGTGCAACTCAGAATTACTGCTATAACATACTAAAAAAATTCAACTATCAAAGAAAGAGTTTTTATTTGATTTTTATGTTTATAATTTGTTTATTTCGGCTGCACTATAGGGGCAAGCCTAGTTTTTTCTTCTATACCAAACGCTCAACTCCTGCTTTACGACCCAATACGCTGGGCTACAACCGCGAGCCAACAAGCACCAAGCGCAAAATACTATTCAAACTAAAGCAGGAGGCTACCCGTGTGTCAATCTACCCAGGATCATATACCCTTGAACGACCATCTGCAACCACGTAGTCACAACCGGCAATATGGCATATGTGCAGGTTATATACCAATAACCTTAGTGACCACCTGGTCAGCCTCATATTCCGATTGTGAAACTGGTCCAAGAACTTGAGAGGGTGATGATCTGGGTAAACTACAACGAACGGACCATAGGCTGGAACACAGACCTCGAAATGCCTCAGAGCAAGTACAACCGCCAGCAGCTCCTCCTTGACAACAGAGCAGCTCCCCTGGGCCGAATTGTACTTCTCCGAGCAGAAACTAACAGGATGCTCCAGCCCATCATCGTCCTTTTCCACAAGGACGGCACCAGCCCCCACACCACTAGCCACCGTTGCTAGTTGGAAAGGTAGGCTAAAGTCAGGGGCCCTGAGGATCGGGTGAGTGCACAACAGGTGTTTTACTTCTCTAAACACCTTCTCACACTCAGGCGCCCATTTGAACTTCTTATCCTTCCAGTTATCCTCCACCTGAGCTTGACTGTCCCGTTCTCCTTCTCCACCTTGACTGCTAAACGTCATCACAGGCACAGTGAGAGGCTCAGGGGGGTGCCTCCCATACTCCTTCATGGGATTAACATGACATAACTGATTGTGCTTCCGCCTGTCTGGAGTGGCTACCAAGTAAACCAGGTCCGATAGCTCCTCCACCACCCTATAAGGACCGGCGTACTTCGTGGATAATGGGTGACCTACAAGGGGCAGTAGAATCAACACCTCCTGACCCACGTGAAACTCCCTGAGTTCAACCTTGAGGTCGTACCTGTCCTTCCTGAGGGCCTGAGAGCTAGTCAAATTACGGCCAGCCAACTCCAGACTGCGCAACATCCGTTCTCGACTGTTGAGGACACACTTGAGCATAGAACAAGGTTTTTCTGCGCCCTCCCATACTTCTTCAACCATATGGAGAGGCCCTCTGACACGGTGTCCAAAGACAAGCTCATTAGGGCTGAATCCCAAACTCTCCCCAGGTACCTCCCACACAGCAAACAAAACACATGGCAGGCCAAGATCCCAATCCCTCCCACTCTCAAAGCAACAACAACGAAGCACAAATTTCAAGGCTGAGTGCCATCGCTCTAACACACCCTGGCTCTCCGGATGATATGCAGATGACACAACCCCAACAATCCCATGCTGCGGCATTGCTTGTACAAAGAGGCTAGAAGTGAAGTTGGGTCCCCGGACTGACTGAATCCCCTGCGGGTAACCATACCGGGAAAAATACACAAGCAAGCTTCGGACCACCGTTTTCGCCGACCCATTTCTCATAGGGTACGCGTCAGGGTACCTTGTTGCTACATCTCCCGACTGTGCATCACTGTCCTCCTTCAACTCTTTCGTCTTTTTAAGCCCATCCTCTGCCCCTTCAGGAACAGTTACTGGGTCCTCTCCAGACTCGAAATGTGGTCCTAATAATGAGTCCCCGAGAAGGTCCGTTGACACTAAACTCTCAACCGCATCAACTTTCAGCCCCTTCTCGGTACCCTTCCTCCGCTGATCTAAAGATTGTTGACCAGAATGTGACTCCCTGGATGCAGAATCTCCGGTGACAACACACTCCATAGGCTGCCCCGGACACTTCTCAACCCACTCCTGTTCCTCCCTACTCACGTCGGCCGGCTTCTCGACAACGACTAAGGGTGGAGCCTCAGAAGTAGGCCCCGCAAAGTCGTTGCCAAGAAGGAGGTCGACGCCCCCAACAGGCAACTTCTCCACAATTCCTACATCCAGGTCACGAGTCACACCATCAACTTCCACCTTCATTCTCACAAGCGGGTATGACCTTGTCGCATTAACTCCCTGAACCACAACCACCCGCGCCGTATTGACAGGTTTACCAGTGAAATTTCTCAACAGTGTTTGCGATGCCCCAGTGTCACGCAAAATTCTCACCTCATGTTTTCTACCCCCACACTCCACACAACCGAGTCCCCTGTGGTCACTAAAGGCATCACGGACAGGGAATAAGCCTTCCGGATCCTTCTGCACTGGCAGTGTATTTACCTCGGAAGAAATGCCTCTAACAAACTCCGATGTCCTCTTGAACACTCCAATGCCGTGAGCAAAAGACACGGCTGCCGGAGGAGGTCGACTAGGGCACTCATTTGCCTTATGACCCTCCTGGTGGCACCTAAAACACATAAATTTCGGTTTCGGCTTATACTGTGATGTAAAAGGCCCCTGACTTTTCACATACGGTGTGGTGGTAGGTTTGGCTTCAGTTTTAGTTTCATTGCTCTTTGGTTTAAATGTGTCATTGCTACGGGGAGGGGGAGGATAACGGTCCCTAGCACTTGCATCGTACTTCTGTGAGGACCCGCAACCCCGAATCAACGACAGCCGTAGATCAGCCATTTCTGCTGCTTCTACTAGAGTTCTTGGGTTTTTCTCCTTTAAGTTCAAAGTTAGATCACTGCCCGTGCTCTTAAAGAACTGCTCCATCATCATTAACTGCTTAACTCCATCAAACGTTGTTACCTTCTCAGATCGGAGCCAGTTCCCCATAGCATCGGACAAGTCCCGGGCATGTTCCAAAAAGGTGCTATCTCTTCCCTTAGTTACACCCCGGAACTTCAAACGGTACGTTTCTGGTTGCAATTCGTAAGCCCTCAGGACAGCCTCCTTGAGATCCTCATACACAATACACGACTCCAAAGGTAACGCATCGTAGGCTCTAAGACCCTTGCCTATTAATCTAGAGGATACAAGTGCTGCCCATTTATTCTCTGGCCACTGGTGTTCCTGGCACTTCTTCTCAAAGCGTGTGAAAAATTCTGTTACACCACTCTCATCAAACACCGGAACCAGTTTCAATAAGTGCGAGAGAGACTGCTCATGAACACGGTTACCAGCCCCAAGTCGCTGTCCCGTTGTTCTCTACTCGCGACTTCTCTATGTCCATGTCGGCACAGTACCTAGTCGACTCTAAATCCGCTTGGATTTTTGCTAGCTCTATGTGTTCATGACTGATAGTTTTTCTCTCTTCTATCTTGGCTAATTCTAATTGCTGCTGAAGCTCACATGCCCTTTGTTGCTGTTGAAGCTGACATTTTCTCTCTTCGATCTTAGCTAATTCGAGCTGAAGTAATAATTCTGGAGTTAACCCTTGAGGAGGTGAAGGTGCTACAATGTTTGAAATTACCGGTGGTCCCCCCAGGGGCAACCCACCCTGCCAGTCACCACCCACCTGTGAAAGCATACCCGGGGTCGGCAAACTACTGGGATGGCTGGGAGTCGAGTGTAGGGGAAGCATGGCCGAAGGGCTCTGAGCACTCAACCCATCTCGCTCACCAGTCACCCTGCCCAGTACACACGTTATCAAGTTATCCTTGGTCATGCTGCTAGTAACCGCAAGACCGATAGCTGTGGCCAGGCATTGAAGACCGTACCGATCCATACCCTCCAACCGCTCGGCAGTAACAGGCCATTGCAAAAATATCCTAGCATCCTCCTCACAGTTCACCCGATTAACCCTTTCATCATGCTGCTGTTCCTCAGTTTCGACATTACGTACTGTGTCTCCATTCTCCTCTGATCCGGTATAAGACATGATGCTCACAAAAATTTCTCACCACAATATTCAGAAAAGAAGCACCCCAAACTCTTATACCTCAATATACACACAAAAATTCTCGGAAATACTCAAGGGCTATACTATGATGCAAAAAAAAAAAATTCTTGCTGATCCCCGCAAAATATTCCTCAAAACAACAAATGTTCCCTGCTTAATAAATGTAGGTTCACCAAATCCTAGGTAAGGTCGCCATTTGTTACGCCTGGGGTTCAAATATATCAGGGCTCTTATTCATTGGACTAGTAATGGCATAAATGCTACAACGGAAAGCGCTAGCTCCAACCTCTGATGTATATTCCCAGTGAACAAAGAACACAAATACTCTACAGAGTTCTATATGCAATAATAGGCTATCAAACTCTCAATAAATGTGCGTCTACTCTAGGCTTAATGTTATGTGAAAACAGCCTATTACTACCTATAACCGAAGGTGCTTGGTTATGGTATGCAAAGTAAGGTGGTAAGAGAAGTTACAGCTTACGTTACTTTAATCAATAAATGTCAGGCACTCCTGCATGAAAGAAAGTGCACTAAAGTCCTTCAACACTAACAAGGAATCTTCTTTAAATGTTAGATGCTATAAAGATGCTCGTATCGGAAATGGAACCCAAAAAGGCAGGCAGCGGAACAATGCTCGTGCAGGCTATGCACACAAAAAGGCAGAATATATAATGCCGTCGGAGCCAAGAATATCCTAAACACAACAACAATAATAATAATCGCCACGACAATGCAGTATTCCTATCAACAAAAAGAGCCTAAGTCGTTTGTGTCTCAATACATCAAACTAGGCTGCGAAATGGTTGTGTAATCATAAACGGGTATGCATAAAAAGAGTAATTAGGTTAATATACTTAATGTCTACTGTGACTGATAAAGTCTAGCTAGAGTCAATGATACGAGATACTGGTGCGCATGGCATGCCGCATAGCCTAGTGTAAATCACAAGTCTGTGCGTCAAATATTACGTTATAATGAAGGGTAGCTCTCTTGAGAAACCTTAATACCGAAGTATTAAGCGTTCTCCTGGTGTACCTCAAAGACAAAGAATCGAGACTAGAACAGTGCAGAATGGTATAGGCAAAAAGCCCTCATTCGTGCATGCTCTATTCTCAATGGCACACAGACTAGAATTTACTCAATCAACTCCAGTTCTCAGGTATGTCGTGCCGCTTTTAACTGAAGCCAGCACTCATAGGAAACAATACCTATAATATCAGACTCCTAGTCTAGCATTATCTAATCCAGCAGAACACTAATAACTAAAGGAAGCAGTACTAAACAATATAAATGCCAACCAATGCTTCGTGATCCACTTATCTTAACAACTAACATACATAGGCTATATCAGACCTTAACACACAATACAACTGGCCAGCATGAAGCTGATTTTGCAGAGTTAACCAGAGGGGGTATAATATTAATAAAAGGTGGTGAAGGATATGGAAAATGAGAGAGATAGGCAGAGGAAAAGATTCTCAGGTACGGAGCGGGGACAGATAGCAAGGGAAATAAGATGGGTGTTCTAGAAACCAGATCTGAGGGAGAGAGTGGCGAGGAACTGTATATATACTCGCACTAGCTCGAGCCGCGTGGGAAAAAAGCGGTTACAAGTCATCTAACCACTAGCAAAGCTTACAGCATGGTAAGGGCCTCTCTCCACCAACCCCCGCGAGGCAGCCAGCCGTGACGTCATCGAGCGGGACAAAAAACACTGCGCGCCCCCTCTCACTCTGTTCTACTCCCTCTCTCTCTCCCAGATCCTATCATTACTAGTTAATGATAAAATATATACTTTACAATTAAATATATAAAGCCTTGACCTGGGCGAAAACAAAGAGCCTTTCTGGACTGCCCATGACACGAGCTTTCATATGAAATAAAGCACACTCTAATACACAAACTGTAGCCCCATCCACTGCCCTGGCGATCCTAGCGAGTCACTGTAGGACAAGCCATGCGGTTCTAACGGAGTGGTTAACGTCACATTAGTTATGGGATTCAAGTTAGCTTAACGTCCTAGTTATTATTTACTACTTAGTTATTGGATTCAAGTTAGCTTAACGTCCTAGTTATTATTTATTACTTAGTTATTGGATTCAAGTTAGCTTAATGTCCTAGTTATTATTTATTACTTAGTTATTGGATTCAATTAGCTTAACGTCCTAGTTATTATTTACTACTTAATTATTGGATTCAAGTTAACTTAACGTCCTAGTTATTATTTATTACTTAGTTATTGGATTCAATTAGCTTAACGTCCTAGTTATTATTTACTACTTAGTTATTGGATTCAAGTTAACTTAACGTCCTAGTTATTATTTACTACTTAGTTATTGGATTCAAGTTAGCTTAAGAACATAAGAACATAAGAACATAAGAAAATGGGAGTCTGCAGAAAGCCGATTGGCCTAAGCAAGGCAGATCCCTGTCCCACACAACCCCAATTCAATTACAAAGCCCAATTATAGGCTTCACACTCTAATACCCTGAGGATCATCTTACCAAAACGGTTAGAGATTAACGCAGGATTATGGAGGTCTGCAGAGCGCTGATTGGCCCAACCCGGCTGATCCCCCTTCACACCCAACCCTTCTCGTCCATATGCTTATCTAATTTTATCTTAAAGCTCCCTACAGTTTTAGATCCCACTATAGCACTTGGTAGTCCATTCCACCCATCTACAACTCTGTTACCAAACCAATACTTGCCTATATCTTTTCTGAAACGAAATTTATCTAATTTGAAACCATTGGTACGAGTTCTTTCGCTATCACTGAGCTTTAGTACATTTGCCATGTCCCCTTTGTTAATCCCACTAACCCACTTGAACACCTCTATCATATCCCCTCTAACTCTGCGTCTCTCTAACGAATGTAAACCTAATTTCTTCAACCTTTCTTCATACGAAAGATTTCTAATATTATGGATCATTTTTGTCATTCTACGCTGTACCTCTCCAATGAATCTATGTCCATTCTGTAATAAGGACACCAAAATTGGACAGCATAATCCATGTGGGGTCTCACTAATGACAAGTAAAGTTTTAAGATAACATCAGCAGTTCTGTTACTCACACTCCTAGAGATGAACCCGAGAATCCTGTTTGCCTTATTACGAACGCTTATACACTGTTTTCTAGGCTTCAAATCATTGCTAACAAACACACCTAGATCTTTCTCGCAGTCTGAATTTTCTAATTCTAAATTAGCTAGTTTATATTTAACATTTGTTTGCATCTTCCCTATCTTTAACCCGGGAACTGCTGGGAGACTCTTAAGAGTTCCCCTGGCGGACTGCTGGGAGACTCTTTAGAGTGAGTGAAAAAAAAAATCAACTTTTGACATCGAAAAAAAAATATTTTGTTTATTTTTATTTTTTTATTTTTTTATTTTTTTTTGGCCCCTGGGCCATGCAAAATCTCAGTCCTCTACCTTCCCTCCTTCCCCACTTTCCTCCTCTCCTTCAGTTATCACCTATTTTCCCTGTTATTCCCTTATTCTGAGGTATATTTTCGTGCTAACATTAGCGAGTTGCAAGCAGGGTGTTGTCATCACTGATGCAAGCGAGTGCAAGAGAGAGAGAGAGTATCGATCGACTGTGTCTCAGTGGCCTTGGGGGAAATTGGCGGGAAAGCAGCTTGCCTCACCCATACATTATACAACTCGCGGGCTATATCTCCGATTTTGACCATCCAAACGCTGTTTTCACTCGTTTTATTGTTGTTTCAGGTTAATACCTTTATAATCAACCCATAATAGGCGCATATGGATAAGTATTAATGCTATTAATGGTACAATGAATATTTTAGTGACGGAAACACCTCAAATACGTCAGCACAGGGGGACGTTTCCAATTACCCCCATGCGCACTTGTTAGGTTAATACCTTGCATTTGTCAATGTTAAACTTCATCTGCCAATTTACTGACCATTCATGTAAGGTATCTAGATCCCTTTGGAGGCACTCTATATCGCTATCTGAATCAATTGATCTCCCTATTTTAGTATCGTCTGCGAATTTACTTATCCTACTAGTTATACCTAAATCTAGGTCATTTATGTATATAAGAAACAACAGGGGACCTAATACCGATCCCTGGGGGACACCACTTTTGACTGCTCCCCATTCTGACTTGGTACCATTTATGCTGACTCTCTGCTTCCTACCAATTAGCCATGACCTAATCCATCCTAACAACGCCCCACCTATTCCATGTGCCTCAACCTTTCTCATCAATCTCTCATGAGGGACTCTGTCGAAAGCTTTACTGAAATCTAAATATATAATATCATATGACTTGTCATTATCTACTGCTTCATATACCTCTGAGAAAAAACTAAGCAAATTAGTAAGGCAAGACCGTCCCTGAGTGAATCCATGCTGAGAAGAATTGATTAAGTTAAATGTTTCTAAGTGGTTTCTCATTTTCCTAGCAATAATTGACTCTAGTAGTTTTCCTATGATTGAAGTGAGACTAATGGGACGGTAATTGGATGCTATTGATTTATCACCTTTTTTGAAGATCGGAACTACATTTGCAAGCTTCCAAGCTTCTGGAACTATACCTGTTTCTAATGACTTGTTAAATAGAAATGTTAATGGATAACTTAACTCATCTCTGCATTCTTTTAATACTCTAGCATATACCTCATCAGGACCAGGCGATTTATGAGGTTTCAGTCTGTCAATTTCCTTAACCACATCATTTCTACTTATAGTAACCGTACTTAACCTATTTTCTATACTATCGCTGTATACCTTACGGACTTCTGGAAACTGTGCCAAATTTTCATTAGTGAAAACGGAAAGAAATTGACTATTTAATGTACTGCACATTTCTAAATCACTTTCTGTCAATTTTCCTATAGAAGTTTTAAGGGGACCAATTACATCTCTAACCTTGGATTTATATAGTTGGTAAAAAGCTTTAGGATTATTTTTTGAGTCATTGGCAACCTTAATTTCATAATTTCTTTTTTCTTTCCTAATATCCTTTTTTACCTGTCTTGATAGATTCTGATAGTAAGCAAGTAGGTGAATTTCGCCTTTTCTAATTTTTCTATATATTCCTCTCTTTTGTCCTAGAAGATCTAATAGTCTATTATTCATCCATTTGGGTTGGTTCTGTGTTGATCTAAATTTTCTTTTGGGGATATTTATTTTGCGCATTGAATACTGACTTGATAAAATTATCGTATGTATCTACCAAGTTTGACGTCTCCTCCTGACTTAAGATGACAGGTGCCTGAGAAAGGATACACTCATTTGGACACCTGGATCGACTTAATTTTTTGACCATAGGGTCCGCTAACAGGGCTTCTCTTAACCCACCATAATTGGCTTTTCTGAAGTCAGGTATTAATGTTGTATTCTCTCTGGTATTACCTTTCCATTGTATATTAAAATACACAGAATTGTGATCACTATTTCCTAGGTGGTCCCCGATTTCTACACTATTTATCATATGTTCATTGTTACTGAAAACTAAATCGAGAATATTATCACCTCTAGTTGGCGTATCTATGAATTGAGTTAAAACACTATCTTGTACTACCTCAATAAACTCCTTTGAATCAGAGTCGCCTATTTGTTGCTGCCAATCTATATTAGGGAAATTAAAATCCCCCATAATGCACACGTTGCTAAGCCTTGATGCTATTTTAATTTCCTCCCATAATGATGTTCCGTCATTTCTACTCATATTTGGCGGTCTATACATAACTCCAATAACTAAAGTCTCACTACCTTCGTTAACTTCTACCCAAACACTTTCATTTTCATTATTTACTCTAATACCTGATTTAGTACAGCTTTTTAATGAACTCCTGACAAACACTGCTATACCGCCACCCCTCTTACTTGTTCGGTCATATTTAAACAAACTATATCCCGGTATATCAAACTCTGCTAAAAATGCCTGGTTTCTGTATTAATCCATGTTTCAGTTAGCGCTATTATATCTATATTTTCTTTGCTAACCAGTGCTCTAAGTTCGTTCATTTTGTTACATAAACTCCTGCAATTTGTATAATAAACACTCAAACTATTACTTGTATTTGCAACTATTTTTCTATTGTTTTTAACTAATTTATTTTTACCTGTTGAACTACTGGACCTAGACGGAACATCTACGCTATCAGAATGTTCGTTATTACTATCAATTTGATGTGGCTGGGATTCTATTTTACTTACACATTCTATTTTTTCTATTTTACTTAACGTCCTAGTTATTATTTACTACTTAGTTATTGGATTCAAGTTAGCTTAACGTCCTAGTTATTATTTACTACTTAGTTATTGGATTCAAGTTAGCTTAACGTCCTAGTTATTATTTACTACTTAGTTATTGGATTCAAATGTGTTTACAATTTACGATCCTGTGCAATTTAAGTCTTCAATAGATAATAGCTACTTTGTTTCTTAACCACTCATTCACGAGTATATTGAAAAATATAACGTGTTATTAAATTTATATTTCATTGATATATCAGATGAGGATTTTCTATGCCATCCTTTTGAGCAGCAAAATTGTATAGTTTCACCTCCCATCTTGCCCCCGCCCCCCCCCCCCCCGCCCCCCCCCCCCCCCCCCCCCAACACAGTGCCTCACATTTCAAATGCACTCTTCTCTTATTTTCCTACTTTTGTGAATTTATTTAGGACTAGCCTTGAAATCGGCACTAGCAATACGATACTTTTGGGAAAGGGCTATGAAGGCCATGCGGCATTATACGCCCTATCGTTGAGAGTCTAGCATTATCGTAGGACTTGGCACATTGTAAAACAAAAAATAATAATAATAATAATGATAATAATAATGAGCACATCATTTTAAATAGAATGATATTTATAAAGTGTTCTGTGTTCAAATTAACATACATAAGTGTTCTATGTATGTGTAAAATTGTCGTTACAATTTAACGTTTGATATTTACAGTGTCGGCAGGAGTCTCCATCTAGTGCGGCAAAACATGATAACATTCGAATGTCTAAGCTTCATTCGATAATCTCGGGTCCTTACAAGAGTACAGGTTACGAGGTTAAGAAGAAAAGTTTGAAAAGGAAGGCTAGTCAAGGAGACCAACTGTCTAAAACTTTTACCCTACCCTTCCCTGATCCCTTTAACACGAAGGCGTCATTTTAACTTTATTCTGGGTACCGTTATATTACTTTGTTTATAGTTAGACAAAAGTGCGCGCAATGAAAAGGTTACAAACAATGTCAGCTAATTCTTCGACCATCCTAAAATTACTAAAATTGAAAAAAAAAAAAAAAATCGTAGAATGAACATTCTTTAACTCTTCTTTCACAATCCCCCCCCCCTCTCTCTCTCTCTATATATATATATATATATATATATATATATATATATATATATATATATATATATATATATATATATATATATACAGGTATATGTCTTTCCAGAATGAGGTTTGGTATCCTAGACCCAATCTTTGCCGTTTCTGTCTGTTTTTTTTCCCTGTACTACTTTTCCTTCTTCAGTGGCGAGAGGCTAGAATTAATCCTTCTCCCCTTGTAAAATTCGCCTACTCGACGAGACAGAGAAAGCTGCGAGGGAACGCATAAGTGGTTCAAGACCCTAAGAATTGGAACTTTTAATGTTGCTTCTGTTCGGGCTCTGCCTTGAGTAGGTCACCCCCAGTTATAGGGCATGTGTCTGAGTATATATACAGTATACATACTGTACATGTATGTATGTATATACTTAGGTTCCGTAGCTATACTGTTGTGGACGACCATCGTTCACTTCCCCAACCAATTAACTCTGATGATCCTCAGAGTTCTGTCCTGTCTCCAGTTTTCTTTCTAGTATTCATTATTGATCTTCTCAACTGTACCTTTAGTTCTATCAACTCATTTGCTGATGACTCTACCTTACACTATTCATATAGTTTTCCACAACGACCCACCACACAATTACTGCAAAACTCACGTGATAAGGCCATTGCTCACCTATCCTTTGATTTATCAATTATTATTTCCGACTGGGGCAGAGAGAATCTTGGTACTTAAAATGCTTCTAAAATTCATTTTCTCCATCTATCTACCCGTCACAATCATCTACATGACTATCCTTTACTTTTCAACAAAGCAGAAATGAACCCTTCATCTTCTCTCAATATTCTTGGTGTTTTGTTTTCTTCTGACATTTAATGGAAAGACCATATTATCGCACTTGACAAAACAGCTTGCCACAAGGTAGGTGTGCTCAACTATCTATGTGGGTTCCCCACCATCACACAGCTTCTTGTTCTTTAGAGGCACAGTGAGTCCATGTATCAAGTATTGTTCGCATGTGTGGGAAGGTTCCACCCATACCGCATTTTTTGATAGGGTTTCTCAAAAATGTATTTTATCTCATCAATTTACCTTCTCTTACTAACTCCCTAAAATCTCTCTATGCACCTCAATGTTCCAACTCCCTCACTCTTCTACCATTACTTTAATAATCAATGTTCTTTAGAGCTTTCTCAGTGGTTACCTCCTCCCTTACGGAGAGTAGGGGACACCCTCCTTTTTGCATATATTCCCATCCCTAATCTGCTCTCCTCTCTAACTCAAGAATGAACCGAATTTTTCAGTCTTTCTTCTGTTCATTAAGTAAGCATTGGAAATCCCACACTGAGTCTGTCTTTCCCTCATCCTACGACTTACACTGCTTCAAGTTCCGTGGGTCCAGACATGTTGACTTTAATGTACCTTAAACTTGGCTCTCTTTCACTCTTTGGGGTGGACGCTTTTTACAGGCTGCTATGTCCATGGCTCCTTCATGTACCTATAATAATACAAATATAAACATATAAATAAAAAGATATATACCTTTGAACATCAAACCTTCATTTATTTTTTCAAGGCATCTTCAGGACAATACATAAACACAGGGGAAGACGTAGGCTTAAATACACATCCTTAAACATCTGTGACATGCTACCTATACACTAAACAAAAAGAACCCAAACACAAACACAGAGCTATACAATATATATATATATATATATATATATATATATATATATATATATATATATATATATATATATATATATATATATATATATATATATATATATATATATATATATATAATAGCCTATATATATATATATATATATATATATATATATATATATATATATATATATGTGTGTGTGTGTCTGTGTGTGTGTGTGTGTGTACTTGAATAGTTAGCCTTACCCCACCTAACTCACCTAAACGGTCTGAGGTCAACCTACCAGATGTTGTAGTATACAATCAGACGATCTGTACATGGGTTATTTGTTCTTTATATATGTACTTGTTTTATGTTCTAGGAGGATATATACAATGACGTTATCTATTTTGTAAAGACCATAATTTAGATTTATAGTGTTGTTATAGCCTACACTCTGATCTAGGCTGCTTTGGCAAAAGGTCTTTCATAATAATCAGCCTGGTCAGTAGATCATCTTAGCCTCATTCTAATTTATATTACGGTCATGTGGTAGTTTGTATATATATATATATATATATATATATATATATATATATATATATATATATATATGTATTGTTGTGAAGTCGCCCAAGCACCACAAACAGCTCCGGAAGGAGCAAGTGAAACCCACAAGCCTGATACACCTGAAGACCCCCAAACCCCCTACAGCCCCCTTCATAGACAAGACCTCCGGTAGTAAACCCCAGGAATGGGCGGAGCTTTCCCCACCCTCCAGCTCCCACATAGGGCAAGGTAAAGTCATCCAGAAGATGACATCAAGGCTAATCGACTATGTTATTGGACAAAGCACTCTCCCGGGCCACCACCCAATTTACTGGCCCAGAATTACAGAAGACGGAAACACAGTCACTGAAGGGAAAACACGGTCATTGGAAACCACCAAATGATCCCCCAAACTGACGGATCAAGGTCCAAGGACACTAATGCTGGAAGCCCAGGGATTGACCTGTGGCGGAAACTAGGATCGTCTGGAAAGCCTAATAAGGACCACCACTCGCTTCTCAAGACACAGTCTGCTCTGCTGTTCCCCTGAAACCAGTCTTCCAGCAGCATCCAGCTCCTCCTTCTGTAGTTACTGTCCCAGCAAAGAGCTCACAAAGAGGCAACATAAAAAGTAATGATTTCACAACTGAAGACGAATGTTCGGGGTTGCCCCTGAGCCTTTCCCAGGAACTGCTGCAATTGCCTCCCTCCATAATTTGTTCCGAGTTACTGGAACAGCAGGCACTAATACAATGGAACACCCTTGGCGACCATGACTCACATTTTAAGGAGCTGACCACCCACCAGGAGACTGAGCTGCCCCAGGTTTTGTGGAGGGGAAGGCAGATTGAGGCAACCAAGGACCACCAGGGACGAGGTTCGAGGCCAGAGGACCACCAGGGACAAGGATCGAGGACCGTGGACGACTAGGGGCGACGATCGAGGACCGAGAACTACCAGGGACGACGATCAAGGACAGCGAGAACGGAGGACCACCAGAGACAATGATCGAGGACCGAGGACCACTAGGAACAATGATCGAGGACACCGAGGACCGAGGACAACCAGGAACGAGCATCGGGGACTGAGGGCAGACAGGTACATAAAGGTAGATCCGAGAAGAACCAAGAATTTGAATAAAAAGCGTTCCGTGAATTCCAAATCCAAAACTTTGAATGTTTTCTATGCAAACGCTCGTAGCATGCGCAATAATTTTTCAGATTTAGAGGAACTAGTGTTTACGGAAAATTACGATGTTATTGGCATAACAGCATTTTGGCTCAATACAGAAGACAGAGACTTTTTAGCAGAATATTCACTTCCCGGTTATGTAATGTTTGAGAAAAGCCGAATTAATAGAAATGGAGGTGGAGTTTTATTTTTTATCAAAGAAAGTCTTGACCCGACCCTCTTGTCAAAACCTCACATCCTTTGTGCTAATAAAGAATAATAAAGGCACAACAATAACACTTGCACTAATATACAGACTTCCAGCTCAATCAGTGCAAATTGACCCGAGAAATTTATGAGCAAATTGCAGACCTAAGTAACTCGCAAGATACCGTAATTTTTGGCGACTTCAATTTACCTGTGACCAAGTGGGGAGATAGAATTACTTCACACTCTGGACAAGACCTGTATGCAAACTTGCAAGATAGTTCTCTATATCAATTTGTTAGATCTCCAACCCATGGAAATAATGTCTTTGACCTTGTACTTTCAACATAAGAAGAATTGATAGAGAATTTGAATGTCGGTGATAAATTCAGTAACAGCGACCATCGTACGATAACTTTCAGTTTAAAGTTTACCAGTAACGAACCAAATAACAGCATCGAGAAAGTCCCTAATTTCAAGCAAGCAAACTTTCGTAAACTTAGAGCAATGTTTAACCCTCCTGGCCCGGGTGTCATTTTAAAATGACACCACGAAATAAGGGCCGGTGCCCGGGTGTCATTTTAAAATCCGTAAGCTTGAAAGCCTATTCAGCTTGGTCTGAATGCTGTGTGTCCGACGTATGTAAACAAAGCCGATTGTTACGTCACCGCACCTCCGAAAACAAGAAAGAGAAGACTCGTTTGTTATTGTATGTCTGTATGTCGTTGTTTCAGTAGTGAAAAGATCGTCGTATTGCTAACATCGCCTGAAAGTGCTCTCCACTGAAATCGTCATCACAACTGAACCAGTTGACTTAGAGAGCTCTACTCAACGCCAGTCTACAGATTGGAAACCGCAAAACATTTATAGATGCGTGGAAAATTTCTAGCAGTTAAACTAAACAAAAATACGGTAGCCTAGGCCTAGACGTTTTTAGGCCAGATCGCCCGGGTAGCCCACACTGTCATTGTGAGAGCCTGCCTGGGCCAGGAGGGTTAAAGAAACTGACTGGAGCTTTTTAATTAACAATTACAACATAAATACATCTTGGGAATCATTCGCAAACACTTACCTAAGAGCAGTGCAAGACTGCATACCATCGAAAATACGACGTACAGGCCATAATAAGCCCAAATGGTGGAATAAAGATATTTCAAACTGTCTGGTTGCTAAAAAGTTTGCGTATGATAGATTAAAATATTCACAAAATGACGAAGAATGGGTGAAATTTGTAGAACTACGACGCAAAGCCAAAAGGTTAATTAAGCAAAGTAAAAAGACCCTGGAGTTACATGTTGCGATTCAAAGTAAAATAAACCAAAAATAATTCTATAGTTATATCAGAAAGAAGAGAGTAGTTACTTCAACTGTTGGACCGTTAGTCAATGAAAATGAAGAATATACCAAAGACGAAGTACAAGTGAGTAATGCCCCCAATACCTTCTTTGCATCAGTTTTTACAACAGAAGACCTCATTGATATCCCTACAGCATCGCCGATTCAGATAGATAATTCTGATGTTCTAAGCAATATCACCATTACAGAGAGAGAAGTATTGAAATGTTTAGACAAACTCAAGGTAAATAAAACGCCTGGACCTGATACAATCTCACCTAGAGTTCTAAAGGAAGCTAAGGATGAGCTCTCCAAACCACTGACATTGCTATTCAATAAATCCTTGCAGTCTGGAACTATGCCTGATCAGTGGAAGCTAGCTAACGTAACACCAATTTTTTAAAAAGGCAGCAAATCCCCGCCCAGTAACTATCGTCCAATTAGCTTAACCTCAGTTGTATGTAAAATGCTAGAAACGCTCATAAGAGACAGACTCGTAAACCACTTAGAGGAAAATAACATACTTAAAGATACTCAACACGGCTTTCGTAGCAAACGTTCCTATTTAACAAACCTCTTAGACTTCCTCCACGATATCCTCAACCTCTATGATGAGAGTAAAGCTGTAGATATTAAATACCTTGATTTTCAAAAGGCCTTTGACAAAGTTCCCCACAAACGTTTACTGCTAAAACTAAAAGCGCATGGAATACAAGACTGTGTGTTGAAATGAATAGCAAATTGGCTCCGCGACAGAAAGCAAAGAGTAGTCATTAACGGTAAGGCATCTAATTGGACCAATGTAAGTAGCGGGGTACCCCAGGGAACGGTACTAGGACCAATTATCTTTCTAATTTACATCAACGACATAGATGAGGGTCTCACCTGTACAATCTCAAAATTTATTGACGATACAAAAATTGCAAATAGCGTACTCTCAAAAGAACAAGTTGACGATATGCAACACAATCTAGATAAGTTGTCACATTGGGCCCAAATTTAGCAAATGAGTTTCAATGCGGATAAATGTAAAGTACTACATATCGGATACCAAAATGAGAACGCAAACTATTCGATGAATGGCACTCAGCTTAACCCTGCTCAGGCGTATTGGCCCGATATGGGCCAAAAAATATACGTAAAACAGGTTTTTCGCAAATATTTCACGGCCGGAGGCCGATGTCACGAAGTTTTGAAGACGAGCAGTCAGTCTGCATAGTCCTACAACTGGGAGAGGGTGTTAGCCGCCACTCTCTCTCCTCCCATTTCCTGTACCAACCTGTCCGGTCACCATATGGGGTCCATAATCCCAAATGTGTACTACAAATTTCCCCTTCCTATCAAACTTTTGTTTAGCCCCAGAGTTCTGCCTTGTTGTCACCCAAGACCCTCAGCCATCCCCTCCACAGCCCTGCAACCAAATTAATCCAGCTTATGTAATGTATGAGATATGCCTCACTTTTGTTGACCCTTTTTTTTCACTACTTTTTATTTTTATTTTTTTATATATGACTTAATATTTACAGTAGAATAATTTGCTTTTAACATAATATTAAGCAGTAATTATAGTTTCTATTGGTAACAAGAAATTTAAAATCCATCAATCAGATTTCGGGTGAGAGCTGTTTAAAGTGCCGGTCCCCATATGGGGCCACATTGCTAATTTTGTTACACTTCTGGAACATTGCCTGAGCAGGGTTAAGAATGTAAACAGAGAAACCGATCTGGGGGTAACAATATCGAGTAACCTAGAACCGAGTCAACAATGTTCAGAAGTTGTTAAGAAAGCAAACAAAATAATTGGCTTTATAGGCAGGTCATTTGAGCATAAATCCAAAGAAGTTATCCTAACCCTTTACAATTCCTTAGTCCGTCCTCTTCTGGATTACTGCATTCAATCCTGGTGCCCTTATTACCAAAAAGATATAGACAAGCTAGAACGAGTTCAACGTAGAGTTACCAAAATTATACCTAGCCTAAAGAACAAACCATACGAGGAGCGTCTTAGAGAATTAAATCTATTTCCTTTAACCCAGCGCAGATTAAGAGGCGACTTAATTCAAGTGTTCAAAATCATCAAAGGCATCGACAATAATTATGAACTGTAGTAAATACTTCACTATCGACCAATCTAATTACACGCGGGGAAACGTTTGCAAAATTATCGGTAAATCTTTTAACTCGCACGAATCTAAGAATTTCTTCTTCAATCGAGTTTTCAACTTGTGGAATGGGCTTCCCCAAGACGTTATAGACTGCAGCACCGTTGATTCATTTAAACTTCGCCTAGACAAATATCTTGCATCAAACCCGCGACTGACTGCGTTTGTAAATTAATAACTTATTTTATCCCCCCCTCATTTACTAACCCATCTGTCCCCTACTAACTTCCTAATCCTGCCACGGACATTAGTTCCAGGGCAGTAGTTCCCTTTTCAATGTTCCCTTACCCACTCCAAACCACTGTTTGGACAATTGATCCTCAGTGTTTTGGTGGACAAGCAGCCTAGAAGGGTCACCAGACCTGTTGTTGCTTGATTTCCTTTGTACTTCTTTGTACACCATACTACTGAGGCCCCCCCCCCCCCTCCCTTTCGAAAAAACCCTGCTGCCAACTTTTCTCGCAGAGTGACCTACCTGTGTAGCTGACTGATGAAGGTGCAGCTGACAACTAGGTGATATGCAGACCCGAGACGCCCTGGCCCAGTAGGACCAGCCCCATCACCTGTTGTTACAGTAACTGTTGTAATAGACAACTATAGGACCGTTAGATAGTCGATAGAATACTTCCAATAGTACTGATAGACATTTGATAAGGCTACTCGCTTGATCCACATACATCGAGAGACCTTTTGATCATTCACTGTAAAATTGCTCAATTTACATACTGTAGATTAGCTCCCCTAGCAGTCATCAAATTAATTAGTTAAATGTCTCCATGTCTGAACAATTTTGTTTTGCCGAGTTAGCGACTTAGTTACCTAGAGCCCTCGCTTGCGACTCAGCATTAATATTGACAAGCTAGATGATAGGAGTTTAATTAGCTTAGTAAATGAGCTAGCTTTGTCCTATAACCAACAATGTCAAGATAGGATCCATTGAGCCCTCAGCAACCAATAATAATATATGAAATCTAAAGATAAGAGTCTAGAGTTGAGAAGTATATTGTTCACGTTAGACACCCCACCCAGGCATACGAGGCTCCGAAAGATAATCGAGTTCTATGGAACACAAGTACGAGCTAACTTATTTTCATACGTAATTACGAGAATACACACGAGGAGTTGCCACAAAAAGATGTTCAATGTCAATAATAATACCAAAAGATTAAACACTTACCCATAATAAGAGATTGGTACTTACTGTTCCATAAAATATATATAGTACTGTTCACGAGAAAGATAAACCAGATTAAGGACTCATCATAACAGAAGATTAAATGCTTGTTTATGAGAAGATATTTAAGACTTGCATATAGAAAAAAGATTAAGCACTTGCCAGTAGTAAACAATTAATTCCTGTAATTAATATATTGAATGAATAGAATGCTGTTTAAGTTAAGTTAATAATTATTGACTGTGGCTTACGGGTCCTGCCTTTTACTAAGATACTATATTGTATGCTTCCATTGATTGCATTGTATTGTACTCATTGTATATTTATGTTACCATTTGTATATATATATACAGTATATATATATATATATATATATATATATATATATATATATATATATATTTATATATATACTGTATATAATTTTTTCCCCCCTGGGGGTTAGGGAATAGAATATGCCCCACGTGCCTTCTGCGTGTCGTAAGAGGCGACTAAAGAGGTTGGGTCGGTGGGCTTGCGACCCCCACCCGGAAAAAATATCGAAGCAAGGAAAAACGAACGAACAGCCTCGGATGCGGACGGAACCAACGTTGACGAACCACGACCGACTAAGGACATGCCTTCGGACATTCTGAGAATGGCTACGTGGAATGTTAGTGGCATGAATGATGGCACAAAAGAGAGAGAGGTTCTGGAAGTGTTAGTGAATGCCAGGCTGGATGTATGTGGAATGACAGAGACCAAATGGAAAGGTTCAGATGTGAGAGAGTGGGAGTGTGGAATGGGTGTGTGTGCTGGAGTGAGTGAAGGAACAGCGAGAGAAGGTGCATGTTTGTTTGTAAGTAGCAAATGGAAGGAATGTGTAAGAGAGTATGGGTCTGTGGGTTCAAGGATTGTGTGGGTGAGAATGAAAGTAGGAATACAAACGTGGGTGATTGTATGCGTGTATGCCCCGACAGAGGATATACTTGAAAGAAAGAAAGAGGAGTTCTGGATGAATGTGGAGGCGTGCCTGGAGAAGTTTGACAAGAACGAAAGAATATTTCTGATTGGGGATATGAATGGTAAGGTGGGTGATAGGAAAGTTGAGGGAGTGGTGGGAGGGTGGGGGGTACCATCAGAGGTGAATGGGAATGGTAGTGCACTTGTGGACGTATGTGTGGGGAGGAGGCTGTGGATAGCCAACACCTTCTTCCGACACAGAATGATCCACAGGTACACGTGGAAACGGATGTTGACGATGAAGGATAAGACAGTGGTGGAACGAAAGTCATTGATTGATTATGTATGTGTGGATGAACGAATGAAGAAATCTGTGATGGATGCTAGGGTGTATAGGGGTATTGGAGGGGGTCTGTCTGATCATTATGTAGTGGTAGCTAAGGTTAGGATACAAAAGAAGTGGGTGAGGAGAGCGGGAGGGAGGCGAGAGGAGGGTGGAATGGTGAGGAGGGTGGAGAGGTTGCAGGAGGAGGAAATCAGGGAGGAGTACAGGAGAGCAGTGGAAAGACGACTAGGTGGGTTCGACCTGGAAGTTATGGAGGAAGTGGAGGAGATGAGCAAGGTGTTTAAGGATGAGATCTGTGCAGCATGTGAGGAGGTGTGTGGAGTGAGGAGAAGAGGGAGGGGAGTGAAAGGTACAGCATGGTGGACAGAAGAGGTAAGAATAGCTGTGGAAGAAAAGAAGAAAGCATATAGAGAGTGGTTGGGTAGTAGAGGGAATGAAGATTCCGAGAGACAGAAACGAGCGAGGTACGTGGAGAGTAAGAGGGTGGTGAAGAGAGTAGTGAAGGAAAGTAAGAGAAGAGTAGATGAGGAATTTGGAAGGAATCTGAGTGTAAAATGGAGGGAGAGTAAGAAACTGTTCTGGAAAGAAGTCAAGAAAGTTAGGGAAGGTAGCAAGGGAAACAGTAAGGGTGTGAAAGATAAGAATGGGAGAATGCTAGCCGAGAAGCAAAAGAGAGTCGAAAGATGGAGGGAGTACTTCAGTGAGTTGCTAAATGAAAGGAATGAAGAGCCAGCAAACATAGCTGGATATGGTATGGGAGGGAGAAGAAGAGAAGTAGTGGAGGAGGAGGTGGGGATCAGGAGGTCAGAAGTGTGGGAAGCCATGAAAAGAGTGAAGTTGGGGAAAGCACCAGGAACAGATGGAGTGTGTGGGGAAATGTTGAGGTATGGTGGTGAGATAGTGATAGAATGGGTATGGAAAATGTGCAAACTAGCATGGGAGAAGGGGAGTGCACCCGATGACTGGAAGACTGGCATAATAGTCCCCCTATATAAGGGCAAAGGGGAAAGAGGAGTGTGTGGTAACCACCGAGGAATATGTCTTCTAAGCGTAGTAGGGAAGGTATACAGTAGGGTAGTGATTGAGAGAGTGAGAGTGAGAACGGAGAAATGGATAGGCGACGAGCAGGGAGGTTTTAGGAAGGGAAGAGGATGTGTAGATCAGATTTTTACCCTGAATTGTGTTGTGGAGAAGTATCTGGAGAAGAAACAAAAGGTGTATGTTGCCTTTATGGACTTGGAGAAGGCCTATGACAGAGTGGATAGAGAAGGTTTGTGGAAAGTACTTAGAATATACGGAGTAGAGGGCAAGTTGCTGAAAGCAGTGAAGAGCATGTATGAGGGTGCAAAGGCGGCAGTACGTGTGGAGAGTGAGCAGAGCGAGTTCTTTGACCTGAATGTTGGTTTGAAACAGGGGTGTGTGATGTCCCCGTGGTTGTTTACTGTATATATGGATGGAGTTATGAAAGAAATACTATCAAGAGCAGTGGATGTTGGTGTATCGCTGAAAAGGGAGGGAATTGAGTGGAAGCTACCTATACTGCTGTTTGCGGATGATACAGTTCTGATGAGTGATAATGAATGGGAGTTGCAGGGTCTGGTAAATGAGTTTGGAACAGTGTGCGAAAAACGGAATTTGAAGGTAAATACGGGGAAGAGCAAGGTTATGGTCTTCGAAAGGGGTGAAGTCACAGAGTGTGAGGTGAAGCTGAACGGTCAGGCTATGGAGATCGTCAACTCTTTTAACCCTTATTTAGCGGCGAGCAACATAAGTCGAGTTAAAAAAAGCTGGACTATGTGGCGGCGCTCGACATAACTCGAGTGGCAATTTCAGCACGTAATGTGGCTGAGAGAGAGAGACAAGTGGTGGCAGGAGACTAGCGAGCGTATGACTGCTCCAGACCACCGCGGCGAACCTACTGACACAAATCTCAGCTCCCTCCTCCCTCTCTCACTCGCTACATACTCAATTATGTACTGAAAGTACCGAATTACCTGCTTTTTGCACTCGCGTTGCACGGTTATTGCAAGAAAACTATCCATCATACAAGGATCGTTATGGTGTCATTCGAAAGCTCTGTTTATGCCCTTTCAGGGATAGGTACTTGTTTTACGTTCTGGGTCTTATTTAGGCATGAAAATGATCACGTAAACAGCCCTATTTTGGCTAAAAACACCCCGCTGTGCGGTACACATAAATAAACCGCATAGGCCGCTCGTAAGGTGTTAAGTATCTGGGCAGTGTGTTGAGTAAAGATGGGACTATGGATGAAGAGGTGCGGGAGAGGGTACAACAGGGGAAGAGGGTTGTAGGAACGCTAAAAGCAGTAACAAGAAATAGGGTGGTCAGTATGGAAGTGAAGAAGTCCTTGCATGACAGTGTGGTAATCCCGACACTGACTTACGGAAGCGAAGCATGGACGTTGGTTGAGAGACTCAGACCAAGAGTGAGAGCAGTGGAAATGAATTACTTAAGGAGTGCGTGCGGAGTTACATGGAGGGATAGACAGACTAATGAGGAAGTAAGAAGGAGGTGTGGTGTGGAGGTAGATGTGCTGGAAAGTGTGAAAAGGAACAACTTGAGATGGTTCGGCCATATGGAACGTATGGAAAGCGAGAGAATGACTAAGAGGGTGTACGAGAGCGAGGTGGAGGGACAGAGGGGGAGAGGTAGACCGAATATGAGGTGGAAGGATGGAGTGAGGAAGTACATGAACGAAGGCGGTGCTGGTTGGGGGGAGGGGCGTCGACTGACTGGGGACAGAGGTGCATGGGGGCGGTTCGTTCGTGGCCACCCCTTCGGGGATCACGGCGTCAGGCAATAGATAGATAGATAGATATAATTTTGTTTTTATGTGGGTGAGGGAGACAAAAGGCAGAACTACTTATATCGAGTGCCTTCCTCAGAGTTGAAATAGTGACAGGGCTAATATCAAGGGACGGTCGAGCCAAAATGCCTGGACACACAGAGTTTGAAGCAATTTAAGTCATAGGAAGAGGGAAAAACTGATTTTGGGAGAGAGTTCCAGAGCTCAGCAGTTGAATAGAAGAAAGACAGAATAATGTTTCACTCTTGGATTGGAGAGTTGCACAGAGTAGGGGTGGGATTGTGTTGCAAGACGGGTACTACGTACCCTACGTAGAGGAGGTGGTATACACTGGGAAAGCTCTGAGAAACATTGATTATTGTAGTAGCGATACAATAGTGAGAGAAATGCAATATTGCGGCGAAGCGAGAGCGATTGCAGAGAGTTGGTGAGTAGACCGGAGTTAATGATACAAAATGCTTTCCTTTCTACTTTGTCTAGGAGTGTGGTGAGATGATCCTCCCCACACATGTGAACAATACTCAATACAAGGACGCACTGTAATATGGTCCTTCCAAGTGAGAGCAGAAGAAAAAGAGTCACTGAGAATATTGAGAGACGAAGAGGTATTGATTTTTGAATTGTTGAAGTGTAAGGGATAGTCCTCTGGGAGTTCCGGACGGGTAGTGAAATGAAGAAATTGGGATTTGGGGAAGCATTAAAGGTAACAAGGTTTTCTCTGCCCCAATCGGAAATAGTAGTTAAATCAGAAGATAAGTGTAGCATGGCTTCATTATGTTTGTTTTTGAGGAATTGCTGGTTAGTGCATTCAGGAAAACTAATTGAGTAGTGTAAGGTAGAGTTGTCTGCGTATGAATGGATTGTACTAGAGGGACAGTTGAGAAGATCATTTATGAAAATTAGAAAGAGTATGGGAGAGAGGACAGAGCCTTGAGGAACACTGGAGATGATAGGACGAGGAAGTGAGCGATGGCCATCCACAACCGCAGCTATGGAACGGCCGGAAAGGAAATTAGAGACAAAGGCACAGATGGAGGGATAGAAACCGGAGGAGAGTAGTTCAGAAATTAAAGATTTGTGCCAGACTCTATCGAAAGCTTTCGATATGCGTGCAATATAAAAGGTCTCACCGAAGTCCCGAAAGGAGGATGACCAAAGAGTTAGTATAATATGAAAGAAGATCTACTTTGTCAAGAAGTTCTGTGTGAGAGGATCCTCCCCACACGTGTGAACAATACTCACTACGTGGATGTACTTTGCCCCTGTACAGAGAAAGAAGCTAAGCAGGGGTAAAGAACCCCAGGAGGCGATTGAGCTCACCTAGCTTCTGGGAAGGTGTTTTTGCAAGAGTGGTAATATTATCTTTCCAAGAGAGATCAGAATAAAAAGAGACACCAAGAATATTAAGAGAACATGAAGTGTTAATTTGTATGTTGTTGAAGAGTAGTACAGATGGAGAAATTTAGTTTTGGAAGCATTGAAAGTAAGGTTTTCACTGCCCCAATTTGAGATTGTAGAGATAAGAAGGTAGGTGCTTTATGGCCTCCTTACGTGAGTTTTGGAGTACCTGCTGTGAATGATGTTGTGGAAGGTTAGACGAATAGTGTAATGTAGAGTCGTCAGCATACAAGTGAATCAGGCTGGAGGTGCAGTTGAAAAGGTTGTTAATGAATATTAGGAAGATAATTGGAGATAGGACAGAACCCTGAGGAACACTAGAGATAGTAGGTTGAGGAGGTGAATGGTGGCCATTCACAACCACAGCTATGGAATAGCCGGAAAGGACATTAGAGACAAAGGCACAGATGGAGGGATAGTCACCGAAGGAGGGTAGTTTGGAAATTATTGATTTGTGCCAGACTCAATCGAAGGTTTTCGATATGTTTAGCGCAATAGAAAAAGTCTCACCGAAGTCCTGAATGGAGGATGACCAAGAGTTAGTAAGATAAGAAAGAAGATCACCAGTAGAGTGGCCCTTCAGGAAGCCATACTGGAGGTCTAAGAGTAGGTTATGGGAAGATAAGTGCTTAAGAAATGTTGAGGTATGAATAGTTTTAAAAACATTAGAGAAGCAAGAAATGAGAGCAATTGGACGATAGTTGGAGAGTTGAGGGTGGTCACCCTTCTTTCGGACAGGTTGAATGAGACCGAACTTCCAGCAAGAACGGAAGGTGTTAGAGGAGAGACAGAGACGGGACAGTTTGCCTAGGCAGGGAGTCATTACGGAAGCACAACTTTTTAGTACAACAGGAAGAACACCGTTCGGTCCGTACGCCTTCTTAGTATTAAGCCCAGAGAAGGTGGAAAATACATCCTTGGAAGAGATTATGATGTTAGGCATCAGTAGGAGAGAGAGGGGTGGAGAGGGAGGAATATCACTAGAATCTTGGGAATGTGTGGAGGTTTTGGCGAAAGTGTTAGCGCAGAGTTCAGCTTTGTCAGAGGAAGAAGTGACGGTAGTGCCATCAGAGTGGAAAAGAGGAGGGAAAGACGAAGAAGAAAAATTGTTGGTGAGGTTCTTGGCTAAATGCCAGAAGGCTTAGGAAGAGCTAGAGTTGGATAGTTCAATATATTATTGATGAAAGAATGTTTGACGAGTCGAAGAACAGATTTGGCTTGATTCTGGGCAGAAAAATACTTAGGATGTATGAGATTCTTGAGTTTGAAGGCAATGGTACCGTTTGAATGCTTCCTCGTTATTGCGGACAGCAGTAGAACAAGCATGAGTAAACCAAGATTTTTTTGCATTAGACTGATAGAAAGATAATGGAATGTACGCTTCCATGCCCGAGAGGATTAATGCGTTCAGCACTCTCTGAGGGACACCGGCCATGGAAGCATAAGTCATTCCATGGGAAATCAAAGAAGTACTGCCGGTCGGCAGCGCCAAAGTGCTACAAGCACCGCCGGCTGGGAGAATCGAGTGGCCGTACCGGAGAGATAGGACAGATGACAGAAATATGTTTATGGTCGCAGGAGCCCAAAGGAGAGAAAAGATTTTCAGTAAAAGCAAAAGGGTTAGAAGTTAGAAACAAGTCAAGAATGTTGGCCGATCTCTGAAGCGATCCGGGATACGAATGGGTTGCTGGACTAACTGCTCTAGATCATTTAGGATAGAAAAGATGTAGGCTTGTTCACCAGGTTGGCCAGTGGAAAGAGAGGAGAGCCATTGGAGGTGGCCATTGGGTCGAACATCCTTATGTCAAAGAACATGCTCTGTCCTCTTGTGCAGCTGCCTCTTGCACTGACTTCCACCTGCTCTTCATTTGATTTGTTTGCCATCCTGTGTTGCAAGAGCTCTCCGTTAAACTCATAAGCTGCGCAGCTATGGTATTTGAAAGTGCCTGCTATGCGAAGGTATTTTGGTTCATTCTTGACAAAAATCGTCAATTTACCATATGTATAATTAATACTTATCCATATGCGCCTATTTAGCTTTTAATGTGACCATATGAACATTGGAAAGCAATAAAACAAGTGGTAAAATCAATTGGGTGGCGAAAATCGTATATATTAGCCCCACGGTCGTAATCTGACCTTGACCGGCGAGAGAGAGATACCCTCCCTCTCTCTTGTCTCGCATGGTACTGAGAAACAAGGGCAGCTCTCAGACTGGCTTAGAGGGTCGGAGATACACTCCCCCATCCTTCTCCCTCTCTCTCAGCCGTCCTCGCACAAAAATACTTGATAAATATCGGGAATGAAAGGGAAAATCCGGATAACTGAGGAGTGGGGAAGAGAGGGGAGGAGGAGAAGGGGGAAGGGGTGGGCACACATGTGTAGGAGTGGTAGTAATGGAGGGGAATTATCTCACCTAAACACAGATTGCTTTGTTTTGAGTGCCACTGGGATGTTTTGAATTTTTTTTTTTTTATGCCTTGGATCTTGAGAGTCTGGTCACATTCGCCCAGTAGAACCTCTGAACCCCTTCTGTACCAGCAACGGCAGGGAGCCGTCAGTAGATAAATCACTCCCCAGTCCCAGCGATGGCAGAGAGCCGTCAGTAATGTACTTTCCTTGTAACTGCCAGTATCAGGCAGTGCCTGGTACCACGACCGTTTGAGCACTGCTCTAGAGTTGGCAACACTTCTCAGCTTATATCCAACCCTCTGCAGGCTGGGAGAGCCAGTATTCCTTAATCTTTTGAGGTGGGAGGTTGTTCTATCTTGCCATTTGGGCAACATTGCTTGGGACTGGGGGGGGGGGGGGGGAGGGGGGACTATTATTACTGTACCCTATGGTACTGTAGGGGTTAAGAGTCTGGCTGCAGTCCCTGGGTTAAGGGGACGATTGTTGGTTGCTACTGCTACTACTACTACTACTATTACTACTACTACTACTAATACTATTACTGCAAATGATAATAGTAATAATAATAATAATAATAATAATAATAATTATAATAATAATAATAATAATATTTATAATAATACAGTAATAAACTAATATCAATTATAATAATAATGATATTGTTAACTGTAGTGTATAATCCGACAATTCTATAATAAGAGGGTTTGAATAATTCAACAGTTGACCATATATTATTTCTTCTTATTTATTAAACTTTCTTTATCAGGTATATATCTCCTTTATATTAATAATACTTGTTCCGGCCAAAGATAAGTTCAAACATGGGAAGGGTTTTGAATATTACAACCCACAGGGTATTCCCGTGACAGCTTATCACTGTGGGGGATTTTCATTGATTAAGGGGGTACTACTCGCTTTTTATGGACACCCTATTCCCTCATGTTTAGCATATTAGTTTTGAGATTTTAAGACATTTGTTCCGTTAGCTTGGCGATTTTGAGACACTTCGCCTCATTTTGTTGTCAATAAAAAACCTTTCGTACCCTTTAGGTGTCGATTTTTTCCTGGCGAGCGATAGCGAGCCTCTAATTTTGGAAAGAACCGGCCTCCGGCCAGGACATTTTTCTACCGAAAAATGTACACATTTATCTTGAAAGGGGGTCTAGGGGGTGTTTTTCTAAGCTTGATGGAGGTTTAACGAGGAAACTAAACAATAAATTAATACATAAATATATAGACCAAACACCAAGCAGTATCCCCTTAACATATTCTGGCTTCGAATGTCAAGTCAAATCAGAAGGAAAAGGAAACCGGAGTAACCAGTGACTTGATACTCTTTAGATGGATATATATAACCGCGCTAACTCGAGCGTACTAAAGTTCGTGATATATGCAATATCATGATAATCAGTTACCTAATAACATAAATTACTTATACCAAATGTTCGGATAATCGACTTTAACCTGACTAACTAATTAGCTAGCTCATCTGTCACAAGTATTCCTAGACTTCGGAAAGATTAGGCGTTATCCTTATATACTTCCAACATATATATATAACATTGACTATTCTTCTCTAGAGACTGACCGGGCAGATGTCCCTGTTCATCTCAACATGAAACCAATTTTGTTTAGGTCTTTACATACAAGATTTATCTACCAATGACATATCCAAATACATCCTAATTTTCTAGCTAGCTAATAGCGTACCACTTTTCTAACAACGAATAAGTATTTATTTTACTCAGTTTTACTTTAATGGCATCAATTGTTGTTTTTCACCTGTTTTCTCTTCAATTCACCTAATATAGGTGACATAAATTTTTATGATGGCACAGCCAGATCTGTCAATCTTTCCTTCCATTTATAAAGTCTTTGCGGGGCCAATAAGTCCCATAAATATAATATTATTGGCAACTATCCGTCACCTTAAAATCTTGGAATAGGCCAATAAACACTGCTGAGGTCTCTTGCCTCTGAAACTGCCGGGAAGTCTGATGCAATTATGCCATATGGGAACAAGCTCTTGGGTACTTCTGGTGAATATATGCAAATGGTGACTGCTTAACCTAGATTCTGGAGGCTTTATACTGTTTATATAAATTATATAGTTTTGTTTTGTTTCTATGTGTATGCAGGAGACAAAAGGCAGGATGCCTGTAACGAGTGTCTCCCCAATAATGACAGAGCCAAATTCAAGGAGCGTTGGGCTCAACATGCCTGGACACACAACATTTAAAGCAGTTTAAGTCATAAGATGAAGGAAAGATTGAATGAGGGAGAGTTCTAGATTTCACTTATTGAGTAGAAGAAAGACTGAGAAAATTTGCCATTCTTGAGTTGGAGAGCTTGACAGAATAGGAGTGGGACTGTGTTGAAGGCAGGTGCCTCACCCTCGCCGCAAGGGAGGGGTATACACTGAGAGAGCTCTGAGAACACTGATTGTTATAATAGCGATAGAAGAGTGAAAGAGATTCAACATTGCAACATCTAGAAATAGATTGTAGGGAACTAGTATGAGGAGGCGAGTTGATGAGGTAATATGCTTTTGATTCTACTCATTCGAGAAGTGCAGTATTGGTGGAATCACTCCAAGAGTTTGTAACACTCAACGTTGGAGTACCACAAACTTCAATTGTCACCGAAACTCCAGCAGCCACCCACGCCCCAACGTCAACTGCCAACTATTCAACGCCTGCAGTAGCCATTTCATCTGATGGTTCCGATACTCAAGAAACAAATAGTAACTCTCTTCCCCCTCAAGACAACTTCCGTGTTGTTAGGAACAACGTTTGCCCCAAGACCAGGAAACCCATACCGATTACCGAGTGTCAAAACCGCTTCCAGATACTCGCAGACTCAGATGACGAAGCGGAAATAGAAGAAGTCCGGCTCGTGGGAGACTCGATGATACGTGGTCAGCTCACAGAGTTTGCGCCAGAGCACCTAAGACCAGGAAGCGTTTTTGTATCCCTGGTGGTGGTGTGGACGACGTAGTTGCTGCAGTTGACGAAGTATCTAAGCTGGCCCCTGCTAATACAATGTACGTCATCCACGTTGGATCCAACGATGTACAGCGAACCCGGTCGGAAGATTTGCTTTTAAAGTACCAGCAGCTGATCAAGTCGTTTAAGGAGAAGTCATCAAGGATCATCGTCTCAGGAATCGTCCCCCGGCTTGGTGTAGAGAGCTGATTTTACAACATAGCCACCAGCACAAATCGTTGTCTAGCAAACCTCTGCAGGAAGGAAAACGTGGGATTCGTCGACACCTGGGACAATTTCTACTACGATGACTATTTGTTTTCGGACGATGGAGTTCATCTGAACCAGGTGGGAGCAGCACGTTTTGGGCGTCTTCTCAACGATGCGGTGAAGGATTTTCGGAGAAGAAATCGACTCAGCACAGGACAACCAGGAAGGAGGACCGAAGACAGCGAGGGCGGCAACCTGCGAAGGAATTAAATGCTAATCTGTCAAGAACCGCGAATTTGGATAAAGCTCCACCAACACGACCCAAATTCAAAACCGCCAGGGATAACGACCGAGGACCGATGTCAGCCATGAATGTAAATGTAGATCCGATCAGAACCAAAAATTTGATTAAAGAACGTTCAGTGCGTTCTAAAACCGCAACTTTAAAGGTTTTCTATGCAAACGCTCGTAGCATACGCAATCAATTTTCAGATTTAGAGGAACTAGTGTTTACTGAAAATTATGATGTGATTGGTATAACTGAATCTTGGCTCAATACAGTAGATAGAGACTTTTTAGCAGAGTATTCACTTCCCGGTTATGTAATGTTTGAGAAAAGCCGAATAAATAAAAATGGAGGTGGCGTTTTATTTTATTTTATATCAAAGAAAGTCTTAACCCGACCCTCTTGTCAAAACCTCAAATTGTGAACGTCGACACATCTTTTGTGCTAATAAAGAATAATAAAGGTACAAAACTAATACTTGCATTAATATACAGACCTCCAGCTCAATCAGTGCAAACTGACCGAGAAATTTATGAACAAATTGCATATGTAAGTAACTCACAAGATACCGTATTTTTGGGCGACTTTAATTTACCTGTGACCAAGTGGGGCGATACTCTTACTTCACAATCCGGACATGACTTGTATACAAACTTGCAAGAGAGTTCGCTTTATCAATTTGTTCGAACACCGACCCGTGGTAATAACGTTCTTGACATTGTACTTGCAACAAAAGAAGAATTAATAGAGAATTTGAATGTTGGTGATGAATTCAGTAACAGTGACCATCGTACGATAACTTTCACTTTAAACTTTACTAGTAACGAACCAAATAGTAGCATCGAAAAAGTCCCTAATTTCAAGAAAGCAAACTTTCATAAACTTAGAGCTATGTTTAAAGAAACTGACTGGAGCTTTTTAATTAACAATAACGACATAAATACATCTTGGAAGTTATTCGAAACCACTTACCTAAAAACAGTGCAAGACTGCATACCATCGAAAATACGGCGTCCAGGCCATAATAATAAGCCCAAATGGTGGAATAAAGATATTTCAAACTGCCTGCTTGCTAAAAAATTTGCTAATGATAGATGAAAATCCTCACAAAATGACGAAGAACGGGTGAAATTTGTAGAGCTACGACGCAAAGCCAAAAAGTTAATTAAGCAAAGTAAAAAGACCCTAGAATTACATATTGCGAATCAAAGTAAAACAAACCCGAAATAATTCTATAGTTATATCAGAAAGAAAAAAGTAGTTACTTCAACTGTTGGACCGTTAGTCGATGAAAATGGAGAATACACCAAAGACGAAGTACAAATGAGTAATGCCCTCAATACCTTCTTTGCATCAGTTTTTACAACAGAAGACCTCAGTGATATCCCTACACCATCGCCGATTCAGATTGATAATTCAGATGTTCTAAGCAATATCACCGTTACAGAGAGAGAAGTATTGAATTGTTTAGATAAACTCAAGGTAAATAAAACGCCTGGACCTGATACAATTTCGCCTAGAGTTCTAAAGGAAGCTAAGGATGAGCTCTCCAAACCACTGACATTACTATTCAATAAATCCTTGCAGTCTGGAACTATGCCTGATCAGTGGAAGATAGCCAACGTAACACCGATATTCAAAAAAGGCAGCAAATCCCTACCCAGTAACTATCGTCCAATTAGCTTAACCTCAGTTGTATGTAAAATGCTAGAAACGGTCATAAGAGACAGACTCGTAAATCACTTAGAGGAAAATAACATACTAAAAGATACTCAACACGGCTTTCGTAAAAAACGTTCCTGTTTAACAAACCTCTTAGACTTCTTCCACGATATCCTCAACCTTTACGATGAGAGTAAAGCTGTAGATATTATATACCTTGATTTTCAAAAGGCCTTTGACAAAGTTCCCCACAAACGTTTACTGCTAAAACTAAAAAGCGCATGGAATACAAGACGGTGTGTTGAAATGGATAGAAAATTGGCTCAGCAACAGAAAGCAAAGAGTAGTCATAAACGGTAAGGCATCTAAATGGACCAATGTAAGTAGCGGGGTACCCCAGGGATCGGTACTAGGACCAATTCTCTTTCTAATTTACATCAACGACATAGATGAGGGTCTCACCTGTACAATATCAAAATTTGCTGACGATACAAAAATTGCAAATAGCGTACTCTCAAAAGATCAAGTTGACGATATGCAACACAATCTAGATAAATTGTCACATTGGGCCCAAATTTGGCAAATGAGTTTCAATGCGGATAAATGTAAAGTACTACATATCGGATACCTAAATGAGAAAGCAAACTATTCGATGAATGGCACTCAGCTTAAGAATGTAAACAGAGAAACCGATCTGGGAGTAACAATATCGAGTAACCTAAAACCGAGTCAACATTGTTCAGAAGTTGTTAAGAAGGCAAACAAAATAATTAGCTTTATAGGCAGATCATTTGAGCATAAATCCAAAGACGTAATCCTAACCCTTTACAATTCCTTAGTCCGCCCTCTTCTGGAATACTGCATTCAATGCTGGTGCCCTTATTACCAAAAAGACATAAACAAGCTAGAACGAGTTCAACGTAGAGTTACCAAAATGATACCTAGCCTAAAGAACAAACCATACGAAGAGCGTCTTAGAGAATTAAATCTATTTCCTTTAACCCAGCGCAGATTAAGAGGTGACTTAATTCAAGTGTTCAAAATCATCAAAGGCATCGACAATATGAACTGTAGTAAGTACTTCACTATCGACCAATCTAATTACACGCGGGGAAACGGTTTGCAAAATTATTGGTAAATCTTTTAACTCACACGAATCTAAGAATTTCTTCTTCAATCGAGTTGTCAACTTGTGGAATGGGCTTCCCCGAGACGTTATAGACTGCAGCACCGTTGATTCATTTAAATTCCGCCTAGACAAATATCTCGCATCAAACCCGCGACTGACTGCGTTTGTAAATGAATAACTTTATTTTATCCTCCCCTCAGTTACTAACCCATATGTCCCCTACTAACTTCCTAGTCCTGCCACGTTAGTGGCAGGGCAGTAGTTCCCTTTCCAATGTTCCCTTACCCACTCTAAACCACTGTTTGGACACTTGATCCTCAGTGTTTTGGAGGACAAGCAGCCTAGAAGGGTCACTAGATATGTTGTTGCTTGATTTCCTTTGTACTCCTTTGTACTCCTTTGTACCCACATATGCGATCAATACTCAATACAGGGGCTCACTGTGCCCCGATACAGAGAAGCTGTGCGGGGGTGAAGAACCCACAGAGACGGTCGCTGCTTCAAGTCACCCACAAATTGTCTCTCTGATCTGCTATTATTCACGAAATATGTGGTGGGAATATGCTGGAAGGCTCTATAAGGGCCAAGGAAAGGATCTGACACCGCCGGTGCCATCCATCTCTCTGCCAGGCTCCCTCTCCCCCTCTCCGCTCCTTATATACCCTTTAGTCACGCCAGCTTGTGCGCTGATTGGCTGAGCCGCCTGGGCCGGGTTGCAGGTGCCCGGGCAGCTCCTTTAATGTTCTTTATTCACCTTTTTGGTTGTCCTTTCTCTATAATAATATCCTGGCAACGGGTTTCTTCTATTATTGGGTCGCTTATGGGATTATGAGGCTTGGACTGTAGGAATAATGCCCTCTTTGCCAAAATATATGAGGTGAGAAGACAGTGAAAGTGATTGATGTACCACCGACCAATTAGTACATGGAAAAGGTATTTTTATTAGGCCGATGCCTCGCCTGTTCCTTGTCCCTAACGCTGGCTGTTTGTCACCAAATTTCTTTGGTTGTGAATCTGATAACCTTCGGATGCTGTGTTCACGCCAGATGCTGGTCATTGATTGGCTGACAGCTGTAGTACCACAATAACAATAATAGTAATAGTAATAATATTGATGATGATAATAATAATAATAATAATAATAATAATAATAATAATAATAATAATAATAATAATAATAACATTAGTGATAATAACAAAATAGATATAGATAAAAAAAAAAATAAGTATACAATACTGTACATAATTAAGTAAATACAAAATAAAACAAACCTAAACAGTGTTATAAGGACAGTATATTAACTGAGTGTTAGACAAGTCCCCCCTAGTCAGAAATACCTGTAAGGAGATGAGAAACATTAACTGGAATGGGTTGAGGAATGAGGCTGGGAATTACTAGAGACCCTGTAGTAAGAGAGACAGGACAACTACTATCTTGGTGACCCTGTAAACATAGCTGCGTGTATACCAATCGGTGGTAAGCTGTTTTATGCCAGACACTGCCAGATTGAATTATTTATTGTTAACGTATTTTCCATATTTATTAGTAGCATTCCATTCTATTATATTTACTACTCGAAGTTTTGGATTGTAACTAATGATTACAAGAACAATATAAGAGAACAAACATGGAGTAAACAAGCATTTCACCATTATTGTTTAAGCTATCATATGCAATGGGCCAAATGAAAACCTCTCCTCGTAAAATGCGATAAGCTTCACATGAGCACACTTTTCAAACACGTACCAAAAGAAGACAAAGGCAAGATATTATGAACATTGGTTGAAAAGTAGGATTAAGTAGCAATTATCGATACCCTTCATCACAATACACTTAAACCTCACACACACACTTACACTCACACACACTCATAATTGTGGTGGCGAGGCAGGGCTCTGGGACCATCCCTCAACCCCAAATATACTCCATACCCTATATACGTATACGAGGGAGTGAATGGATGGGCCCTAGATTGAGCATAAGCTGCTAAAAGCACAATACAAATTAAGGGGAAGAGGGGAGGATGAATTATTCCATCTCTTCCACCCACACTCACTCCCGGCTTGTTTATGTACTTAATTATTTCTAATTGTTTGGTCCTAATGTTGAACTTGTGCTTTCGTGTGCCTTGGTGTGCAATAATACTGCTTTATTTGAGATATATAAAGGATATTATGTAATTCTTCCCCACCCTCCTATTGTCTGACTAGGCCTGAAAAATACCTGACGGAGGTGCAACTCTCGAACATAATCACAACCCACCCACCTCATTGTTGTGCAAAATATATTCACAAAGGGGGGGGGGGGGGGTGATACCAACACGCTCATGTTAATTTCATTACAATTTACGAGGGTCAGATTTTCAGTAGAGTCTTAGTACCAGGGCAAGGTGTTAAAATCACGATCTCGTATTCGATAGGTTAAAGCTAACTGTACCAGCACTTGATCAGCTTGGTGAATGTCACATAATAGCTCGCACTTCTCCCTTTATATCCTGCAACATTCCTAGCCTCATTATTGTCCCCTGCTTACTGCTTCATAACCTACAAGGCTACAACATTCATAACTTTATTGTAATGCTTTCTGTCTACTGTACCATATAGCGTATAACACTAATAGCCACATTATTATTACCATTTACATGCTGTGCAAACTCGGGCCTGAGAGACATTCGTGATTTTATCACCTTGTTTTACACTAATTCTCCCTACCATGATTTGACCGTAGTTATTGCCTGATGCAGTTATATGGTACAATAAGTGAACTCGGCCTTTAACAAGATGATATAGCAAGGTTCACCACTCTCCCTCTCCGACAACAACATCAGAGTTTAAGCTGTGCGTCGAAATTTATGTAGCCGATATATATTACAGCCATGCATATTATTTTTCATTATATTTTAAAGGTATCCATAATTATAAATATCGCATAACATTAATAAAAAAATATGGTATTTCAGCGCCTTTATGTTACGATCATTAATCTGCTCTGACCTAGTTTCATAGTCAGATAAACCTGTGCCAAATTGCATTTAAATTGAAAGTAAGACCTGGAAGTTGGAAAATAAACAGGGCGGTCCCCTTAACCTTATACTGTATACTGACAGATTAGGATTGGCACTGGGACAGCATGGGTTGAGGAAACCATACTGGCAATCTGAAAGTAGATTATGAGAGGACAAATGATTAAGAAAGTTTGAATTCAGAACAGTTTCAAAAACTTTAGAGATGCAAGAAATGAGAGCAATTAGACGATAGTTAGAGGGTTGAGAGCAGTCACCCTTCTTTGTTGAATGTGAGCAAAATTCCAGCAAAAAGGAATGACGTTAGATGAAAAACATAGACATAGGTGTTTGCTTAGGTAGGGAGTCATCCAAGGTGGAGTTTTTAGTGAAAGTTTGACCACAGAGTTTAGCTTTGTCAGAGGAAGACGTGATGGTGGTGCTGTCAGAGAGGAGGTAAAACTGTTGGAGATTTTTGTTTACTAGATGCCAGACATCTTGGGTAGAGCTAGAGTTGGAAAATTCAGAGCATATATTATTGATAAACGAGTTTTTGGCGAGTCGAAAAAAATATTTGGCATAATTCTGGGCAGAAACATAGAAAGTATGATATTCTTGAGTTTGAAGGCAATAGATTGTACTGTTTGCTTCCTCCTTATTGAGTACAGCAGTAGAACAAGACTACAAGTGTGAGTAAACCAAAAGTTAGATGTTAAAGAAACTACTAGAAATTATAGAAATACGGGCCAAATAAAATAAAAAGAAAGAGTGATAGAGCAAACATTTTCAGATACGAGTGACAATGATCAGTAGCTTCAAGTACGGTAATTAAAGAGTCAGGCACAACACAACAGAACAAAGTAAAGACAGATGGAGGTGCTAAACAAGATAAACAGCTTACTGAGTGACAGGTGAGCTAAAGAGAGAGAGAGAGAGAGAGAGAGAGAGAGTGAGCTAGAGACGGGACCCATTACTAGAGTCCACAAAAACACTGGGCAAGCCACAATGACCAACATCTTCCTCTGTTGACTTTGGCTACAATGAAAAGCGGTGTGTGTGGGGATATCTCTCTCTCTCTCTCTCTCTCTCTCTCTCTCTCTCTCTCTCTCTCTCTCTCTCTCTCTCTCTCTCTCTCTTTGTGTTTTCAGTGCAATCGAAGTTTTGGGGTTATTAAATTTACAAATTATATAACAACATTATATGCAAATAATTGATTTACGATGTCCAAAAAGAACTCTAAACGAGGAAATAAAATTATATTAATAAGCAGGAAAGCGGACTTGGATAACAATATTGTTTTCCTACCTATAGTTAGTAAGTGGGAAAAGATATCTAATCCAGATATAGGCAGTGTCTCATTAAATGTTGACACGTCAACAAATAACTAGACAATTATCTTAAATACATTGGTATGGAGTATAATATATGTACTGATAAAACAACCTAGCAGCAATTAACACTCTTTTAGTTAATTAACAATAACTTAAGGCAAAAACTAAAGCGTAAAACAAAAACAAGTAAAAGTGTGCATTCAATTTCCTCTCTGTTTCTAATTATCATTCTATACATTCGCTCAGGTTGATGATATTAACTTTCAATAAGGACAATCGCACCCAGCAGTTGTTGCCATATGACAGTCAATTTGTTCTTATATCTGTCAGAAGCTTTATGTGCAAAGTACCTGAATTTTGACACTTTTCTACCCAAATCAATGTTAAGACAAATACACAAAATGTTTCATTACAACACTAATTAGGCCGAGTTATACATAATAGCAATGTACAGTTCCTTGCACAAGTTCTGCTCCTCTGAAATTTTAGTTATAAAAGTAAATATAGTATTACTGTATTAAAGAGAGTTCCTTGCTATGCAGCAGTTAATCCACCCTCATATGCAATCGTTAAAATAAGATACTGCGCTATATATTATACTATATTGTTTTTACATCCATATACATAATCTCAGAGGAACGAAGCTTGTGCAGGGAACTGTATAATCTATATAATGTAGGTTTGATCTAGCAGCCAATAGGTCACAACACCATCAACCCTAATATTTCACCCTTGATAATGTGAAAAACGGAATCTGAAGGTAAATGCGGGGAAGAGCAAGGTTATGGTCTTTGAAAGCGGTGCAGCTATAGAGTGTGATGTGAGGTTGAAAGGTCAGGCTATGGAGAATGTCAACTCATTTAAGTATTTGGGCAGTATGTTGAGTAAAGATGGGAGTATGGATAAAAAAGTGCGGGAGAGGGTGTAACAGGGGAAGAGGGTTGTAGGAACGCTGAAAGCAGTAACAAGAAATAGTGTGGTTAGCATGGAAGTAAAGAATTCCTTGCATGACAGTGTGGTAATCCCGACATTGACTTATGGGAGTGAAGCATGGACGTTGGTGAAGAGACTCGAACCAAGAGTGAGAGAGGTGGCAATGAGTTACTTGAGAAGTGCATGCGGAGTTACATGGAAGGATAGACAGACGAATGCGGAAGTACGAGAGGTGTGGTGTGGATGTAGATGTGGTGGAAAGTGTGAAAAGGAACACCTTGAGATGGTTCGGCCATGTGGAACATATGTGAAGCGAGAGAATGACTAAGAGAGTTTACGAGAGTTATGTGGAAGGACAGAGAGGGAGAGGTAGACCGAGTGAGAGGTGGAAGGATGGAGTTAAGAAGTATATGAGTACAGGCGGTGCTGGATGGGAGGAGGGGTGTCGACTGACTGGGGACAGAGGTGCATTGGGCCGTTTCGTTTGTGGCCATCCTTCGGGGATTGCGGCGTCCAGCAATAGATAGATAGATAGACAGAAATTCCCAAACCTTATTTTCTAATGTTCCGTAGCAAACCATTTCATAAATCTCCCAGCAGTACAATATCTTCCCAAACCCTGACCCCATTTATTAAATATCCCAAAATCTGTGATATTTAAACTAAACTCTCAAATATCAATTTTGACAGAGTGAAGACGAGTGAATGATATCTGTACTTTAAATATATATGAAATACATATATTTATATCGAAATGGTTTCATAAAATTATTCAATAGGTTTGTCCAATAAGATTGAAATTTCCTAATCACATGAAACTACAATAAGTCGTCCAAAGGGTAATTAATAACCAAACTAAATATCGTAAGTGGAACATGTAAACTCGGTTATATGTTAAATCTAAACTGATATGCCCAGCATTCGGATTACTTCCATCACCACCGCACCAGTCTCCAGTACACAAGGGCACAATGATCATCACAACAGATCCCCAGCACGCCTTTCTCGCCCGGAATAGACCCTGTGCCACCAACTTCACCCCCGAGATGCTGACCACCAACCAGCCAGGAGTCCAAACTAGCCTTTCTCACCCTCAACACCATAAATAGAAGGATAGCAGCAGTTAGTGGGGAGATTGTAGGCACCAATCGATCAGGGCTAGACCCACGTGAGGTTATAGGCATGTGATAAGGAGTCACTGGAACTCCTGTTTCATTTGCTTGGCCTCTCTTACTGATTTTCTTTGTGCCTCATTTACACTGAGAGCAATCCAGCTAGCTCTGACAAACACCTCCTCCTCCTATCCACTTCACTACACTAAAGATGCACACCACACTTCATACCTCCACACCAATTGTTTTTTTTAAATTATGAATTTTAGCCCAGCCTCGGAGTCCCCAGGGGATGGGGGGGCCATAATGCTCCCACACCCGACCGACCATCCCCTGACGACCCCACAAAATTACCTGGACCTCGGCCTGTTACTCTTTCTATTGATTTCTGCAACATTCGCGGACATTCCTCTAACTTTCACTCTGTTGAACACCATCTCTCCTCCTACAAACCTGATCTTCAGGTGTCTTCAGAAACTCAGGTGTCTGTAGCAACATCCAGCAGCCCCTTCTCTGTATCCTCTTACTTTCTCTATCCTAGTGTCAAAGCCAAAGGTGGATGTTGTGCATATGTGCACAACAAACTCACTTGCTCTCGTGTTCCCGATTTTGACTCCTCTGAATTCTCAACTTTATGGCTCAAACTTTCCTGTCATTATCTTACTAAATATTTCTGTGCTGTCTATCTTTCCCCTAACTCTACCAACTTTTCCAAATTCTTTGACTATCTAAACTCTACAGTGGAACACATTCTATCTATTTCTCCTTTCTCAGAAATCTCCATCTTAGGAGATTTTAACGTTCACCACCGCCAATGGCTCTCCTCTCACACTACTGACCCACCTGGTGAACAAGCCTACATCTTTTCTATCATAAATGACCTAGAGCCGTTAGTTCAGCAACCCACCCGTATCCCGGATCGCATCGGAGATCGGCCCAACATTCTTGACCTGTTTCTAACTTCTAACCCTTCTTCTTATACTGTCGATCTTATCTCTCCTTTGGGCTCCTCCGACCATAAACTTATCTCTGTCAACTATCCTATCTCTCCAGTACGGCCACCCGATCCTCCTAGCCGGCGGCGCTTGTGGCACTTTGGCGCTGCCGACTGGGAGGCTCTCCGGCAGTACTTCTTTGATTTCCCATGGAATGATTTCTGCTTCCGTGGCCGGGGACCCTCGGAGAGTGCTGAACGCATTACCGAGGTAATCCTATCGGGCATGGAAGCATACATTCCATTCTCTTTCTCTCAGACTAATGCTAAAAAATCTTGGTTTACTCACGCCTGTTCTACTGCTGTCCGCAATAAGGAGGAAACATTCAAACGGTACCGACGCCTTAAAACTCAAGACTCTCATTCTTCCTATGTTTCTTCTCGGAATCAAGCCAAATCTGTTCTTTGACTTGCCAAACACTCTTTCAGCAATAATAAATGCACTGTACTATCCAACTCTAGCTCTTCCCAAGCTTTCTGGCATCTAGCCAAAAACCGTTCCAACAATTTATCTTCCTCGTCTTTCCCTCCCCTTTCCCACTTTGATGGCACAACCATCACTTCTTTCTCTGACAAAGCTAAACTCTTCGCTCAAACTTTTGCTAGAAACTCCACCTTGGATGATTCCGGTGTTATTCCTCCCTCTCCATCCTCCTCTCTCGTTCTTATGCCTAATATCCTAATCTCTTCTAAAGATGTACTTTCTACCCTCTCTGGGCTTAATACTAATAAGGCGCGTACAGTCCGGACGGTGGGCCTCCTGTTGTTCTCAAAAACTGTGCTTCCGTGCTGACTCCCTGCCTAGGCAAACTCTTTTGTCTCTGTCTATCCTCTAACGTCTTCCCTTCATGCTGGAAGTTTGCTCACATTCAACCTATCCCAAAGAAGGGTGACCACTCTCAACCCTCCAACTATCGTCCAATTGCTCTCATCTCTTGTCTTTCTAAAGTTTTTGAAACTATTCTTGCTTCCAAATTTCTTAAGCATTTCTCTTCTCATAATCTGCTCCCAGATCGCCAGTATGGCTTCCTTAACACCTTATTGGCAGGCTAGGCGGTCTAGCGGACCGTAGCGCCCAGCGGGGTGTTTTTACCCTGAATAGGGTTGTTTACGTGATCATTTTCATGCCTAATTAAGACCCAGAGCGTAAAACAAGTATCTATCCCTCAAAGGGCGTAAACAGAGCTTTCCATTGACACCCGAACTATCCTTGTACGACCGCTGGTTCTCTTGCAACGATCGTGCAACACGAGTGCAAAAACCCTATAATTAGGAAATTTCCTTACATAATTCCCTGTGTAGCGAGTGAGAGAGGGGAGGAAAGGGTGGGAGGCACCTCAGTTGGTCCACCGCGGTGGTCTTGAGCGGTCATACAGTTGCTAGGCTCCTCACATCGCTCAGCTCTCTCTCTCAGCAACATTACGTGCTGAAAATGGCGCACGACATAAGTTGTGAACCGCCACTTAGTCCAAATTTATTTCACACGACATAAGTTGCACGCCGCCAGTTAAGGGTTAACGGTCGCTCTACTGGTGATCTTCTTTCATATCTTACTAACTCTTGGTCATCCTCCTTTTGGGACTTCAGTGAGACTTTTTCTATTGCACTAAACATATCGAAAGCCTCGATAGAGTCTGGCACAAATCTTTAATTTATAAACTACCCTCCTTCGGTTTCTATCCCTCCATCTGTGCCTTTGTCTCTAATTTCCTTTCCGGCCGTTCCATAGCCGCGATTGTGGACGGCCATCGTTCACTTCCTCACCCTATAAACTCCGGTGTTCCTCAGGGCTCTGTCCTATCTCCTATTCTCTTTCTAATTTTTATAAATGATCTCCTCAACTGTACCTCAATTCCCATCCATTCATACGCAGACGACTCAACCTTACACTACTCCTTTAGTTTTTCAGAACGCCCCAGCCAGCAATCCCTCAACGACAAACGTAATGAAGCCATAGAACTCTTAAATTCTGATCTAAATACTATCTCCAATTGGGGCAGAGAAAACCTTGTTACCTTTAATGCTTCCAAAACCCAATTTCTCCAACTATCTACCCGTAAGGAACTCCCAGCGGACTATCCCTTATTCTTCAACAATACATAAATCAATCCTTCACCTTTTCTCAATGACCAGTATTGGAGCAGCCCAGGTGGCCCAACAGCAGCAACAACAACAGCAGCCGCCACAACAACAGACATAGCATCAGCAGCACCACCAGCAGACAGTACACTAAACACAACAACACCAGACAGTTCAACAGGTGGTGCAGGAGCAGAGCCAGGTAGAAGAGAGTCACGAGGGTGGTGATGATGGCACCAGTGGTAGCGGTGGTGGTGGTGGTGGCGGCGGAGGACAGCATGCAGGACAGCAGGCAGGGCAGCAGCAGCAGGAGACAGCACCCACCACATTGGAGGAGCTACAGCAGGCACTTACCTCCGGACAGGCTATACTGCAGACCACTGACAATGGCTCAGAGCAGACTCTTCAGATGGTAGAGGGACAATGTGTTGTGACCGGGTCTGGCCAGACATTTGTGGTGGTACAGGAGGGAGACAACATCAGCTTTGTCCCGGCAGAGATGGTTCAGGGCGACCTTACTTCAGCTGTAAATGGTGGACAGGTGGTTGAAGGTCTTGATCCTGTAGAGCAACAGTTGGCACAAATGGAGGGGCAGGTTCTCACATCACATAACCAGGTGGGTGGGAATTCTGAAGGTGGGCAACAACAGGAGAGCGGGAGCAGTGGTAGCGGGGGGACAGGTGGTGTAAGTTCAAGCGGCGGCAATGCGGCCGTTGCTGGTGATACCGGTTCCCTGGAAACCATGAGTGTTGTAGAGAGTCTGGTCAAGCTCGGGGAGAAGCAACCCAATGACGCGGAGAATGGTGCTACGCAGGAAACACCGGAGGTGGGGCCCGACATGCCAAGCCTTGACGGAGAGACCACTGATGACCGCACCGAGGATGAACGTAGGATGCAACAAGCCCCCATATCAGGCTCCCCTTCCACATCGCCTCCCCCCTCACCACTGCCACCTGCCCACCTACAACCGACCCGTAACTCCACCCCCCTGCAGGCCTCACCCACCCATACACCAAGCCCACTATCACCCACAACCACACTTAGCTCACCACATAACCCCTCGCAGCCCCAGCCACACCTACTGGGGTTGTCTACACCAGTGTGCAGATATTATCTGGAAAGAAGGTGCTACTTTGGTCAAAAGGGCGAATATTATGGGAATTCATGTAGATTTGCTCATCCCAAAATTTGCAACAACATAACCAGTCATGGAAAATGTAGATTTGGTGAAACCTGCAAATACCACCACCCATCCCTTTGCAAGACATCACTTGAGAACAAGACCTGCTACAATATGAAATGCCCAGCTTTTCATATTAAAGGGACTTGGAGATATGCTAGACCTAACACGAATGGTAGCCCAAAAAACTCTCTAGCTATGCGAGGACGAGACAGAGGAAAAGGGCAAGGAGGGAAAGGACAGATGAAGATGAAGAGACTGAGGGAGATGGAAGAGCACATAGAACACCTCGAGCACCTCCTGGCCTGCCAAGAGTGGCCAATACATCCCGAAGACTATTAGGTACACATAGTACTCCAAACAATCCCTCCCCAATCTTGTTTGCATATATCCAAGGCCTAAAAAATAGAACCACGAACAAAGTACCATTTATTAGGGGCCTGCTAGAAGAAGGAAACGCTATATTTGCGGCTATCACAGAAACTCACATTAAAGATCAGCAAGATAGTGAGGTATGGATTCCTTGTTACAACCTACATAGGGCGGACAGAATGCATAGATCACATGGAAGTGTAGCCTTGTACATACATGACTCACTGATATGTACTGAATTCCTAAATAACAGTAACGAAGTGGTGGAAATACTTGGAGTTAAAATAGAATCCCTAAATTTAGCAGTTATTGTTACATACAGACCTTCAGACTCATCCCGAGAAGAATTCAAAACCCAGCTCAACAAAATAAAATCAGAAGTGGAAACCCTGGGGAACCCAACACCAAATATTATATGGCTAGGAGACTTTAACCTACCAAACATTAAATGGAGACAACTAGAAAACCAGTTAGTGGCAAATAACACCGGAGAAGCAAATACTAATACGAGAGAGCTTTTTGAACTTTGTGATTTTTTTAGTCTTACCCAACATATTGCTGAACCCACACGGGAAAACAATATCTTAGACCTGGTCTTCACTAACAACGACTCTCTAGTACACAGCATTAACATATCGGACACAACATACTCAGATCATAAATTAATTGAGATCAAAACAACCTTAGAAAGTGTACAGACAACCTCAGAATCGAGAACAAAAACCGGCCCCTTCAGTAAATTTAACTTCAATAACAAAAACATTAGGTGGGAAGAGGTAAATCAAGAAATAGAGGAAATAGACTGGGAAGATTTAATGGATAACCTGACACCAGCAGAATGTCTAGTCTTAATAATAGAAACCATGACCCAAATCTGTAGCCACCATATACCTGCAAGACAAACAAAACGAAGAAGCAAACAAGATCGGGAAAGGAGGAGGCTGTACAGAAGAAGACAATTACTCACACAAAGACGCACACATCAAAATCTACAGGATAGGCAAAAGGTCGAAATAGATAGAGAAATTGTGGAAATTGAACAAAGGCTAAGAATATCATATGAACATATGGAAGAGGAGAGGAAAGCTATTGCAGGTATAAAGGAAAATTCCAAATACTTCTTTTCATACGCCAAACAAAAGGCTAAAACAACATCGAACATCGGCCCACTCAGCAAAGGGGACGGCTCTTTCACAGGGGACAAAAAGGAAATGAGCGAACTCTTAAGCAGGCAGTATGAAATAAATGGCATTCAGTGAGCCTAATGAAACAAAAGTCATCAGAGACCAAAATATATTTTTCATGGAAACCTCCCCCACGGAAACCCCTCAGATGCTGGATATTGATTTCGGTCCAAAAGACATAGAAGAGGCCCTTTCCAACATGCCATCCCACTCGGCACCAGGCCCCGACTCATGGAATTCGATCCTAATGAAGAAATGTAAGGAAAACCTCTCAAAACCCCTGGCTATAATGTGGAGAAGGAGTCTAGACACTGGTGACATACCAGATAGCTTGAAAAACGCAATAATTGCCCCACTGCATAAAGGAGGGAGTAAAGCACTACCAAAAAACTACCGCCCGGTAGCTCTAACCTCTCACATCATTAAAGTTTTCGAGCGAGTCCTGCGAAGCAAAATTTCAACATTCATGGAGACAAATGAACTACACACCACCGGTCAACATGGGATCAGAGCTGGAAGATCATGTCTCTCACAACTTTTGGAACACTATGACAAAATTCTTAAAGCGCTAGAAGAAAAGAAAAACGTGGATGTCATTTACACCGATTTTGCGAAGGCATTTGATAAATGTGACCATGGTATAATAGCCCACAAACTGAAAGCAAAAGGTATAACTGGGAAAATCGGACGGTGGATATACAATTTCCTCGTAAACCGAAAACAATCAGTAGCAGTAAACCAAGCCACATCTGAGCCTTCGGATGTGAAAAGCTCAGTGCCCCAAGGAACAGTGCTAGCGCCCCTTCTGTTCCTCATACTAATTTGCGACATAGATACCAACACCAGACACAGTACGGTGTCGTCTTTTGCTGATGACACAAAATTAAGCAAGATAGTAAACACACAAGAGGACATGGGCCGACTGCAGGAAGACATGAATGTAGTGTTCCAGTGGACCAGGGAAAACAACATGCAATTCAATGAGGAAAAATTCCAATTAATACGGTACAGAGATAATAATGGTGTTAAAGAAATTACAAATTACTTAACAGAATCTAACCACATAATAGAACGGAAAGACAGTGTGAAAAACCTTGGGGTATTAATGTCTGAAAATATGGGTTTCAAAGTACATAACCAGGTCAAAGTGGCGGCTGCGAAATGTCTAACGGGTTGGATTCTGCGTACTTTTAAAACACGCGGTGAATTGCCTATGATAACGCTCTTCAAATCTCTAGTGCTACCGCGGCTTGAATACTGTAGCGTATTAACATCCCCATACAAAGCAGGTGAAATAAATGACGTAGAGAGTGTACAAAGAAATTTCACTTCGCATATAAGTTCGATAAAACATCTACACTATTGGGAGCGTTTAAGAACACTGAATCTGTACTCACTGGAACGTAGAAGAGAACGTTACCTAATAATATACACATGGAAAATCGCAGAGGGTTTAGTACCAAACCTACATACTCCGATAGTCATGAAATTCAGTGATAGGAGAGACTGGGAATGCGAAATCCCCCGGATGAATAACAGGGGTGCTATGGGCTCTCTGCGAGAGGGCAGGTTATCACACAGAGGCCCACGTCTCTTCAACAAACTCCCACGGCGAGTAAGAGACATGAGGGACATCTCGTTAGACAACTTCAAGAGAGCCCTAGATGTCGAACTGCAAAAAGTGCCAGACGAGCCCATCCTCGCAAGGGAGCGAGCTGTCACTTCAAACAGTCTACTGCACCAAATCACCATCCATAACGAGGGGCGTCGCGCTCCTTGGTGCCGCTAGAAGAGTGGCGAACACATCAACAAGTAAGGTAAAGGTATTCCTGGTGTCTCTTTGGAAGGAAGGACCATGGAAGAACCATATTACCAGTCTTGCTAAGGCAGCCTCCCAAAAGCTGGGTGTGCTCAACCGCCTTAGGGGGTTCTTTTGCCCTGCACAGCTTCTTGCTCTGTACAGGGGCATAGTGCGTCCTTGTATTGAGTATTGTTCACATGCGTTGGGTGGTTCCTCTCACACCGCTCTCCTAAACAAAGTTGAAAGGAAGGCTTTTCGTATCATTAACTCCCATCCACTCACCAACTCACTTCAATCTCTCTCTCTCCGCCACAATGTTGCATCTCTCTCGCTATTCTATCGCTACTATAATAATCAGTGTTCCTCAGAGCTTTCCCAGTGTATACCACCTCCTTTACGTAGGGCACGTGGTACGCGTCTTGCAACTCAATCCCACCCCTACTCTGTGCAACTCTCCAACCCGAGAGTGAAACGTTACTCTCAAACTTTCTTCTACTCAATAGCTGAGTTCTGGAACTCTCCCAAAATCAGTCTTTCCCTCTTCCTATGACTTAACCCTTAACTGTCGGCGCGCAACATAAGTCGAGTTAAATAAAGCTGGACTATATGGCGGTGCTCGACATAGGTCGTGTGGCAATTTCAGCACGTAATGTTGCTGAGAGAGAGAGACAAGTGGTGGCAGGAGAGTAGCGAGCGTATGACTGCTCCAGACCACCGCGGCGAACCTACTGACACGAATCCCACCTCCTCCCTCCCTCTCTCACTCGCTATATATGGAATTGTATGGGGAAAGTGCCTAATTACATGTTTTTTGCACTCGCGTTGCACGGTTGTTGCAAGAAAACTAGCCATCATAAAAGGATCGTTATGGTGTCATTCGAAAGCTCTGTTTATGCCCTTTCAGGGATAGATACTTGTTTTACGTTCTGGGTCTAATTTAGGCATGAAAATGATCACGTAAACAGCCCTATTTTGGCTAAAAACACCCCGCTGGGCGGTACATATAAATAAACCGCCTAGGCCGCTAATAAGGTGTTAAATTGCTTCAAACTCTGTGTGTCCAGGCATTTTGGCTCGAACGTCCCTTGATTTTGGCCCTGTCACTCTTTTAACTATGGGGGAGGCACTCGCTATAGGCAGTTCTGTCTTTTGCCTCCCTCAATCACATAGAAAAAACAAAATAAATAAATAAAGTCGGAGACACTACCACAGCCGACCAGAAGCGAGTATGAAAGAACTGGAGTTCTCGCAGAGAGGCTCCAGTCCAGATTTTATTCTTGACTTACAGTGTGCTGGCTTAATAATCCAATAGGGTTGATAGCCTCTGAAATCCTATTTTAACTATCACTAAGTGAGTCTAAAAATTCACTTGCTTTTGGTCATGTAGGTAAGCTCAATGCTACCACAACAGTGAGGCCCAATGCTCACAGAACAAGGCTCGCCAAATAGTACAACACCAGTGAGGCCCGATGTTCACAGAGCTAGGCTCGATGCTAGCACCAAAACAGTGAGGCCCGAGACTCACAGAACTAGTCTCGATGCTAGTTCGACTGTTACCGTAATTGAAGGAAGTTGTTTGAGATCTCCCCAGCAGCTGAGACTCACCTCTATGCTAATTAAAGTAAGTGGTGTGAGTGTACTAGCAAAGGCCAGGCTAGATGTATGTGGAATGACTGAAAACAAATCGTAGGGTACACAAGTGAAAGAATAGGTGTGTGGAATAGGTGTGTATGCTGGAGTGAATGAGAAAAGGCGAGCGAAAGGTGTGTGTTGAAAGAAGAGGTGTGTGGAATAGGTGTGTATGCTGCAGTGAATGAGAATAAGCAAGCGAAAGGTGTGTGTTTGTTGAAGAATAGGTGTGTGGAATAGGTGTGTATGCTGGAGTGAATGAGAATAAGCGAGCGAAAGGTGTGTGTTTGTAAGTAGCAAGTGGAAGGAGCGCGTAAGGGAGTATGGTACTGTGGCTACAAGGATTGTGTAGGTGAGAATGAAAGTGGAAATTCAACCATTGGTGGTTGTGTTGTGTATGTGACTGCAGAAGATAAAACAGAAGGATTGAAAGAACAGTGTTAAGGTGTGCCTGGATAAGTTTGGTAGGAGTGAAAGAATATGTCTGATTGGTGATATGAATGGGAAGGTGGGTGATAGGAAAGTAGATGGGGTGGTAGGAGGGTGGGGTGTACCGTCCGAGGTAGGTGGGAATGGCAGTGCACTTGTGGACATATGTGTGGGAGGAGGCTGTTGATAGCCAACACCTTCTTCTGACACAGAATGATACACAGGTACACATGGCAAGTGGAGTGGAGGAGGGAGGGAGGGACAGTGGAACGAAAGGCACTGATTGAGTATGTATATATGGATACCCATAGATGCTAGGGTATAATCTTGCTCTTCCTTGCATTTACCTTCAGATTCCGTTTTTCGCACACTGATCCAAACACATTTACCGGACCCTGCAAATCCCATTCATTATCGCTTATCAGAACTGTATCATCAGCAAACAGCAGTGCAGGCATCTTCCACTTATTTCCCTCCCTTATCAGCGATACACCAACATCCACTGCTCTTCCTTGTATTTCTTTCATGACTCCATCCATATACAGTATACAGTAAACAACCACGGGGACATCACACACCCCTGTTTCAACCCAACATTCAGGTCAAAGAACTCTCTCTGCTCATTCTCAACATGTAATGCCGCCTTTGCACCCTCATACATGCTCTTCACTGCTTTCAGCAACTTGCCATCTACTCCGTATATTCTAAGTACTTTCCACATACCTTCTCTATCCACTCTGTCTTAGGCCTTCTCCAAGTCCATAAAGGCAACATACACCTTTTTTTGATTCTCCAGATATTTCTCCACAACACATTTCAGGGTAAAAATCTGATCTACACATCCTCTTCCATTCCTAAAACTTCCCTGCTCGTCACCTATCCATTTCTCCGTTCTCACTCTCACTCTCTCAATCACTACCCCACTGTACACCTTCCTTGCTTGCTTAGAAGACATATTCCTGGATGGTTACCACACACTCTTCTTTCCCCTTTACCCTTATATATAAATGTACATTTTGTTATAATTTCCTCTATTACCTTCTGTGCATGTGTTGAAACGAATTCGGCTCCTCCAGTCAAGTAGAACCTACCTAATTCATCCCATCAACCCCAGTAAAAACCTGGCATAACATAATAAAAAAGCAGCAATGATAAAGTCCCAAATTTAAAAAAAGCAAACTTTCATAAACTCAGAGCAGTAAGAAACTGATTGGAGCTAATTGAGTAACAATAATGATATAAATACATCATGGGGATGTTTCACTACCACTTACTTCAAAGCAGTGCAAGCGTGCATATCATTGAAAAACAGACGTTCATTCCATGATGATAAGCCTAAATGGTGGAATAAAGAGATTGCAGACTGTTTGCTTGCGAAGAAAATTGCACATGAAAGATTTAAAACCTCGGAAAATGATGAAGAACGAATACAATTAACAGATCTACGAAGTAAAGCCAAACAGTTAATTAAGGAAAGAAACAAGACCCTGGAGTTACAGGTTGCGAATCAAAGTAAAACAAACCCGAAAGAATTCTACACTTTCAACAGAAAGAAGAAAGTAGTCACTTCAACTACATGACCGTTAGTAGATGAGAATGGAGATTACACCAAATACGAAGAACAGATGAGTGATGTCCTCAATACCTTTTTTACCAGCTTTTATAACAGAAGACCTTAGTGATATACCTATAGCACCGCCAGTTCAGATAAACAATTATGATGCTCAAAGCAATATCAACATTACAGAGAGAGAAGTACTGAAATTTTTGGAGAAACTCAAGTCAAACAAATCCCGACCCGACACAATCTCACCTAGAGTTCTAAAAGAAACTAAATGTGAGCTCTCCAAACCACTGACATTGCTTTTTAATAATTACTAATACTAATTAAGATCAATTACAAGTCCTTAATTTAATATAACGCTTTTCTCTATTCGTTATTATTAGCCTACGGAATATTAAACATTGAATAATTCTATATGACTTGTAATAGTTTCATTATTGATCATAATTGAAGTGTATCAGAATATAATGGAAAACAAGTAGCAACAGAGAAAAGGAAAGCAAGTAACAACTTAAAATACACTTTTAACAGAATTTAGGTTCTATTGGCATTCAGCAGTCGGATGCCTTTCATATCCTCTCTGTTAGGTCTAGTTCCTTTGAGTTAACCACTTTTGAATCAAGATATGTAACAGAAGACTGGCAACCTTGACAGGATCCGTTTCGTAACGTTTCACTTAGTTTCGATAAGTTTCACTGCTCAAATAATCAGAATTCATCATGCCCGTCTTACTTAATAACTAAGATGCTCAGAATGTCATAGAGTCGAAGCCCACCGCCAGTAATATTGACCTCCTGTCAAAAGATGAATTAATAGTGCTCGCCTCATATCTGCAGTTCACTGTCTCGGACAGGACAAAACCAAAAATGGCACAGTCCACAAAATCTGAGCTGTTTGGGATCCACGCAACTGAGAGCGGTGAGCGTGACGGAGCAACTGGTGGGGGACCCAGTGATCCTGTGCAACAGGAATATCTTAATTTTGGTGAAAATTTACCAGCTGGATTTACCCCTGAACAGTTCTTGGAGCTAGTTAGAATAAATGTTTCCTAGAAAGACTCTCAGACTAGGCAGGCTCCGGCACAAATAGATTTGCAGGCCCAACAAACTCAGCTAGATCATTAGTACCGCATGGCCCAATTAAAGTCCTAAGAAAATTATAATGCTCCCTTGATCGCTCCCCCTCCAGGATTAACAATGACTAGTGTGATTCCCCCATTCTCTGAGGATAATGTTCAGTATTTTGTTGTGTTGTTCGAGGAGGTTGCTTCGGGAATGAGGTGGACGAGAGACCAATGGCCTTTTATGTTACAAACTGTATTGACAGGACAGGCTCGTGCTACTTATGTGTTGGTAGAGTCTGAGGTTCAGCCGGACTATGCCAGTCTCAAAGCAGCTATCTTAAAAACCTTCCAACTACAGCCTGAAGCTTATAGACAAATTTTCCGGAAGACTCACAACAAATGTGAAGAAACTCCTACAGTGTTTGCCAGGACCATGACCAAAACATTTAATAATTGGATCATAATTAACATGTCACTGATTTTAACACTCAAGCCGTGGGGTCCTACATATGTCGGCTGAGAGAATAATGGCCACCCCTGTGGTGCCCGACATTAATCGGGCGGGATTTTGAGCACATTATCGGCTCTGAGAGAGTCCATGCGTTGGGAGGACGATAGGCGGGCTCTGATCGTTCGGCACGGACCCAGTGCCGCGACTGACACTACCTCTGCAACATTCCACACCCACGGCCTCGCGAGACCAGGAAAAAAATCGGGAAATTACCGTATTTTAGGGTTTTCCCCTCGTGTTGCGCGATCACTACAGGATAACCCGTGGTCGTACAAGGATGAATCAGGTGTCATTGGAAAGCTCTATTATCGCCCTTTCACTGACACATAATTGTATTACGCTGTGGCTCTTGTTTATGCATGAAAAAGAGCATGGAATGAAGCTCGTTTAGGGTAAATATGCCCGCCTGGCAAGTAGTAGAAGTTACAAACATCCCCATTGGTAAGGGGTTAAGGGCCTGAAAGACTTAATCTTGCTTGACAATTTACTATGAAAAATAGATTCCCCAGTAGCTTATCATTTGAGAGGGAAAAAGGTAGACAATATTGCCAAAACTGCTGACATGGCTGATACATATGTGCTAAATAATAAATACCGTGGGAAGAAGCCCTATGGTAATTCCAAGTCCTCTTATCACACATCTGACAAATCCAGTCACTCTCAAAAGCCTGTAACGTTTCCCAAAGCTAGCCAAACTAACAATACTCTCCAAACTAAAAAGGTGACTCCGGGTAATGGTAACAGAGGTGGGGCCCAAACTAATAATAATAATGCTTATAAGGGGAATGCATCTCAGAAAGTGTGTGCTTATTGTGGCAAGAGAGGCCACGTAGTATATCATTGTTGGGCCAAGGAGAGAGAAGAGAGACTGCAGCAGATTGTAGCCGTAGTGTCTGAATCTCCCAATAATCAAAACCACCCATATGTGTCGGTGATGCAGGACTCCCGACCGCAGGATCCCCTACTAACATAAATCAGACAGGAAATGGTGTTGTAGCGTGTGAGGTCCAACCCGCACAAGTTCTATTTATTTATCTATTGTCAGATGCCTTACTCCCCTTAATGGGGGTGGTCATACACAAAATACCCCCAAGTGGACCTATCCCCAGTAAGAGGGACAACCCATGCCAGTTTACTGAAGGACTTACAGGATTGACCACTCAATTTAGGGTCCATCCGACTCAGAGGCCTTTTATGTATTTGTTAGCACTATTTTTCTACAGTGGTGTGCAGATAATCCATCCGCTAACCTGTTTCACCCTACGGTGGCAGTATGGATTTGTATAAGGTTTACTTCCCTAGACAGGTTTCCGACCAAGGCTGACGAGTCCCATCCATCCTGATATTTATATGGTTATCTCCCCTAGATGGGATGCCGACCAAGGCTAACGAGTCCCATCCACCCGCACAAGTTAAGCCTGTAATAATATCCCCATCAGTCCAGAACAGTTACCGTCCCTTTATTTCATCTGGCAATGTGAAACTGAATAGTTGTGTAGCCTACATGAAGTATACATTTTGAGAGATACTGGCTCTACTAGCACCCTCATGGTGAATCCTTATTCTGAATGCCCAACTGGCGAACCAATAATAATGAGAGGTGCTGGAGGCCAATTTCCTGCTTACATGGTGAATGGAGAGATTGAGTGTGATTTGTTAAAAGGTAAAGCCTGCATAGCCATGTGTAGGCCTCAGGATATCCCTGTGCCCGGGGTAACCCTCCTATTGGGGAATGATGTGGCTGGTGAGAGGGTCCGACCAGACCCAGTTTTGTCACTCTCCCCTGTTGTCGAGCTACTGACTGGTGAGCTCGAGAAGGAGATGCCAAAGGTTTTCCCCGTATGCGCTGTCACTCGGTCTATGGCTCAAGTAGCAGTTCCCTCTGATAGAAATGTACCAACTGTGGAATGTGGATGAAAGGAATGAACAAGTGGTGAATGATGCTCCAACTATGCCTGATGTTGTGACTGAAGTAAATCTGTCTGATAATTGTATGACTAATATTGAGCATAATGACAACGATGAAACCCCTCCTAATTGTCCTAGTGGCCTGGTAGAGTTACAGAGAGACCACAGGGAGTGTAAGGAGTTAGCTGCCAGTGTCGTGAGTGAAGAGGAGAGTGAGAAGGAGAGGGGTGAATTTTGTACATGAAGAAAGGAGTTTTGTGGCGTAGGTGGCGACCGCCACATAAATCTATTAATGACGGGGCATGGGATGTCCATCAGGTGGTCGTTCCTAAACCATGTCGTAAAGATATACTAGAAATGGCCCATAGTATACCCTTAGCAGGGCACTTAGGTGTGAGAAAAACCTTAGATCGTATTAGAGCCCCCTTTCACTGGCCAGGAATGCGTGCAGATGTAGTGGAGTTCTGTATAGTGTTTCACACCTGCCAGATTACAGGAAAGCCCAACCAAAAAGTACCTGTACATACTCTGGTGGCCTTGCCGGTGTTCGAGAACCCTTTCACTCGAGTGGTAGTTGATATAGTAGGCCAATTGCCAAAGACATCCCAGGGACACATATATTTGTTGACAGTAATGGACATGGCAACTGGCTAACCAGAGGCTATGCCTTTACGTAATACTTCAGCCCAAGCTGTCATAAAGGAACTACTCAAATTCTTCTCCAGAATGGGTTTCCACCATGAGGTGCAAAGTGATCAAAGACCTAATTTCACTTCTAATATAATTTCAACTTTAAGGAATTGGGTATCGAACATGTAAAGTCAAGCTCATACCACCCAGAGAGTCAACGGGTCCTCCAACGGTATCATCAAACACTGAGAGCCACGCTAAGAAAATATTGTGAAGAAACTGGAGGTGATTGGGATAAGGGGGTACCCTTCCTTTTGTTTGCCACTTGTGAGGTTCCGACTGAATCTTTGGGCTTCTCACCAAATTAGCTAGTTTTCGGTCACCGGGTACGTGGCCCTTTGCAGTTGTGACAAGATAGCCTAGTTGGTCAGGAAGGGAACCAAAATCTCCTCAAATATGTAGCAGCGTTCAAAACCCGGTTGAGATCCTCATGCGAGTCCGCAGCCCAGAATCTGAAAGTTGCTAAAAATGCCATGAAAGTATGGTATGACAAAGGAGCCTGTGTAAGGGAGTTCCAGCCCGGTGATGAGGTATTAGTTTTGATTCCCCTTTTTGGCCAACCTTTATCAGCAAAATTCAGAGGCCCATATAAAATAATAAAAAGGGTGAGTGTTACTGATTATCTAGTGGCTACCCAAGACAGGAGAAAGCCTAAGCAAGTGTTTCATATTAATATGTTGAAACCCTATCATAAGGCCCCTGATTCCTCCCCTCCAGATTCTTCCTCTTTGCCAGTAATAGATGTAAGACCCTGTGGACACCAGCCTGGTGCGGGTGATGAAGTTAGTAGTTCTGCTACTGACCCACTGAACTCGCAACAGACTGCCCCAGAGCCTGAAGGTATCAATTCTGAATTTGACTTGTCTTGTAGTCATTCAAACTTTCAATGTAATTCTTTGGCATGTGAGGAATTACCAACCCAATTATGTCATCTTCCCTCTGATAAAGCTAACCAACTGACCTATGTCTTATTCCAGTCTCCCAGTGTGTTCCGTGATACTTCAGGGCTCACCTCATAGGCCTTACACGACATAGATGTCGGGGATGCAGCTCCAATTAAAATATCCCCATACCGTGTCTCGCCACAGTGCAGGAGTAAGGGAGATCTCATGCTTTGTAGTTTATAATCAGGGCTTCTGCTGTGAAGTAATGCCTTATATCTTAAAAATCGCTCCTTTTCAGCGCCTAATGAATCAGGTAACTGAGGGAGTACCTGGATGTGTAGTCTACATTGATGAAATCTTGCTCTTTTCCCCATATATGGGAAGAACACTTACACCAAATCAGATTTTTTTGTTTTCTAATCTTGCTAAAGCTAATCTAGTTGTCAATTTAAAGAAATGCACTATGATAAAGAGTACCGTCCAATATCTTGGATATACAGTAAGACAGGGTCAGGTTGCACCACCTCAAGCTAAAGTAGAATCCATTGTTAATTTCCCAACTCCTAGCAGTAAGAAACAAACCCAAAGATACTTAGGAATGATTGGGTATTATAGGAGACTCATTCTTAATTTGTCAAGGTTAACAGCACCTTTAACAGATCTTCTCCAAAAGGGTGTATAGTTTGAATAGTTCTCAGAATGTGAAGAAGCTTTCAATGCTACTGAGTATATTTTATCAAACTATCCTGTTCTCTGTGCCCCTGATTTCACGAGACCTTTTTCCCTAGCTGTAGATGCGAGCAACACCATGCTATTTCAGTAAAAAGTTAAATTCTGCTCAACGTAATTATTTGGTTATAGAGAAGGAGCTGTTAGCATTGATTTTGTTCCTTCAATACTTTAGTGTCTATGTTCAATCTGCCCCTGGTTCCATCACTGTATATACTGACCATCACCCATTAATTTGTTTACAAAAGTTCCAAAATAAGAACCAAAGACTGACCAGGTGAATCTTGTTACTGCAGGAGTATGCCCTAGATGTAAAACATATTACGGGTGTCCAGAATGTGCTAGCAGATTGTTTGTCGCGTGTCTGAAAATATTGTCATAAACTTTCCTCCTATTGACCTCTTTTCTAGCGGGGGAGGTATTACAATTGGAGATACCTGAGATTGAATTCCGTGACTATACAAGGACCACGAGGCAACTCTCCACCTTGCTTTCCCTTATACATGGCCGAGAGGAGGAAAGGGGGTGATGAAGGGGGAGGCAATCCCTCCTCTGATGGAGGAATTGGAAGAAATGGGGGTGCCTGTTCCCACCACATTCCGAACTCTGAATTGGCCCGTGAATCTGCCCTTGCCTTGTATTGGACGATGCTTGCTGCCTGCAATCCAATTCTTGGCGGCACCTCGGACCTGATGACGTGACTCCTGAATCAAGCCCTGATTGGATTAGTGTGGAGAGAGAATTTGATAAAACGCCAAATATTTGTGAGAGTTAAAATCAGTTGTATTCTTAGTTGGAGAGAAGCAGCATGGGAGAGACAGAACTATTAACAGGCTTGTATAAAAGGACTTGAGTTTGTTGTGAATACTGACTCTTGTATCTTGTACTCGTGTAATTGGGTTAGTGACTGAATTAACTAGAAGCATATTGTAAAGACTAATTAACCTCATTCGATTTGGGATTTGGGATCTACATGAATTGAACTAATGTAATCTGGCTGACTTAGTACATTTAAGTTACTTGATTTGATACTGTTTTTGAATTAGTAATTACATATTGTTGTATCAATAAGTTTATTAATTTATATTGAGATTAAATTAAGCTAAACTATACTAAACTAAACTTAATTAATTCAAATTAAAGTGAAACTGAAACGGATACAAAACGATCCTAGAATAATAAATGTTATTTTTGTCTTCATTATTACTTATTAATTTTGTTTGGTTGTAAAATACTTTATTTCTGTCTGTAAAATACAATTTAATTTATATATGTGACTTTGTTATATTCCCTTATTATCATCTTTCATATTGATTAAATAAAGGTCTTGCAGTAATAATAATTAAGATAATAGGCTAGCAAAAAACAAATAAGAATAAATTAAGACAATAACAAGGAAAGAGAATAGGAGTAAATAATCATATTTTTTAAAGTGTTAACGAACTGAATTCATTACATATCAGAAAAGTATCTTATTAATATTTATACTTCATTACTAACACTAATTAAAATTAATTACAAGTCCTTAATTTAATATAATGCTTTTCTCTATTCGTTATTATTAGCCTACGGAATATTAAACATTGAACAATTCTATATGACTCAAGCGTTTCTGCTTGACGAACCTCTTGGACATCTTGCACGATATCGTCAACCTATAATTATGACGAAAGTAAAGCTGTATATAATTATTATATACCTTGATTTTCAAAAGGACTTTGACAAAGTACCCCACAAATATTACAATTAAAACAATTAAAAGTGCATGGAATACAAGGGAGAGTGCTGAGATGGATGGAAAATTGGCTAAGTGAAAGAAAGCAAAGAGTAGTCATAAACGGTAAAGCATCAAAATGGACCAATGTAACTAGCGGGGTACCCCAGGGATCGGTTATAGGGCCAGTTCTCTTTATAGTATATATATATTATAATTGACATAGATGAGGGCCTCACATGTACAATCTCATAGTTTGCAGACGATACAAACATTACTAATACTGTACTCTCAAATGAACATATAGAAGATATGCAAAATATCATAGATAAGCTGTCATGTTGGGCTCAAGTTTGGCAAATGAGTTTTAATCCGGATAAATGTAAAGTACTCCATATCGGGACCCAAAATGAGAAAGCAAATTATTCAATGAATGGTCCTCAGCTTAACCCGTCCAGCACCAGCGACGCGTCTGGCGCGTCGGCGATGTATGTAACGCACAGCCCCAGCGACGCGTCTGACGAGTCACCCTAATTGCTCCGACTGTAACCTCAGGTGTAGCCACTCGAGAGGGCTCAGATTTGTATGGGAACTGTGTACGTATCCCACGCAACCGTGCCGATGGTTGAAAACTCTTAAAGTCCACGTGCGTGCGCGTGAGCGCGCAATAACCTGTTTTTGGGGGGAAATTGCCTTCAATTTTTTACTCTTGTAAAATCCGTTTTCGGGGGCTCTGTAGGACCATTTTTTGAGCTTTTTGATCGGTTTTTCGTGGTTTTTCCTTCATTCCTAACCCATTCGCTATTGTTTCTGGAATAAAAAACATTTTCAAAACCGGCCGGGTTCTGGGTGTACATTTATTAATAATCAGCCGGGGCTCGACGGGTTAAAGAGTGTGGACAGAGAAACTGATTTGGGAGTATCAATATCGAGTAACCTAAAACCCAGTCGACAATGTTCAGAAGTTGTTAAGAAGGCAAATAAAATAATTGGCTTTATAGGCAGGTCATTCGAGCATAAATTCAAAGATTTAATCTTCACACTTTACAATTTCCTAGTCCGTCCCCTTCTGGAATATATCGTTCAGGCCTGGTGCCCCTACTACCAACAAGATATTGATAAACTTGAAAGAATTCAACGTAGAGTTACCAAAATTATACTTAATCTAAGAAACAAACCATATGAGGAACGTCTTAGAGAATTAAGTTTGTTTCCTTTAACTCAGCACAAATTAAGAGGTGACCTAATTCAAATATTCAAAATCATTCAAAGGCATCGACAATATGAACTGTAATAAGTACTTTACGATCAACCAACCAAACTACACGGGGGAAATGGTTGCAACATTATTGGTAAATCTTTTAACTCGCAAGAGTCTAAAAATGTCTTCTTCAATCGAGTTATGAACTTGTGGAATGGGCTTCCTCGAGATGCTATAGACTGCAGTTCTGTTGATTCCTTTTAACATCGCCTAGACAAACACCTCGCTTTAAACCCCCAACTGATTGCATTTGTAATTGAATTACTTTTTCTCAGGTACATCGAGGATCACTTGTAGCTGTGTTATGTTATCAACCCATATTGTTCCCTACTAACACCTCCTAACCCTGCCAAGGACATTGGTCCTAAGGCAGTGCTTCCCTTTCCAATTGTTCCTTACCTACTCTGAACCATTGTTGGACACGTTAAACAGCAGTGATTTAGAGGGCAAGGAACCTCAAGGGGTCGCTAGACCTGTTGTTGCTCGACTTCCTTTGTACTTCCTTTGTTCTCTCTCTCTTTCTCTGTCTGTCTCACTCTCTCTCTCTCTCTTCCTTTCTCTCTCTCTCTTTGCCGTTCTTTTCTTCTATTTATTGGCTAGTGTGTGGACACCAACTGTTCAATTGGTAAAGCAGGACCATCTCATTTGAACCAAGTGGTCTGTGTGGCTAGTGCATCTACACAAACCTATGCAAATCTCTTTCTGTTCCCATCAAAGCCAACACTCACACCGACACACACATAAAACCCTTTGATTATATACCCGAGGGAGTTTTTACATGACATATTTTTAGCCCGTCAGATAACGAGAAATTACCACTATTATTTTTCCTCACAAAACGCTCACAGTTTTTTGTTCGATTTTGTTTTTCCTGTTTACGAAGGTGGTTTAAAATGTGGACAATATTCGTTTTTTTTTCTTCTTAATCAGTATACAGTCAACACCAGAAGATTGGGTAAAAGTTATTAATTGGGACAGAAGCCTTAACTCCATATGTACCGGCGACGTGTATTTAATTTTATTCTGGCAACTATTTGACGATTTTATTCAGCTTAGGAAGAACGTATACACATGAAAAGGTCACACATTATCTCAATTAATCCTAGTAGATGCCGTATATCCTTCCTAAGCTATATTAAATCGTCACTGGTACTGAACGGGTTAATGAACAAGAGACATATGACATGGACATAATACTATAAAATATATGAACTTAAACAAATGAACTATACAGATTAAACAATAGGAAATAAGGTGACACGAACATATAAATATAACCATTCAAAGAAAAGGCAAAAAAACATAAAACAAATCTATACACAGATGGTAGAAAAGTAATGTAGAAAACAGCAAATGACCGAGCAAAGCAATGAAGAAGCAACATAGGCACCAGCGAATAAAAACACACAAGAAGGTCATTGAAAGGTAGAGATACATGGGTGCACTGTGCCCCTGTACATAGCAAGAAGCTGTGCAGGAGTAAAGAACTCACGAGGACGGTTGAGCACAGCCAACATCTGGGAAGCAGTTTTAGCAAGAGTGGTGATATGGTCTCTCCAGGAATGCTTAGAGGAAAAGGAAACACCACAGATATTGATAGAAAACGAGGGGTGAACTTCTGTATTGTTGAAGAATAAGGGATAGTCGTGTGGAATATTGTGACGACTAGACTGATACAGAAATTGGGTTTTGAAAACATTGAAAGTTATCAGAATGTCTCTGCCTTAATCATAAATTATTAAATGATCAGAGGATAGGCGAGTCATGGCTCCGTCATGTGTGTTTTGAAGTGTGACGAGGAAGGAGGTTGTGGCAAACTCGTTGAATTATGTAAGGTAGAGTCATCAGCATAAATGTGGTATGGCTAGAGGTACAGTTGAAAAGATCATTAATGAAAATTACAAGCAGGACTGGTAATAGGACAGAACCCTGAGAAACACCGGAGTTGATAGGTTAAGGAAGTGAACGATGAGGAAGTGAATGATGGCCATCCATAGCCACAGCTATGGAACGGTTGAATAGGAAGTTTGAGATAAAGACACAGATAGAAGGATAGAACCCAAAAAATGTTAGTTTGGAGAAAAAATAATTTGTGCCATACACTATTAAGAGTTTTTGTTTTTTGAGAGGGAAAATTACTAAGAGTTAGTAAGGTAGGAAAGTAGATCACCAGTAGTGCGGCCTTTAAGGAAGCCATGCTGGTGATCTGAAAGAAGGTTATGGGAAGTCAGATGCTTTAGAAATTTGTATTTAAGAATATATTTTAAAACTTTAGTGATACAAGATGTGAGGATAATTGGACGGTAGTTGGAGCGGTCACCCTTCTTTTGGACAGGTTGAATGAGAGCATACCTCCAGCAAGAAGGAAAGATGTTGGATGAAAGACAGAGGCAGAAGATTTTGCCTAAGCAAGGAGGCAGCATGGAAGCACAGTTTTTTAGTACAACAGAAGGGACTCCATCTGGCCCATACACCTTCTTAGTATTTATGCAAGAAAAGGCAAAAAGTACATCTTTGGAAGCTATTAAGTTATTAGGCATAAGTAAGTGAGAGGGTGGCGGACAAGGAGGAACAGCTCCTGAATCATCCAAGGTTGTGAAACTGCGGTTGATGTGCGTAAACGTCCTGGAATATCTTGGAATTATTAGCCCATTAAAGCCTGTGGAGACGAGCGTGAGTGGTCAGAAGCGCAGCATGCCAGCACTCTGCAGCAGGTTCGCTGCGGCACTAAAGCTTTACCGCCACGTCTCGCAAGACATATTCTGTGTTGCCATAGGCAAATGTAGGGGAACAATTCTAATTTGTAGCAAATATTGCTGATGTCTATAGTATCACTGCAGCAGAAACACTTAAGCTAACGAGCTCATTCTGAAGTTATTTAAAAGCTCTTTTCTTCTAGTATTTTGCTGCATACATTTAATTTCATTCCGGCACTTGCTTAACCCTCTCCGTAATATATGACGCGATCGCTCCATATGGCGGTACGCCCAAGAGTATCATATGACACGATCACGTCATATGAACGTAGTGAAGTAGCTCGATAAGTAAGTTATATGACGCATTTGCGTCATATTGAGCTCAGTAAGTTAGGTAAGTTAGATCAGAATCTGTCGGTTGGTGGCAACCCCAAATACCTCCAACTTCTACCGGTACCTCAGTGTCAGAGAAAGTGTTGTGAGGGAAATACCGGGCGCTCCGCCACCCCAGCAGTAAGTTAGCAACTTATGTCGGACAGGTTAAGCAATCAGAAGTGCCTGCATGAGCCCTCTTATAGCGGAAAATCCTCCGCACTGATTGGGTTAAGAGTAAAAGTAATTGAGACAGGAGAAATGAGATGAAAGAAAATGGAACTGAAAGAGAAAGCATGAATAAATGAATGCAAATATAGCAATGACAAGAATGCAAGACAGAGGGGTATCAAACAGTATGCAAGAAAAGGGAAATTACAAAAGATATATACCGGTATATAAGAAAAGAAGAATGGAAAAGAAGACAACAAAAGGGGCTTTAATAATACGAGAAAAGGTAGGTGAAGAATATGAAGAGGGACAACAGTGTAAGAAAAAAGGGTGAAAACAAAATATATGAACAAAGGGTGAAAAAGAATACATGAACACGGGAGTGAAAAATTATGAAAACATAAAGATTAAAAACGAATGAAATTGCAGAGTGAAAACTAATACAAATAATGAGGATTTAAATATGAAAGAAGGACAGGAGACGCAAGACTACAAGACAATAAGACAGAAAATGGAAGATATAGGGAGTGCAAACGAAGGGACAGTCACAGTCAAAAGTCGGCAAATACATAAGGAATGTGCGAGCTGATTACACTGATGCATTTATATGTTATGTCTATATATTTTACAGTATTATCCAGGACAACAGTTCACTCTCCAAACCAGCCACTGAATCCGAAATACTTGAGGGTCGACAAACGAAGCATCTGAAAGAAGTGCCATTTACAGCCAATAAATGCTTCGTTTTCGACTTCCAGGTGATTCGGATTCTCACAGTGGCAGGTTGCAAGAACGAACTTCTGTCGTTGATTGTACTCTGTTATGAAATAAATTACATTGAATTTAATTGGACTGAATTGGTTATATACGTTATACATCCACAGCTATTCCAACACTAATCAAATGGATTGCCTCGATGGCGGTGATTCATTCGTGGCCATCCTCCCTCGTGAATTAAAATCGCCTGGTACTAGAAAATAATGTACGAAAATATAAGTGGAATAAAATACAAGAAAAGGGAAGCAAAGAGGAATGCTAGAAAAAAAGGACAGAACAAAATATATCAAGAAAAGGGAGAAAAAAAAACACGAAAATGCTACTGGAATAGAATGCGAGGAGGAAACCTGCAACAGGGTAATCCCCGACATTACGAGATATAAGGCTGGAGGATATCTGGATGGTCGGAGATATTAGGATGAAAGTAAAAAGATTCCAGAAAACCCCGGAAATCTTGTATAACCAAATATCTATATATTATAATGTCTATTTCCACTTGGGTTATGGTTTTGATGCGGTATATACTGTATGTGCTATATAAAGATAGATATAGATATATAGATAGTAGTAGGTTCGCCTCCATGGTGTCGAATCTTGTAATAATTGTTAATCAAATTGATGGTATAGGTATGGACTCTTGCTAAGTGCCAGTCTATAAGGGTGCCTTTATGTGTTAAGGTGACATTAACTGCTATACCAATGTCCAGTTGATTATAAGCCCATGTTATAGAAAAGATATGTGGATGATTCCTTTTTAATTTTTGAAAATTCTGAAATAATAGTCATATTCCTAGAATACGTGAATGATAAACTTCCTAACATAGCATTTACGTGTGAAATGGAAAAGGACAGCTACTTACCCTTCCTAGATATTTGAAACGAGAAACAGATCATGGATTAACAACAAATTTAATGTCTACCGTAACTGTAAGCCATAGAGTACAGAAGACCTAGAGGTGAAAGCGTGACATCACATGGTTATTTTGCCGGGCGTTCTAGTGATTTGGTGGCAGCACTGTTGTATGGTATAACAACCAAAGCACCTCAGTGGCTTGTCCTTATTATAGATAGTCTGTGCGTCGCGCGCGCCTGCCAGCTGACTTGCTGCAGTATTACCAAAGTTAAGGGAATATCCGCAGAACGAGGGAGCAATAGATTAAAGAGGGAACGTATTTAAGAGTTGATTAATGTTGGTCAAAACACTTGTAAATTATTTAATATAAATTAGATATATATAAGCAAGATGAAAACATTAAGTATACATATACACTATCAAACATACTCATATATGATGCAAGCTGTATACCTTCAAGCAACACAACAACATTAAAATGTAATTTTGAATATATATTATTATGTTACATGTTATGTAGATGTTAATTAGTAAAGTAGCACTAAAACTGGACATTTATACTTATGACATCTAGGGATATTTTGTCCCACCATTGACGTTGGCAACTCCCGAATCTCACATCAACAATGGCGGGTGTTGGAGGAGGTCTGCTTGTGCACCTCCTCATAATGACGACAATTACACGATGACTGGCCTTTACAGTAGCCTCTACTTATGTCTATTTAACTATGTCACGTCTGCAGAGTCTCTGGATAACGTTCAATTGATTATTAATAGCGTTATTAGTACAAGGTAGGGATTATTACGAATTAATGGGACCAAGGATAGTCAATATAATGTCTTTGTGGGGACCCTCCCCTCCCATTGTCCTTTGTGAACGTGCTGCCATCTCTCGAACGTGCGGATCCCTATTTACAGATTTGTGGCGTCTTTCCTCTCTAGGTCATCTGTACTCTATGCTGTAAGCCAACATATACAAATTTAGGATTAAATTGGTTCCGTGTTTATCTCACGATTAAAAAGATAAACTTGATTAATGCCTTTCTGAATAGAGTTTATAACTTGTGTTCCGATTGCTTGCCTTTAGACCTAGATCTTAAAACACTGAACAAGTACTTTGTTAATAATAACTATTACCATAGACTACAGTAGATCTGGACTGCACACAAAAAATTAACTATGCAGTAAGGGACCCAAAATCGGAGAACGAACCCTCAAGTTCGAACCTCGAAACGGCGAAAATTTGATATTTTTTCGCGGTTTCAAGGTTCGTTCTCCGATTTTGGGTCCCTTACTGCAAAGTTCCAATTTCGTGTCCAGTCCAGATCTACTATAGTCTATGATATTACTAAAAAAAAATCACAAAAATGGTCAAGTTCATTCTTTCGTCTAAATTTAGTAATGAAATTCCCATGTATAGTCATGGACTTCTAGAATAGATGGACAGGAAACTCCCAAAAATGGGAAAAATTATTGGGGGCTTACGCACATTTTTTGACCTAGTGAAAAAACCGTAAGAGATAACCTCAAAATTCCTTTTGGATATTGGGGAGCAACTATTTCTGCTAATAACTGGGCCCAGTAAATATTGAAATCGCATAAGAGGGGTCCATGGGGGCCCTTGGGCCAAAAAGGGGCCCATTTTCCAAAAAAACATTCGTTTTATTTCTAAGCTCTATTTTATCCGAAAGTAATGATATTGATGTCTAATATTATGTTTTTGGGGTCAAAAAATGCTATAGAACACATTTCAATAGTCACAAAGTTCAACTTCCTTTCTAAAAATTGAAAAATTCAAAATGGCCCCAATATTGTTTTTATAATTTGACTCAAAATTAGTCGAAAATCATTGTCTTGGTGTTTATTTTGATTATTTTAAGGTTGACAAATGCAATACAATTCATATCTATGGTAACAAATATCAACTTCCTGTACAAGCATAACAAAATTCTTAATGGTCGTCTATTTTAGAAGTCCATGATAATGATTAGTGAATAGTGTTAGCACGGAGCACACTATACGACAGTGCCCAGCAAGGTCATTGTAAAGGACGAAAGTGTATTATGTGAAAAACATTGGCCGAAGGATTTTCAGCGTAAAAAATGTCAAGGGCCATTAGGATATAGACCGCATGATCCCTCAACTGTCTTCGGAACTACCCCTTCTTCTTGCTTCGTGCAAACGTCTTCTAGTCATCAAAGGAATATTGATAATCGTAATGTATCAGGTGAATCCCGAAAAAAAAAAAAGAAGATTGATTCTGAGAAAGATGACACAATTATGAGCTGGGATGATCTTAAAAAGTATTCTCAAAAAGTAAATATTGTGAGTGACTTGTCAGAAGATAATGTAATAAAGCTTTATCATATTCAGGGCATTCCACCAACCATAATATTCTCAATATTCATAAATGGAGACTTGAAAGTGGGTGCTTTCAAAGGCAATACTTCTGTGTCACTCCGCGATGTTATCAGTGGCTTTGATTGGAAGCTAAATAAGTTTTCAGAAAGTGTTCAGACCTTGACAAAGTGATTGAGAAACTTACGTCTTTTCCCATAGAGGGGAGGTGTGGTGGAGTGGTCTTGCCACTGGCCTGGTAATCCAAAGATCCCGGGTTCAAATCCTGATGTATCAATGGGAAGATATTATTGGAATGGAATTTGTGCTGTACCTGGTATAAGTGCATTACCACAAGCCCACCGAAACGTCAATAAAATACCCTCATTGTTCCCTGATTAAATAGCACTGTATGAATATTCCCATATTCAAAATATGCTATAGGGGAGCAATGCCTGGTGAGTTATCTGCTCAACAGGTAGCGTTGTGTGTGTGTAAGTGTGAGAGTCCGAGTGTAGGGGGTGAGACAGTGAAGCACGGGAACGAGCTGGCTTCAGAGATGGGGTCGTTTCGGGCCATGAGTGAGCACCGTGCCTCATGTGAAGGCAAGATGGCAGGTGCTCGTTGTACTCTACGTGCTTCACATGTCTCACTCCCTAGACTGGAACAAGATCTCACAGGCTTCACTGTTCATTGTAAAGCGGTGAATGTTAAGGCTCTCAGCCTATGCCTGAGAGAAAGTAAGTTGGAATATAGAAGAAAAAAAATAAATAAATAAAAATAATTCACAATGAACTTACAACATTTTCTGAAATGTTTACTGAGCTGTGCAATGACTCAGATGCCATTGATGAAATGGTAAAACAAAAGAATTGGGTTTCTGTTAGAGCAGGTAAAAATGTGTTGTGTTGCTCCAAGAGGAAGACGATACAGCAGTCAGCTTATTCAAAGTGCAATTGAACTCATGCTTCGTAGTAGAAATTGCTATAGATCATTATTAAACTTTTTGTCCTTACCCAATATAAAGACATTAAAATCTTACTTCGGAAAGCTTGGAAGTCCTGAAAGTATTGAGGTCTGTAAAGAGGTTATTTCTAGCGTATTTTCAAAATTAGATGGGCTTGAAAGACATTGCTTCATTACTGCTGATGAAATTCTTGTGAAGCCTTCAGTACAATTTCAAAAAGATCAAATAATTGGATTTGCTGTGGATTCTGAAGAACAAAAGGTTGCAAAAACAGTTCTGGCTATTATGATTAATCCATCAATGGGTGTGCCTGCTTTTGTTGCTCGTCTACTACCTATTCATAGCTTAAAACATGAATTTTTGAAAGAACAAATTGATATTGTTATGGAGATTGTATTTGAAGTTGGTGGATTTGTTTTCCTCATAATGACAGATAATCACTCTGTGAATCAAAAAATGCTCAAAGTATACCATCAGAACATGACTAGTACAGCAATCTATTCAGTTGTACACCCATATGAAAATCCCATCTTCAAAGAACTTTTCACATTCTATGATATGACTCACTGTTTCAAAAATATTCGAAACAACTGGGTCACAGAAAAAACACAAACACTAAAGTGTATTGATTCAGAAACACAAGTTTGTCACTTTGCAAAATTTTCTGATATCATCAAAAAAATGTAATGAGGAAAATGAATCATGCTTGAAAGAAACCAAACTGTCATAATTATGCAGCACTGTATCCAAACAATTTTGAAAAACAAAAAGTTAAACTAGCATGTGATCTATTTAATGAAAAAACAGTGGTAGCTTTAGAAAAGAGAGGTTTGATCAGTACATAAATTTTTGTGAAGATGGTGACAAGAACATGGAACATGTTGAACATCAAATCTTCACACAAAGGATATAGAACAAATGATCCTGACAGAAAGCCCTACAATGACAAAGGTGATGAGAGACTTGAATATATAGAAAAGGTTGCAACAACATTAAAATTGATGGATTGTTCCATCAGAGGCAGTCGGAAACATGGGCTTACCACTGAAACCAGTAATGCGCTCCATCAAACTTTGACTGGATTAGTTTCCATTGTCAAATGTTTAATAGATGCTGGCTTCAAGTATGTTCTCACTGGAAAAATACAAAGTGATCGATTGGAGGGTGAATTTGGAATCTACCGCCAGAGCAGTGGGGGGAATTTCCACACCTCCACTTACCAAGTGTATAATGGATTGAAGCTACAGAGAATCAAGCTCTTCAATCAATTAGAACTTTCAGACAAACTTCAAAGCTCAGGGATCAGCGAGTGTTGCAAGGGCGTGGCACACAGTGAAGATGATCAGGAAATTATTGATTCATGTTTTCAAATATCAACACAACTTACAGAAATAGAAAAATTTGATCTTTATTACATATCTGGCTATGTTGCCTTCAAAGAAGGATGCTCTGTCTCTGCTTCTGATATTCCTAATGACAATTCAGAATTTTTAGATAGGGTGTCTCGTGGTGGTCTTGGACATCCGCTTGCTGAATTATTTGACCTCTCACAGTATCTGTATGCATTTTTCAAAACAAGAGAGAAAAAATGCTGCCCTCAAGTCTTCCTGGATGCATATCAGTTGATTTATGAATCCTCAGGTTTTGAAATTCCGTATGTACATACCAAACTCAGGAGATTCAACAATTGCTTTATCAAAGCATTTGCAAAAGACATCAATGACAAGCTAAAACATGCAGACACTAAGGGCATAAAGCAAGGGCGGATAAGTGGGCGTAAAACTGTTCCAATCTGAAGTGTATACACATGGGAAATATCTATATCAGTCTTGGCACAATTAGGTTGATTGAATGCCCTGAATTTTGATGCAGGTTATTTTATAGACGACCATTTTGAATTTTGTTATGTTTGTTCAGGAAGTTGATTTGTTTTACCATAGATATTAATTGTACTGCATTTGTCAACCTCAAAATAATCAAAATAAATACCAAGACAATGATTTTCTTTTAATTTTGAGTCAAATTATAAACAAATATTGTGCCCATTGTGACTTTTTCTATTTTTAGACAGGAAATTGAACTTTGTGACTATTGAAATGTTTTCTATAGCATTTGTTGGCCCCAAAAACATAATATTAGACACCAATATCATTACTTTTGGATATTTGACTAATTTTGAGTCAAATTATGAAAAAAATACTGGACGCCATTTTGTTTTTTCTAATTTTGGACAGGAAGTTGAACTTTGTAACTATTGAAATGTGTTCTATAGCGTTTGTTCATCCCAAAAACATAATATTAGACATCAATATCAAAACTTTTGGATAAAATAGAGCTCAGAAATAAAACGAATGTTTTTTGGAAAATGGGCCCCTTTTTGGCCCAAGGGCCCCCATGGACCCCTCTTATGCGATTTCAATATTTCCTGGGCCCGGTTGTTAGCAGAAATAGTTGCTCCCCAATATCCAAAAAGAATTTTGAGGTTTTCTCTTACGGTTTTTTCACTAGGTCAACAAATGTGCATAAGCCCCCAATAATTTTTCCCATTTTTGGGAGTTTCCTGTCCATCTATTCTAGAAGTCCATGGTATAGTGTAACAAATCTGAAGAAATATATCAAATTGCATTTTTACAGAAAACCAAATTATGCTAATTCCTTCAAGAATCACAAATTTGGATAAAGCTCCATCAACAAGACCCAAATCCAAAACCCTCAAAGTTTTCTATGGAAATGCTCGTAGCATACACAATAAATTCTCAGATCTGGATAAATTGTTTTCACAGAAAAATATGGTATAATCGGTATAACAGAATCCTGGATAACTACGATAGACAGATTTTTGGCAGAATATACACTTCCCAGATTGGCTATGTGATGTTTGAGAAAAGTCACATCAACAATAATGGAGGAGGCGTTTTGTTTTCATCAAAGCCAGTTTTGATCCCATCTTGATGTCAAAACCACAATTATAGAATGTCGACATATCCTATGTACTACTAAAAAAATAATCATAAAACAAAAATAATACTAGCTCTAATATAGTGACCTCCAGCCCAATCAGTGCAAACTGATCGAAAAATTGAGCAAATTACTGAAGTAAGTAACTCCCAGGATACCATCATTTTCGGCGACCTTAATTTACCTGTGACCAAGTGGGGCGATACTCTCACTTCATACTCCGGAAATTACCTGTATGCAAATCTACAAGAAAGTTTACTTCATCAATTTGTTCAATCTCCGACCCATGGAAATAATGTTCTTGACCTTGTATTAGCAACAAATTTAGTAGAAGATTTAAGTGTTGGTGATGAATTCAGTAATAGTGACCATCGTACAATAACTTTCAGTTTAAAGTTTAATAGCAATGAACACAATACATGCAATGAGAAAGTCCTCAATTTCAAGACTGCAAACTTCCGAAAACTTAAAGCAATTCTTGATGAAAGTAACTGGAGCAGTTTGATTAATAACGACGACATGAACAAATAATGGGAGTTTTTCACCACCAATTACTTGAAAGCGGTGCAAGAGTGCTTACCAACAAAGACCAGAATATCAGTAAATATTAATAGACCAAAGTGGTAGGATAGAGAGATTGCAGCATGTCTGCTTGGTAAAAAAGATCGCCCATGACAGATATAAAATCTCTGAAAGCGAAGATGACAAAGCAATATTCGTAGATCTACGGCACAAATCCAAAAAGCTAATAAAGCAAAGCAAAAGACCCTAGATGTGCACATTGCAACTCATAGCAAGACAAACCCAAAGGAATTCTATAGCTACATTAGGAAGACAAAATTAATGACCTCAACAATTGGACTATTAGTGGATGAGAACGGAGACTATACCAAAGATGAAGCACAAATGAGTAATGCTCTCAACACTTTCTTTGCATTAGTTTTCACAACAGAAGACTTTAGTGATATTCCTACAGCATTACCAGTACAAATAGTTAATTCAAATGCGCTTAGCAATATTCGTATTGATGAGAGAGAAGTAATGAATTGGTTAGCCAAACTCAAGGTAAATAAATTGCCTGGGCCAGATACTATTTCTCCCAGAGTTCTCAAAGAAGCTAAATGTGAGCCCTCCAAACCGCTGACACTGCTACTAAACAATTCTTTGAGAACTGAGACTGCCGGATGAGTGGAAACTTGCGAATGTAACTCCAATAAAAAAAAAGACAGCAAAGCCTTGCCTAGTAACTATCGCCCAATCAACTTTACTTCAGTTGTGTGTAAATTACTAGAAACTATCATAAGAGGAAAACAACATATACTTATAGATACCCAACACGGTTTTCGCAACAATCGTTCCTGCTTGACAAACCTTTTAGATTTAGTTGACGATATCCTAAATCTATATGATGTGTGACGCCTCCCGGTGTTAGCAGAATGGTTGCGTGGGGCATTGCAGCTCGCTAGCGCTCGCCAGGATGGGGGGATAGGCTACAGTTGTCCTAGAATGATCTGCTTTATTTCATTAGTGTCCAGTTGCCACAGACAGTCTAGAAGTGGTCTTTGTTTTGGTCTGTGACCGCGCCTTATATTTTATATTCGCTATAATATAAATGTTGCTTGTGTGGGAGGCGAGCGAGAGAGTGTGAGGGAGTACACCCGGCAGCGAGGTGAGCTATGACGCGGCTCGCTTGGGAGCTGACGGCGTTGGCGGCCGGGTGGTCAACTAGTCCCTTCCCGTCGCGGCCTCGTGTTTTTTACAAGAGCTCAGAGCTTGCCTGACACGCGTATCGCCTACATCCTTTGCAATTCTGTCCCCCATACTCGCTACTTTTCATACTATTTCTCTCTCTCGACTTCTCCTTTCTCATTCTCTAATCTTTATTAACACAACAGCCTTCTTTATTTATGGTACCGCAGCGGGTGTTTTTAGCCAAAATAGGGTGTTTACTGATAATTTTCATGCCTAATAGACCCAGAACGTAAGTATCCCTGAAAGGGCATAAACAGAGCTTTCGAATGACACCATAACGATCCTTGTATGATGGATAGTTTTCTTGCAATAACCGTGCAACGCGAGTGCAAAAAGCAGGTAATTCGGTACTTTCAGTACATAATTGAGTATGTAGTGAGTGAGAGAGGGAGGAGGGAGCTGAGATTTGTGTCAGTAGGTTCGCCGCGGTGGTCTGGAGCAGTCATACGCTCGCTAGTCTCCTGCCACCACTTGTCTCTCTCTCTCAGCCACATTACGTGCTGAAATTGCCACTCGAGTTATGTCGAGCGCCGCCACATAGTCCAGCTTTATTTAACTCGACTTATGTTGCTCGCCGCTAAATAAGGGTTTTCTGGTTTCATAGACGTTCACCGTCGACCAGTCGTATTGTACGCGAAGCTCTCAGATATTTCCATGTATTAGGTTAAGGACTAGATAATAGTCCATCAGGCGCCTGGCCCGGGGAGACGATTAATATGAAGGGTGTGCCTGGAAGTGTGGTGGGAGGGCTTGTGGCTTTGGCTCCGCTGCATGTCTGCCTGCCGAGATCGGAACCTCTCCGGGTGGTCAGGGGCCGGGGGAGTGCTGGAGCGACCTTGGTAACCCTGGTCTCTGGGTCTTCTCCTGGGTGACCTGGATGTGTGAGAGTTTGTGTTTTTGATCTGTGTTTATTTTTTGTTTTATGTTGTTTTTGTGTTTTCCCTGTTCTTGCTCTGTCTTGAGTCGGCTACCCCAAAATGGGGATTGGGCCTGAGCATATAGATAGATAGATGATATAGAGGTTTATGCTTTATTGAGGTTTAGAGAGACTGACTTTTCCGTATGTGTCCTCTCTCGGGAAGGTTGTAGACCAGTATATGTCTCCCTTGCAAGGTGTTGAGTGATTCTGCTTGGTTATCTAAAGCTAGACTAGGGGTAACGTTACTGTGTCGTTGTCTCCGATGTGTGCAGTGTTAGCTAAGCTCTGCACGACATCGACAGGTACTGTGGGAGCCTAAGTTGTCTTCGGGTTGGTTTACTTTGCGAGCACAGCTCTGTGGTGTGAGAGGGCCATAGCCTATCCCTCACAACATAGTGCTGCCTCTTTGTGTTGACCTCTGAGGGATCGCCAGGATAGAGCTAGGTACTAGAGACCTAGATTTATCAAGAGAGCATCCCCGTCATATAACGTAATCTTCATTATACCACCCTTGGACAGCGTTAGGCTACGAGCCGCATGCTCGCCCATTGTTGCCCTGCCTTGATACCCCAGCTAGACTTTATTCACTGAGCAGACACTGGTTAGAGATAAGCCCCATTATTATATGTATGCAGCATTATTATTCACTGCACTTTTGAGCCGAGGTTGTTGTTGAGTTGCACAACCCAAGTAGGCTGTTGCGTTGTGTCACGAAGCATTTCTTTAGTTGTCGAGCATTACTACCTTTGCGCAGTCTTTATTATTCGCCTGCCTATTATTACTATATGTCCTAGCATTTATTGTGACCCGTATTCTGCATTATAATTGTTCAAGATTCTTTACAAACATCTTCCCAGCATCAGACTTATTTCAGAAGTTTCCAGTTGATGTTGCAGGACTAGCATTGCACTTTCTTTAATACAGGAGTGCCAGTTATTTGAGTATGTACCGTAATGTTAATTAATCACGTTAACTATCTTTTCTTTGTGTAACATAATCGAGTAATCTTTTACTGTTTGAGAATAGGCTGTTTCATTGAGCGTCAGCCTAGTGTGTGTGCACCAGTTACCGAGTCATAGGATACCTCGTTGTCCAGGCACGACTCAGGGCGGTAATGGTGTTTTGTTTTCCAGTGTTTAAGGCAGGGGTTGGATCTAGTGTTACCGTTGTTGCTTTTTGCCATTATCTAGTCCAATGTTGAAGAGCCCTGTGTCTTTGAGAATCTGGATCGTAACAAATGGCGACCTAGCTCAGGATCTTGTGAACTAAGAGATAATTGCAGGATTGTTGTGGTCATTTGTTTTATTGAGGAATATAGTGGACACGTTAAATTTTTTTTGGCAAAGTAGTATAGCACTTGAGAGTCTTCAGAAATTTTTGGCAAGTGAATAGTGCTACATAGGAGCTTGGGTACTTCTTCTTTTTTTTTATAAACATCAGAATTTTTGGTGGACACCATGGGAGACGAATCAGATCATACTGAGGGTTCAGGGAATGATGCAGGCTCTGATGGACAGATGCCAGGGGGGTTAGTAATTAGTGAGGAGGCCGCAAAGAAGTTTTTGGAAGTGCCTATAACAGCTGATCGACTAGAGGGAATTAGCAAGTATGGTCTACAGTGTTTGGCTCCCCTCATGGGGCTTAACCCCTAAAAGTCGGCGCGCAACTTAAGTCGAGTTAAATAAAGCTGGACTATGTGGCGGCGCTCGACATAACTCGAGTGGCAATTTCAGCACGTAATGTTGCTGAGAGAGAGAGACAAGTGGTGGCAGGAGAGTAGCGAGTGTATGACTGCTCCAGACCACCGCGGCGAACCTACTGACACGAATCTCACCTCCCTCCTACCTCTCTCACTCGCTATATACGGAATTGTATCTGGAAAGTGGCTAATTACATGCTTATTGCACTCGCGTTGCACGGTTATTGCAAGAAAACTAGCCATCATAAAAGGATCGTTATGGTGTCATTCGAAAGCTCTGTTTATGCCCTTTCAGGGATAGATACTTGTTTTACGGGGGTTAGGCATGAAAATGATCACGTAAACAGCCCTATTTTGGCTAAAGACACCCCGCTGGGCGGTACATATAAATAAACCGCATAGGCCGCTCGTAAAGGGTTAAGGTGGCTCATGGCATCAAGAAGAACGATTTGAGGGCTTGCATACTGGGGGCGGCTAGTGAGGTCCAGGGTGGAGAGGGTGCTCGGGGACTTCTGCTCGAGCCCCCCCTCCACTCTACTCCCATCGGGACCTCTAGGATGCCGGAGTTTAGTACGTTCCCACAGGCCGATAGCCGCTGGCAGCGTGGTTTAGGATCGCTGGGTGGGCCTCCAATAGTTGCACCTCCTCCTCAAAGTTTCACTACAGAAATGCTCTTCCAGCTTGAGATGGCTAAGGTTAAACAACAGACTGATCTCGAATTCGCGAGAATAAAAGCCCAGTCGGAGGCTGAGTCTACCAGGTACCGTGCAGATATCGATCTTGAGAAGACTCGGGTGGAAACGACAGGGCAACGTCTCGGTGGTGGGAATTGTGGGCATGATCAGTCTTTGTCGCACCTGTTGAAGCTAGTCCCTGTATTTGATGAGTCGGGTGTCACCGAATTTTTCAGGAGATTCGAGAAGAAGTGCCAGGAACACCAGTGGCCTGGGGAGAAGGGGGCAGCCCTTGTTTCCTCTAGACTTGTGGGCAAGGGACTCAAGGCTTATGATGCATTGCCTATAGAGTCGTGTATTATCTATGAGGAACTCAAGGAGGCTGTCCTGAGAGCATACGAACTACAACCAGAGACGTACAGGTTGAAGTTCCGGGGTGTTACCAAGGGTCGGGAGAGCACCTTTTTGGAACATGCCCGGGAGCTGTCCGATGCTTTTGGGAATTGGCTGAGGTCGGAGAAAGCTACTACGTTTGACGACATTAAACAGTTGGTGCTTTTAGAGCAGTTTTTCAAATGCACGGGCGGCGACCTGACGTTAAACCTGAAAGAAAAGCAACCAAAAACTCTACAGGAGGCAGCTGAGATGGCTGACCTCCGGCTATCACTAATTCGTGGGTGCGGGTCTGCCCAGCGTAGTGAGGCAGGTAACAAGGGGCGTGACGCCCAACCCCCCCGAGTTAGTGATATACCTTATGCAAACAAGTACAAGAGCCATGATACCAAGACTGACCACAAGACTAGCACCGTCCCGTTTAAGAAGGGGCCGGGCCCTTCCCAGTACCAAGGGAAGACCAAAGGGGAGTTGGAGTGTTATCATTGTCATAAAAAGGGGCACTTTGCAAGAGTCTGTCCTAGCAAACCACCAACAGCAGCTGTGTCTTTGGCCTGCAACATTGGTGTGTCTCCGAAGTCGTCTGAGTTTGCCCGGGGCAGTTCGTCAGAGGCTGAGGCACAGCCAATGCAGAAGCACCTGGGAGGCTCGAACCCTGCTCAGGATGTTTTTTGCGACCATAGAGGGCGGGGTTGCGTGATGTGGGCGGGGCGCAAGTATGGAGTAGGGGTCTTGCGTGATACAGGTGCTTCCCAGACTCTGATGAAAAACTTGACTGGCTACCCTATAAACGCGGCTCGGGTGGTAGTGGTGCAGGGTATTAATGCAACTCGGTCATACCCGCTGGTGCGGTTGGAGTTGGAGGTGGATGGTGTGGCACGTGAATTGGATGTCGGGATTGTGGAGAAACTGCCAGTGGAGGGCGTCGACCTTCTTCTCGGCAACGACTTTGCAATGCCCGCTTCTGAGGTTCTACCCTTAGTCGTTGCCGAGAGGCCGGCCGACGTGAGTAGGGAAGAGCAAGAGGGGGTCGAGCGGTGCCAGACACAACCCATGGCGTGTGTTGTCACCCGAGCTCGGGCAGCTAAAGTGTCACAGCCTAGTCCTCCGTCTCCAGACCAGCGGAGGAACGATCAACAGGAGGAGGCTAAAGCTGGAGTTGGTTTTAAGAGTTTTGACTCGGCGGCTCTCCTGGGTGATTCAGTATTAGCACCATTACTTAATTCTGGAGTAGCCCCTGGGCCTGTCATCGAGAGTGACGAGGCTGGGCATGACAAGTCTCCACGACAGCAACGTTATGTACATCGAGAGAGACAGAGGGAGCAGCCCAGTATCGGGGAAGGTCATGCATTGCTCCGGGAGCAGTTAGATCGCTTGGCACCCTCAGATATACGTTGGTTGCAACTAGAGGACCCTGAGCTCCAAACGTGTGCTAATGGAGCTGTAGAGCTCGACGAGGACGGCGATGCACAGCCAGGAGATTTGTTTTATTTAGAAGGCATCCTCTATAGGCGTTTTCAAGACCCTAAACGTAGTTGGCAAGAGGGGTCCGGAGTAGTGGACTAGTTGGTGGTGCCACGGGAGTGCAGGGATAGCCTACTGAGGTTGGCGCATGACATACCACTGGCAGGACATCTAGGGGTGAGAAAAACGGTGGCGGCTTTAGAAAAATTGTTTTGGTGGCCGGGGTTGAAGGGGCAGGTGGTAACCTGGATAGCAAGGTGTCATACGTGCCAGAGGGTTGGAAAACCTAACCAATCAATTCCGAGAGCCCCGTTGCACCCCATTCCTGTCAGTGGACCGCCCTTCAGTAAGGTCATCATTGATATGGTCGGACCCCTACCCCCTACTAGTGCCGGTAATAAATTTCTATTAACTATCATGGATGTGGCCACTCGTTATCCTGATGCATATCCAATGAGAAATGGCACGGCGAAAACTGTTGTCCGGAACCTGCTCTTGTATTGCTCGCGGTATGGTTACCCGCAAGAGGTGCAATCGGACCAAGGTTCTAATTTTACATCTAATCTGTTCAAACAAACTATGATTCAGCATGGCATCAGCACTGTCGTCTCTTCTGCGTATCACCCGGAGAGTCAAGGGGTGTTGGAGAGGTGGCACGCCACACTGAAAAGCATGCTTCGATGTTACTGCGCAGAGAATGGAAAGGATTGGGACCTTGGTCTGCCGTATGTTTTGTTCGCGGCAAGAGAAGTACCTGGAGAGAGTCTCGGTTTCAGTCCGAATGAGCTTGTTTTCGGGCATCAGATGAGGGGTCCTCTCCACATGGTGAAGGAGATGTGGGAGGGCACTAGGCAATATTGTTCTGCGAGATAAGTTGCAACCTCTTGTTCCTGAGCGACAAGAGGAGTTGTTTACTAGGCTGTGGCAGTCCGTCCGCATGTTTGTTGCTTCTCCAGGCCTGATGTACAGGGTAGAATCCGACATGGAGGCTGGAGACAGTGCAAGGCTCGAGTTGGTTCCCTACTGTGTGAATCCTGCTCGACAGCCTGTTGTGAAGGCGGAGCTGGACGGCGTGTGGAGAGGGGGTCTGAGGGATGAGGGATATCGTGAGTGGTCATTGCCACTGGCTTTGCAACCTGAGTTTGGTGGCAGAGTCTGTGTGTATGTTGATTGCAAGAGTGTGGAAGCATTATCCCTGACAGACGCCTATCCATTACCCAGAGTTGACGACACCATAGACCGCTTCGGGGCTGCCTCGCTCATCACGAAGGTAGAACTAGTGAAGGGTTATTGGCAGGCCCCGTTGACGGAAAGAGCTAAGAGAAGTGCCAGTCTTGCGATGAACTGGGCAGTTTATCAGTGTCAGGTGTTGTTGTGCTGCCGGAACACAAGTTGGATGTGTGGCATGCTAAGGGCACTGATAATGTTTTGGCTTTGTTTGCAGGAGAACCCTCGCTGTTCAGTCAGTGTCTGTCGTGGGTGGAGGATCCGGGGTAGGCTACCACAGTATGTTGGTATAGCCTCCTGTCTTGTCTCGCGGTGTATTTTTGCGCTGGTACTTGTTGGCTCGCGTGTGTAGCATCAGCGTAGGGTCGAAGGGCAGGAGTTGTTGGCTTTGATTAGAAGAAAATTAGGCTACATCTATAGTAGCTGCCAAAAAACAACATTAAAATAAAATATGAAAAATTAAATAAAAACTCTTTCTTTTTAATAATTAATTTTAAGATAATAGTGTAGCTGAGTACTGAGTGCAGATGATTTTCCCTCAGTAGGCTGTGCTTCTTAAAGCTCGCTCTGGGAGCACAATGTTATGAATTAATGTATTATATTTGGGAAGGGTGATAAGATTTTTTTATATATAAAATGTTGTATTTTTGTTTTGAGGAAACTGAGCTTGCATTCCATGAGTGGCGGAGTGGTTAGGAGTGGCAGATTCTAGCGACATTCTGCCTGTTCAGATATGGGCTCATGGTTGAGTGTCCCATATCTTAGGGGGGTGTGACCCCTCCCGGCGTTAGCAGAATGGTTGCGTGGGGCATTGCAGCTCGCTAGCGCTCGCCAGGATGGGGGGATAGGCTACAGTTGTCCTATAATGATCTGCTTTATTTCATTAGTGTCGTGTTGCCACAGACAGTCTAGAAGTGGTCTTTGTTTTGGTCTGTGACCGCGCCTTATATTTTATATTCGCTATAATATAAATGTTGCTTGTGTGGGAGGCGAGCGAGAGAGTGTGAGGGAGTACACCCGGCAGCGAGGTGAGCTATGACGCGGCTCGCTTGGGCGCTGACGGCGTTGGCGGCCGGGTGGTCAACTAGTCCCTTCCCGTCGCGGCCTCGTGTTTTTTACAAGAGCTCAGAGCTTGCCTGACACGCGTATCGCCTACATCCTTTGCAATTGTGTCCCCCATACTCGCTACTTTGCATACTATTTCTCTCTCTCGACTTCTCCTTTCTCATTCTCTAATCTTTATTAAACTCAACATCCCTTCTGGTTTCAGCATAGACGTTCACCGTCGACCAGTCGTATTGTACGCGAAGCTCTCAGATATTTCCATGTATTAGGTTAAGGAGGTATTATGCTTTATTGAGGTTTAGAGAGACGGACTTTTCCGTATGTGTCCTCTCTCGGGAAGGTTGTAGACCAGTATATGTCTCCCTTGCAAGGTGTTGAGTGATTCTGCTTGGTTATCTAAAGCTAGACTAGGGGTAAGGTTACTGTGTCGTTGTCTCCGATGTGTGCAGTGTTAGCTAAGCTCTGCACGACATCGACAGGTACTGTGGGAGCCTAAGTTGTCTTCGGGTTGGTTTACTTTGCGAGCACAGCGCTGTGGTGTGAGAGGGCCATAGCCTATCCCTCACAACATAGTGCTGCCTCTTTGTGTTGACTTCTGAGGGATCGCCAGGATAGAGCTAGGTACTAGAGACCTAGATTTATCAAGAGAGCATCCCCGTCATATAACGTAATCTTCATTATACCACCCTTGGACAGCGTTAGGCTACGAGCCGCATGCTCGCCCATTGTTGCCCTGCCTTGATACCCCAGCTAGACTTTATTAACTGAGCAGACACTGGTTAGAGATAAGCCCCATTATTATATGTATGCAGCATTATTATTCACTGCACTTTTGAGCCGAGGTTGTTGTTGAGTTGCACAACCCGAGTAGGCTGTTGCGTTGTGTCACAAAGCATTTCTTTAGTTGTCGAGCATTACTACCTTTGCGCAGTCTTTATTATTCGCCTGCCTATTATTACTATAATTATGTCCTAGCATTTATTGTGACCCGTATTCTGCATTATAATTGTTCAAGATTCTTTACGAACATCTTCCCAGCATCAGACTTATTTCAGAAGTTTCCAGTTGATGTTGCAGGACTAGCATTGCACTTTCTTTAATATAGGAGTGCCAGTTATTTGAGTATCTACCGTAATGTTAATTAATCACGTTAACTATCTTTTCTTTGTGTAACATAATCGAGTAATCTTTTACTGTTTGAGAATAGGCTGTTTCATTGAGCGTCAGCCTAGTGTGTGTGCACCAGTTACCGAGTCATAGGATACCTCGTTGTCCAGGCACGACTCAGGGCGGTAATGGTTTTTTGTTTTCCAGTGTTTAACACCTTATGAGCGGCCTAGGCGGTATATAATATGTAGCCACCAGCGGGGTGTTTTTACCCCAAATAGGGCTGTTTACGTGATCATTTTCATGCCTAAATAAGACCCAGAGCGTAAAACAAGTATCTATCCCTGAAAGGGCATAAACAGAGCTTTCCAATGACACCACAATGATCCTTTTATGACCGCTAGTTTTCTTGCAACAACCGCGCAACACGAGTGCAAAAAGCATGTAATTCGGTACTTTCCCCATACAATTCAGTATGTAGCGAGTGAGAGAGGGAGGGAGGAGGTGGGATTCGTGTCAGTAGGTTCGCCGCGGTGGTCTGGAGCAGTCATACGCTCGCTACTCTCCTGCCACCACTTGTCTCTCTCTCTCAGCAACATTACGTGCTGAAATTGCCACACGACCTATTTCGCGCGCCGCCATACAGTCCAGATTTATTTTACTCGACTTATGTTGCGCGCCGATAGTTAGGGGTTAAGGCAGGGGTTGGATCTAGTGTTACCGTTGTTGCTTTTTGCCATTATCTAGTCCAATGTTGAAGAGCCCTGTGTCTTTGAGAACCTGGATCGTAACAGATGTGAGTAAAGCTGGAGATATTATATACCTACATTTTCAAAAAGCCTTTGATAAAGTTCCACATAAACGCTTATTAATCAAATTAAAAGCACACAACGTACAAGGAGTTGCCTTGACATGGATAGAAAATTAGGTCAGTGAAAGAAAACAGTAGTCATAAATGGGAAAGCATCAACATGGACCAATTTAAGTAGCGGAAATATCACAAGGATCAGTACAGGGGGCAGTTCTCTTCCTAATCTACATAGATGAGGGCATCACCTGCACAATCTCAAAATTTGCAAATTATACAAAAATTGCAAATAACGTAATCTCAAAAGAACACGTTCAGGATATGCAAAGCAATCTAGGTAAGTTGTCGCAATGGGCTAAAATATGGCAAATGTGTCAGACAAATGTAAAGTACTTCACATTGGAAGCCGAAATGAGAAAACAAACTATTCAATGAATGGCACCCAACTCAAGACTGTAGACAAAGAAACGGATTTAGTAGTAACAATATCAAGTAACCTCAAACCTAGTCAACAATGTAAGAAGGTTTTTAAGAAAGCTAACACAATTATTGGTTTCATAGGCAGGTAATTTTGAGAATAAATCCAAAGATGTAATCCTCACTCTTTATAATCTCTTAGTTCGCCCACTCCTGGCATATTGCGTTCAGTCCTGGTGCCCTTACTATCAAAAGGATATAGACAAACTGGAACATGTTCAGCGCAGAGTCACTAAAATGATACCCAGTCTAAAGAACAAACCATATGAGGAACGTCTTGAAGAATTACATCTGTTTCCCCTTCCAAAGCATAGATTAAGAGGCGACCTAATTCAAGTCTTTAAGATCATCAGGCACCGACAACATGAACTGTAGTAAATACTTTACGATTGACCGATCAAACTACACACGGGTAAATGGTTGCAAAATCATTGATAATCATTCAACTCCCACGAATCCAAGAATTTCTTGTTCAATCGAGTCGTCAACTTGTGAAATGGACTTCCCCGAGATGTTATAGACTGCAACACCGTTGATTCCTTCAAATTTCGCCTTGACCAGCACCTTGCTCTGAATCCAAGGTTGACTGCATTTGTAAATTAATAAAATATTTCCTTAATTGTGCTATTTCATTAATGTTAATTCCCAAGGAGGTAATTCCTTTTCACATCTTTATCTCTTTGAAATACTGTTGGACACTAGAAACAGCAGTATTTTGGAGGGCACGTAACCTTGAGGGGTCGCAAGACCTGTTGTTGCTTGTTTTCATTTGTACTCCTTTGGATACCTTTGAGTAAAAACAACAGCTAAACATGATTCTTAGTGCTCTTGCAATTAATATTTGCATCGTTTTCACAAATTAAGTAAACATTCAATTTGCCTTCAAAATTAAGGATACTCTTCTTGATTTTATATATTCCCATGTTCTATACAAACTTGAATGTGCTCACCACCCTGAGAGGTATATGGGTTGCTCTTCACGATCCTTCCGATCAAGCATATTGGAACATATGGGTAAGACTATTCCAACAGATCAAACGTTCCAGAAACAATAGTTGTCTGCTATTAGAAATCAGGCTCGTGAGTCAGACCACCGATTTAGTTAACACAATGTTAATATCATTTCAAAGTCTTTGTGAACAAGACTGACGCTTTCAATGCAGAACGATATTATATTAACAAGTATACACTAGAGTTAAATGCATACGCTAATATTTTAAATGATAGCGTTAGATAGTCCAAATTGTTTCGGTAGTCATGCATCAATATTGGTTTTGTTGTAATATGATTTCAATGTTAGTTTTGTTTCATCTTTTCTTGTACTAATGTTTTCACTCGCTATTGGTTGTAAATATTCGTTGATAACTCCTGTGTAACGTGTAAATAATGATTGATTGTGTATATTGGTTAGTCCCATAGTGGTAAGCAGTCTGTGTATAGTTAATTATAGTGAATTAATATGCATTTAGCAATTAGTCAATATAATGTCTTTCTTACTTAACCCCTACAGTATCGGCAATGTATTTGTATTTATTGTCTAGCTATATTTAGACGCTGTTGTGCAGTTTAAGAAGGATCTGTGGCAGTAAAAAGGGTTAAGTGAAATAGCTCGAAGCATGTTAATTGATGGAGGCTCATTTTAAACTGAATGCAATCGTCTAATAGTAGCCAGAATATAGTTAAACTGACGTCACCGGTACGGAATGGGTAAAGTATTATATATTCTTACATCATCACTGCCATAAAATACTTTGTTTTCAAAAAGTTTCATAAAACTGCAAATTTGATTAGTATATTTCACTGACTACATATTTAGTTTTGTTTAATGATCTAGTTGCATTATGCAAATAGGTAATTAATCTATAGCTGTTTTAACCGATCACCTCTCTGTTACGGGCTTGTGTCTTTTATATTTGATATAAGTTGTATTAACCCTTAATTAGCGGCGAACAACATAAGTCGAGTTAAAAAAAGCTGGACTATGTGGCGGCGCTCGACATAGGTCGAGTGGCAATTTCAGCACGTAATGTGGCTGAGAGAGAGAGACAAGTGGTGGCAGGAGACTAGCGAGCGTATGACTGCTCCAGACCACCGCGGCGAACCTACTGACACAAATCTCAGCTCCCTCCTCCCTCTCTCACTCGCTACATACTCAATTATGTACCGAAAGTACCGAATTACCTGCTTTTTGCACTCGCGTTGCACGGTTATTGCAAGAAAACTATCCATCATACAAGGATCGTTATGGTGTCATTCGAAAGCTCTGTTTATGCCCTTTCAGGGATAGGTACTTGTTTTACGTTCTGGGTCTTATTTAGGCATGAAAATGATCACGTAAACAGCCCTATTTTGGCTAAAAACACCCCGCTGTGCGGTACATATAAATAAACCGCATAGGCCGCTCGTAAGGTGTTAAGTCATCTAGTGCACAGTTACTTAATAAAGTGAGAAAATTAACGTTAATTATTTTATAATTTAATTAGAAAGTATTGTTTAATGACATTACATTAAAGGTTTATAGTTAAACGCTTATGTTCAAAATATTTGCTAGTAAATCCTAAAATAAATATTACTGTTGTAAAAGCTTCGACTTAGTAAACTGTTTTGTATGACTAACATAATTTTGTTGTATATTTATAATAAGTTAATTGCATAAAATGATCCTTCATTTCTATATATAGGTTCTCATTTTGTTTTAGAATCGATATACTGTACATGCTTAATGATGAATTTTGGTACATCAGAAATTTTTCCATAAATGTCAAAACATATGTGACTGGCTCCATAAATGCCCCCAGCATCTTAAACCCTGGTGACGACTCATCAAAATGCACTGGATCTCTAACTATCAACTTCTGCAACATGTGTGGCCTTTCCTCTAACTTTGACTCTGTAGAACACCAACTCTCCTCCAACAAAATTGATCCTCTTTTTCTCACAGAGACACAGATGTCCGAAACAATTTTCAGTAACCCTTTCTTTTTCCTTCTACTTTCTCGATCCTAGTTTCAAAGGTAAAGGTGGATGTTGTGTATACGTGCACAACAAACTCACTTGCTCTTGTGTTCCCAGCTTCGACTCCTTTGAATTCTCAGCTCTCTGGCTAAAACTCTCCTGTCCCTCTCAAACTAAATACGTCTTTGCTTTCTAAAATAACTAGATTTGCGAAGACCCTCATGACAAACAAAAGAAAACAAGCCAAAGAAGGGGAGACCAAAACAAATAACATCCAGTCAAACACAGCAAGGAAAACGGAGTAGGAAAGAAGAAGGAATAACTAAAGCTAAAATAACAACAACGAAGGAGAGAAATACAAAGAACAAGATCAACGCGATGCCCAGTATACCTAAATTACCCCACGTCACCAACAAAGAAGACCGAAATAAACACGCAAAGCAGAACTTACACACCGAGAAGAAAAACCCATCCCCAGCACCAAGAATCACCACGCAGATAAAACCACATGTAGGAAATAACATCAAAATTTAACCCATCATATCTAGCCGCTCAAAGAAATCCTGTACATCACCACCCGACACCAGACGAGATGCCAGAATTGCCACCATCACACCAGATATACCAACAACACCAGGCAAGACCATCACCACAGCACAACAACAACATGAGGCTCCCAGAAAGAAGATAGTGTACAGTCAGGGACAGAAGGACCAACATCGCCACATTAAGAAGGGACACTTAAGCCCCTCTTCTGCCAAGAAGTCGACTCACCTGCCCGCAAACTTCTGAGGGGTCCTCCCAATCCCCCCGGAATACGTCCCCCTGGACTTATGACCTTTTGCACCACGTACACCTGCCCTGGGACATCTCAGCTGAAGTTGTCAGTACTCCGACGAAAACCTGAAAAAGGCAAGCAATTCTAGGGCATGATTTAACTAACATGTTAGCAATAGAGTCCTAAAATTACCCTCCCATTCAAACAAAGAATTGAAGCAATGGTTAATATCTTTCGAGGTCTGAGGAGCTCTTTTACGTATTGAAAAATTGCTATTATTACATGCCATGGTATAGTGACTAATAATAAGATCCCTAATAGGCTTCACTTTTGGTATCAGAAGTATAACTTCCGGACATGTCCCCACTTTACTTCTTTTACTAAAACCGCACTTTGAAGCTACAGAAAGATACTTGCCATAGTAAAGGTTATTCGACTAGTTTAGGGCTTTACGAGATAACATTAATACCGGCACTCGACATATAAAAGTCCTTAATGTATCCGTCCAACGCCATGGTCGAGGACACTTACAAATAAAAAGGTTTCAACACCGCCCCTGAGTTCTTTGAACCTCTTATAACGGGCAGTGGCAGATCGAGTAAAATTAGTAAGTTCATGATCTTACTATCTCCTTGCGTTAGCCCGATATGTTGTCACTGTGTCATGACACTAGAGACATCATATTAACCCTTGTCTGGCGGGGGTGGACTTAAGTTGGGCTAGAGAACCATGACTATGTGGCGGAGACCGACTTAAGTCTGTGTGCAATTTTGGAGCAATAATGGCTCTGAGAGAGAGACGAGCGGGTGGAGGAGCGTAGGTCGGCTCATGACCGCTCGGCACGGGTCCCACGCGACTACTGACGTTTACTCCACACACAATCACACTCGCTGCCTCGCTGCACAGGGAATTATGTAAGGAAATTACCGTATTTTAGGGATTTTGCACTCGTCTTGCACGATCGTTGCAAGAGAACGCGTGGTCGTAGAAGGATGGTTCTGGTGTCATTGGAAAGCTCAATTTACGCCCTTTCAGGGATTCATAATTGTTGTTACGCTCTGGCTCTTGTTTATGCATGAAAAAGAGCACGGAAACAAGGTCATTTAGTGTAAAACCACCCGCTTGGCGAGTAGTAGAAAATACTGACGGGCCCGCTCGTAAGGCGTTAAAGACCCCAAATCAAGAGTACCAAAACGGAACTTCATCACCGATTAGCATAACGGTCAGGATAGACGAGTATCTCTAGCCCCAGGACATGTCCTAGCTAAAATTACTCGCATTAGTCCGATGAAAGTGCCCAATATCATGACATCAAGGAACTATCATTTAAGACCCCAAACCAGCTAATCCATCTGTATCCCAAACTACTCATCCATACGGCAGGCCAACCTGAACGGACCAACGGAGAACTAGAAGACCAACCAGCTGTTATCTCATCTCATCACATACTCCAACTCCAAGTGTTAGTCTAGGAGTAAATGTTGAAAACTCACACATAATGATGCACCAGTGACATAAGGTGAAACTAGCTAAACACGACAGAGTCCCAAGCATCGACTCTGCCTAAATTACACCAGTGCAAAAGGTGCCATAATAAGTTAGAGTCCATAAATATCAACTCTGATTATTTTCCGTACCAGTGCGACAAGGTGAAGAGCTAAAACTACAGAGTCCCTCAATTTAAATTATATTTAGTTTGCATAATTTAGAGTTTTAGACTGAATTATTTCCTCAGTGCGAAAGAGGATTGTTTTCTCAGACAGAGTCCCACGTTTTGACTCTGGTTTTGATCCAGGATCTTATGACACTTCCTATATATTGTGTGAGAAAATTCAAGATAGATACAGCTAATATATTCCTAGTCCCATTGCGGATCCTCGCCCGTGCTCGGCATATTTATATTTTAACTATTCACGTATAAGCATTAGTAAGGTTAGCCTTAGGAGTATATAAATAAAACTGTTCATAAATATACTCAGTGTTATATGGTATCCTTTGTTTCTTCTGTGCATGTGTTATGTAATTTTGACTTCTTCAGTTAAGTAGAACCTACCAAATCCAAACTAACCCTGGTAAAAACCCTGGTATAACACTTTCTATCCATCCCCTAACTCTACTGACTTTCCTAAATTCTTTGACTATCTTACTCTAAAGTGAACCACATTCTATCAATCTCTCCCTTCTCTGAAATACATACTGTGCAATTTCAACTTTAACCACCACCAATGGCTATCAATGTCAACATTAATAACAATTTCATATTTGGATTAACTATTTATCCAATTAATCAATGATTGTTCTGATTATATATTTCGTTAGTTATCCAATTGTCATGAATCGGTGCCCGACCCGTACAAGAACCTTATATTTTAACAGGACAAATTCTATCCTTTTTTTATATTTTTCATTTTATAACATCAACTAATATATAAGAACTAGTAGTTATTTGTTTATAGTTTTTGGAGTGATTGTAGTGAACGAGATGACTATTGGAAGTATGTGTGCATGTGCATACGATTTGCATAGTATACAGGGTGTGTCCATTTGTGTTTGGGTTGGTGTTCGGATCAGGTCGGCTGTGTATTAGGAATGCATATTTTGTATTTGTTAGGGTGTGGCTGGTTTAGTCTAGGCATCGATCTGGGTAGATGTGTTTGCATGGGGAGGGTTGCAAGGGCTTGCGGGCGTTTGTCCGTGGCTGTGCATTGTCTTGATGCCACCAATAATCATAATTGTGTATATGTGAATAACTATATATATATACTGTATATATATAGACTATACTGTGGTAGGTATTATGTGTGAAATTATATTGTGTTTATGTATCATGTATATACATGTTAAATGTATAACTAAATTTATGAACATTACAATATATGTGTAAAATTATGTTGCATGTGTATGTGTGCGGTATATGTGTAAATAATATTTAATTAAATATATTTGTAAAACAAAAATATTACCTAAAAATGTAGTGAATAAATCTGAAACTTTACTACCATTTCAAAATAAGGTAACTTTTAAGACAGTTAACGCTCCAAAGGCTCTGCTAGAATATTATTAACACATTATAAATACTGTACAAATAATATAAGAAAACAGGAGTCTGCAGAGAGCCGATTGGCCGATTAACAATAAAAATAAAATTAAAATTAAAATTAAAAATAAAACTTTTTATTTTTTTTCAATTTCAACTTCTACTCTTCTCCAAGTCTGCGGGTACTTATTATTTCTTGGGCATGTTGTTCATTATCAACTCTGCGAAGCAGAGTGGTATTGTGCAAACAGATCCCGCCCGTATACTGTGCAGTGTGCACCACCAGCCAGCCTGTCTGTCGTCGTCCGTCGTCGTCGTCCGTCTGTCTGTCTGTCCGGAAACTCCTCCTAGACCGTTCGATGGATTTTCACCAAATTTCTCAGGTATATCCATTTGGTCAATGCAATGGTCAGTCAAAAAGAAATTTTCCATTTAACTTTAAGGTTAAGGTCAAAGGTCAAGGTTAAAATACGGTAAATATTTCATATTTTTTAGTTTTTACTCAAATATCTTCACTTTCACTATACAAGTTACTGGTAACATTAATATCGTATTGACCAAATTATAGGTACAAATTTTAAAGGGTAAGGTCAAAGGTCAAGGTCAAAATAAGTTTTTCACTAGTATTTCTTATACTAACTGTTAGATTCTCACTAGGCTTACCATGTATAATCGGAATACCTAGGCCAAGGTCATACAAGAAACTATACAATTCAATATGAAAGGTCAAGGTCACAGGTCAAGGTCAAATAAAAGGTCAATATGCTATTTTCTTTACTTTTCATGCAAACTTCACAAAAGTTGGTGAGATAGTTGCACTTTAAATGAAAAGGAAAATAATACATTTGGACACACATATCATAAAGGTAAAGATAAAGGTCAAAGGTCAAGGGCAACTATTCTATTAATATACATGAAACAAATTGATGGGTTTTAATGAAATTAGGCATGCTTATTTGATTTTCCGGGGCAATGTCAATGAAAACAAAAATACTCTAACATAAAGGTCAAGGTTGCAGGTCAAGGTCAAAGGTTAACTTTTACAATATATTTTACTTTTTACTCAAATATCTTCATTTTCACTATACAAGTTACTGGTAACCTTGATATCGTGTTGCACACATTTTAGAAACATATTCTAAAGGGTAAGGTCAAAGATCAAGGTCAAAGGTCAAAATAAGTTGTTCACTAGTATTTCTTATACTAAATGTTTGATTCTCACTAGGCCTACTGTGTATATTCGGAATACCTAGGCCAAGGTCATACAAGAAACTATACAATTCCATATGAAAGGTCAAGGTCACAGGTCAAGGTGATATAAAAGGTCAATGTGCTATTTATTTTACTTTTCATGCAAACTTCACATTTGGTGAGATAGATGCACATTAAATAAAAAGGAAAATACTATGTGTTGACATATAATAAAAGTCAAGATAAAGGTCAAAGGTCAAGTTCAACTATTCTATTATTATATATGAAACTAACTGATGGGTTTTAATGACATTAGGCATGCTTATTTAATTTTCTTGGACAATGTCAATAAAACAAAGCATGTACTCTTGCATACAGGTCAAGGTTACAGGTCAAGGTCAAAGGTCAACTTTTACTATATATTTTTTAGTTTTGTACTATAATATCTTCATCTTAGACCATACAAGTAACTGGTAACTTTAATATCATATTACACAAATATTAGATACATTTTCTAAAGGATAAGGTCAAAGTCAAAGGTCAAAATAAGGTTTTACTAGTATATCTTACACTAACTGTTAGATTTTCATTAGGATTACCATGTATATTTGGAACACCTAGGCCAAGGTCATATAAAAAAATATACAATTCCATACGAAAGGTCAAGGTCACAGGTCAAGGTCAAATAAAAGGTCAATATGTTTTCTTTACTGTTCATGCAAACTTTAAACAACATTGGTGAGATAGTTGCACTTTAAATGAAAACAAAACTATTAAATTTTGAGACATATCATGAAGGTCAAGGTCAAAGTTCAAGGTCAACTATTCTATAAATATATATGAAACTAACTCATGGGTTGTAATTAAATTAGTCATGCTTATTTGATTTTCCTGGGCAATGTCAATGAACAAAACATTTACTCCTACATAAAGGTCAAGGTTACAGGTCAAGGTGAAAGGTCAACTTATACTATTTATTTTTAGTTTTTATTCAAATGTCTTCATTTTCACTACAAGTTCCTGGTAACCTTGATTTCGTATTGCATAATTGTTTTTATAAATATTACAAAGGGTAAGGTCAAAGTTCAATGTCACAGATAAAAATAGTTTTTTTACTAGTATTTCTTATACTAACTGTTAGATTCTCACTAGGCTTACCATGTATATTCGGAATGCATAGGGCAAGGTCATACAAGAAACTATTCAATTCCATATGAAGGGTCAAGGTCACAAGTCAAGGTCAAATAAAAGGTCGATATGCTATTTTCTTTACTTTTCATGCAAACTTCACACATTTTGGTGAGATAGTTGCACTTTAATTGAAAAGGAAAATAATAAATGTTGAGACATGTAAAGGGCAAGATAATGGTCAAAAGTCATGGACAACTATTCTATTAATATATATGAAACTAATTGATGGGTTTTAATGAAATTAGGCATTCTTATTTGAATATCATGAGGAATGTCAATGCAAACAAAAATTTACTCCTACATAAAGGTCAAGGTCACAGGTGAAGGTCAAAGATCAACTTTTATTATTTATTAACACCTTACGAGCGGCCTATGCGGTTTATTATATGTACCGCACAGCGGGGTGTTTTTAGCCAAAATAGGGCTGTTTACGTGATCATTTTCATGCCTAAATAAGACCCAGAACGTAAAACAAGTACCTATCCCTGAAAGGGCATAAACAGAGCTTTCGAATGACACCATAACGATCCTTGTATGATGGATAGTTTTCTTGCAATAACCGTGCAACGCGAGTGCAAAAAGCAGGTAATTCGGTAGTTTCGGTACATAATTGAGTATGTAGCGAGTGAGAGAGGGAGGAGGGAGCTGAGATTTGTGTCAGTAGGTTCGCCGCGGTGGTCTGGAGCAGTCATACGCTCGCTAGTCTCCTGCCACCACTTGTCTCTCTCTCTCAGCCACATTACGTGCTGAAATTGCCACTCGACCTATGTCGAGCGCCGCCACATAGTCCAGCTTTTTTTAACTCGACTTATGTTGCTCGCCGCTAATTAAGGGTTAAAAAAGATTACTCAAATTTTGGAAAACTGTTATGTTATGTTTTTTTTTTTTTTTAAAGAGACAATGAACGGAGGAAGGAAAAACACAGATAAAACAAAAAGGTCCATGTGCCTAAAGGCATCCTCCATTCATAAAATGTTTGTAACAACTGGATTTAAACATTTGTAGATTGTAAGTTTGTGGAAAGCAATTCGAGGGAAGTGAATTCCAAAGAGTAGTACAGTAGTTCTAGGGATAAATGAATTTTGATAAACAGAAGTTCTGCATTGTGGAGGAGAAAGTGTAAATTCATGGGCGCTCTCAGCTGCCCTAGTTCTACGGGAAAAGATGTGGAGAGGCGGCACAATTGAAGCAAGTTCCTCGGAACAATTGCTGTGAAAATATCTGTAGAATAATGCAAGGGATGCAACGTTTCTTCGTATGGATAATGTGGGAAGGTCCTGTGTGATTGCAGGGTTATTGATTAATCTAATAGCTTTATTTTGAATTTTGTCCAACTGCCTCAATGCAACCACTCTACTCCCACTCCACAGAGGTGAACAGTAATCCATCTGAGAACGCACATGACTTTTATATATTACGGCCAACTGCTCGTCAGTGAAGAATTCTCGAACTCTGTACAGGAGTCCCAGTGTTTTAGAGGCATTCTTAGCAATGCTTCTAACATAATGTGTCCAGCTCAAGTTAGTAGTTAATGTTACACCGAGAATGTCAATACTAGGGGAAGTGGGAATATTTACATCATTCAAAAATATATGGGAGTCAGTGAGATTCTGTCGGTTAGAAAATTGAATGTACTTGGTTTTCTGTGCATTAAAGGAAACTAGATTTTTTTGTCCCCATTCATTAATTCTAGAAAGGTCCTGGTTCAGAGAAATTGCAGTGTTTATTTTTGAATTTATAAGATCGGGTTGGGTGAAAGAATTGGTAAATGTGAAGGAACTGTGGAGTGTTGAGTCATCTGCGTAGGAATGTATTGGATAATGAGTGGTAGATATGAGATCATTGATATGAATGAGGAACAGAGTTGGGACCAAAACTGATCCCTGGGGAACACCAGCATTTATTGAGTGAAATTGAGAATAAAGGCCATCTACTATTACACATATTTTTCTGTTATGAAGATAAGAAGAAATTAGTGGAACTAATGATGCAAGGCCGTAGTGTGGCATCTTCGACAGTAAGGATTGATGCCAGACTCTATCAAGTGCCTTTGATATATCCAGTGCTATTGTATGTGTTTCACCATGTTGGTCTGTAGCTTGATTGATTTGATGCGTAAGAAGGCAAAGCATGTCTGCAGTTAATCGACATCGTCTAAAACCATATTGCCTATCACTGATTAATTAATTATTCTCAAGATGCTTAATTATGTGATTATTTAATATAATTTCAAAGACTTTACCAAGAGTGGAAGTTATAGCTATTGGTCTGTAGTTTGATGGATCTGAAGAGGCACCTTTTTTAGGAACTGGATGGATGTTTGCTTCTTTCCAGGGTACTGGGAAGCATGAGGTATGAGTACACAGACGAAAAGATTTTGCCAATACAGGAGCGAGCACCAAGGAGCAATTCTTAAGCACTATTGGGGGAATTTCATCTGGACCAGGAGCCTTATCTACGGAGAGATTCTGCAAAATAGTTTTGACATGTCTGGTGTGGATCTTAAGTGAGGGAATTTCAGGCGAATTAAAATTAAGTACAGGGACATCTTGATTTATTTCATCTAAGGTTGAGTTGGTGGAGAAAATATCCGCAAGAAGGTTAGCTTTACCTCGTGAGTCACTTACAAGATTGCCAGTCGGAGATTTTAATGGTGGAATGGATGAAGCAGTAGTGAAGTTGGATTTTAATGAGTTAAGAGTAGACCAAAATATTTTGTTATCATTTGGATTATTTAGAAGTTTATTTGCCTGCTTGTGGAGAAAGTTTGATTTAGTTAGGTTTAATACAGTTTTGGCATGATTTCTGATTTTCATGATTGGCTTATTACTTAAATATCATATATATATCGAATTTCACATATATATAGTAATAGTTAAGGTCAGAGGTCAAGGTCAAAACAAGAGTATTTGTAATTTTCCGTAAACTCCTCCTAGACTGTTTAAGGTATTGTCACAAAAATATACAGTCAAATTCAGTTGGTCAATGCGACGAACATCCAAATATATGTATTTTATTTTTAGTCAAAGGCCAAAGGTCAAGGTCACAGTATATGATAACTATTAGTAATCAATAAGTTTTTATACGAAATACTTCATATTCATAACGCTGGTTAATACGAACATTGCTGTTAAGCTAACTAAATCCTTGATGAGAAATTCTATGGTCGAAGGTTAAGGTCAAAGGTCAAGGTTAAATGTCGAAATATTATTTGTATTAGTATTTCATATTTAATGTAAGATTCTCATTTGGCATAACATGCATATTCGGAATGCCTAGACCAAGTTCATACAAGAATATACATAATTCCATTTGATAGGTCAATGTCACAGGTCAACGGCAAATATAAAGTTAAAATGCTAATTTCTTTACTATTCATGTAAACTTCACAAAATTCGTTGAGACAGTTGTGCTTTAGGGGACAATTAAAATTTTAAATTTTTAGACATCATGAAGGTCAAGATGAATGTCACCTATTCCTTTAATACCTCTGAAACTGATGATCTTTGATGAAAATATATACTCCTATTTGATTTTCTAGGGTTACATCAGAGCAAACACAAATATAATCCTACATAAAGGTCAAGGTCACAGGCTAAGGTCAAAAGTTAACCTTCATCATAAACAAATACTAAATTTTCAATAAGCTGACGACTGTTAGTTGCATTTTACTTAAATAACATATATTTCAATATACAGTATATATATACAGTATATATAATAGTTAAGGTTAACGGTCAAGGTCAAAAAATAAAAGAAGAGTGTTAATCATTTTCTTTAAACTCTTCCTAGTCTGTTTAACCCTTTGTGTACCGGTGACATAATTTGTATTGTATATTAGCTATAATTAGACGATTTTGTGGAGCTTATGAAGGATCTGTGGTAGTAAAAAGGGTTAATTAAGATAGTTGAAAGCCTGTTAATTTTATGGAGGCCCTTCATAAACTAAATCAAATTGTCTTAATATCCAGTATGACATGAAACCGACAGAACTGTACTGAACGGGTTACGTATCGTCACCAAATTTTGCTGGCAAATTTGGTTGGTCAATGCAACGATTGTCCAAATGTTTTGTTTTTGTTATACAAAGGTGAAGGTGAATGTTGAAGGTCACAGATTATGGTCACTATTTCTTTCTTATTTATATTTTAAATTTGAATTACACCATATTCAAAATGCTACAAAATAGTATTACGCTGACCTTATTATAGATAAATATTCCAATGGTTAAGATTCAATGTAATCATAAATGTAATTATATATATATACTCTCAGGCGGACATGAACCACCAACAGTCAGGACGAGTGTCCATGCTTTAATCCACTACACACAAGTATCCTCTAACGCTGTGGTATAGTGGATTAAAGTATGGGTTGTTCTGACTGTCGGTGGTTCAAGTCCCGCTGTGAGTTTACATTTTTGTTTAGCTTATATACTGTATCTATATATATATACTGTATATCAACCGATTTTACCTAAGAGATTCAATACTATTTGCAGAAGTCTATGTCGCAGAGTTGCGTACGCATTTTTTGTTTTGTTTTGTATTTGGTAATGCGAAAACTGCACACCTACTTTATTTAAGACAGGGTTGTACCTTGCTAGGAGGCTTCTCATTAGTAGGTTTCACTGCCAATCATTGAAGGAGTTAGATTCCTTTTCCCATTACTCGATGAAATACTATCATGTAGGTCCTCATTGCAAATTGAATGTTGATAGAATTTGGGTACATGGCTGGGTGAATAGCTAGGATACTCATGTCAAACTGAAGGGTTTGTTTCCCAAATACTTGGTAGTAGGTTCTGATATTTTTCCTTCGACACTTAAGGACATATAATTAGATTCATCTTCACTTTCGTGTTCTCTCAAATCCCAGAGATTGACTCTCCCTTCATACCGCTTGATGTGATGAATATAGTTTTTTTTTAGTTTCCCCCACTTAACTTCATACATACTTTGGCATGGAATCACCATTTCACGAACTAAAAAGGGCCGGCATATTTGTATCAAATATTCCGGCACACAGTGGATCATGTCGTTATATATATATAAAGTATATAAATATATATATATATATATATATATATATATATATATATATATATATATATATACCGGTATATATATATATATATGTTGTGCAAACGATACCTTTGCAACCAATTATTTAGTTTATTTTTTACTGTACCACTCGTGTGGGCACTTATTATTATAACCCTGTCTTGCTTATTTTGTATAATCTTAAGATTTATCAGCAGTGAAGAGGTCTATGTTGATTGTGAACTTTGTATAATACCACAATGTGCTGTGAAATTTTCTGAATCTCAACGAGATATTTATTTTGTTTGTTTAACCCCTCCAATACCAGCGATGGCGAATCGCCGTCACTAGATAAGTCACTCCCCAGTCCCAGTGACTGCGAATTGCCGTCAGTAATGTGCTTTCCTTGTAACTGCCTGTACAAGCCTGTTACCATATCATACGTTGAAATTTCAGGTGTCTGGCTTACTGGTAGCGATATTCTGCTGCCTTGTCGAGATTTTGTCGTAATTAACCCCTTTGCTTTCCAAAAGACGCACTAGCGTCTTTCCATGCCACTCTCTAAATGCACCAAGGCGCGATTTGCACCTTCCAAAACTAAAATATTTGGCACAAATTACCGAAAGGCGCGAATTGCGCCTTCAGCCGGCTGTGAGAAGCTGAAGAAACAAGAAATTACGTGATATAACTTGCAACACTGTAATCCCAAAAACATTGTGACAGCATCGACTTTCCCTCAACGCAGGAAGGTCGTTCACCACATACCTTTAAGTTCTTGGAATCAATGATTCTACATAAGAACATAAGAACATAAGAAAATGGGAGCCTGCAGAAAGCCGATTGGCCTAAGCAAGGCAGATCCCTGTCCCACACAACCCCAATTACAAAGCCCAATTATAGGCTCAACATTCTAATACCCTGAGGATCATCTTACCAAAATGGTTAGAGATTAACGCAGGATTACGGGGGTCTGCAGAGCGCTGATTGGCCCAACCCTGCTGATCCCCCTTCACACCCAACCCTTCTCGTCCATATGCTTATCCAATTTTATCTTAAAGCTCCCTACCATTTTTAATCCCACTATAGCACTTGGTAGTCAATTCCACCCATCGACAACTCTGTTGCCAAACCAATATTTCCCTATATCTTTTCTGAAACAAAATTTATCTAATTTGAAACCATTGGTACGAGTTCTTTCGCTATCACTGAGCTTTAGTACATTTGTCATGTCCCCTTTGTTAATCCCACTAACCCACTTGAACACCTCTATCATATCCCCTCTAACTCTGCGTCTCTCTAACGAATGTAAGCCTAATTTCTTCAACCTTTCTTAATAAGGAAGATTTCTAATATTATGGATCATTTTTGTCATTCTACGTTGTACTCTCTCCAATGAATCTATGTCCATTCTGTAATAAGGACACCAAAATTGAACAGCATAATCCATATGGGGTCTCACTAATGACAAGTAAAGTTTTAAGATAACATCAGCAGTTCTGTTACTCACACTCCTAGATATGAACCCGAGAATCCTGTTTGCCTTGTTTCGAATGCTTATACACTGTTGTCTAGGCTTCAAATCATTGCTAACAAACACACCTAGATCTTTCTCACAATTCGAGTTTTCTAATTCCATATTAGCTAGTTTATATTTAACATTTGTATGCATCTTCCCTATCTTTAAAACCTTGCATTTGTCAATGTTAAACTTCATCTGCCAATTTACTGACCATTAGTGTAAGGTATCTAGATCCCTATGGAGGCACTCTATATCTCTATCTGAATCAATTGTTCTCCCCATTTTGGTATCGTCTGCAAATTTACTTATCCTACTAGTTATACCTAAATCAAGGTAATTTATGTATATAACAAACAACAGAGGACCTAATACAGATCCCTGCTCCCCATTCTGACTTCGTACCATTTATGCTGACTCTCTGCTTCCTACCAATTAGCCATGACCTAATCCATCCAAACAACGCCCCACCTATTCCATGCGCCTCAACCTTTCTCATCAATCTCTCATGGGGGACTCTGTCGAAAGCTTTACTGAAATCTAAATATATTATATCATATGACTTGTCATTATCTACTGCTTCATATACCTCTGAGAAAAAACTAAGCAAATTAGTAAGGCAAGAACGTCCCTGAGTGAATCCATGCTGAGAAGAATTTATTAAATTAAATGTATCTAGGTGGTTTCTAATTTTATAGCAATAATTGACTCTAGTAGCTTTCCTATGATTGATGTAAGACTAATGGGACGGTAATTGGATGCTATTGATTTGTCACCTTTTTTGAAGATCGGAACTACGTTTGCAAGCTTCCAAGCTTCTGGAACTATACCTGTCTCCAATGACTTGTTAAATAAAAATGTTAATGGGTAACTTAACTCATCCCTACAGTCTTTTAATACTCTAGCATATACCTCATCAGGACCAGGCGATTTATGCGGTTTCAGTCTGTCAATTTCCTTAAGCACATCATTTCTACTTATAGTAACCGTACTTAACCTATTTTCTATACTATCGCTATATACCTTACGGACTTCTGGAAACTGTGCCAAATTTTCATTAGTGAAAACGGAAAGAAATTTACTATTTAATGTACTGCACATTTCTAAATCATTTTCTGACATTTCTCCTATCGAAGTTTTAAGGGGACCAATTACATCTCTAACCTTGGTTTTATATAGTTGGTAAAAAGCTTTAGGATTATTTTTTGAGTCATTGGCAACCTTAATTTCATAATTTCTTTTTTCTTTCCTAATATCCTTTTTTACCTGTCTTGATAGATTCTGATAGTAAGCAAGTAGGTGAATTTCGCCTTTGCTAATTTTTCTATATATTCCTCTCTTTTGTCCTAGAAGATCTAATAGTCTATTATTCATCCATTTTGGGTTGGTTCTGTGTTGATTCTACGTGCAATATGGATCTATATTTGACTGAAATTAATATATATAGTATTGAAAATATTATATAAATGCTTGGATATTATCACCATTTAAGTGGTTAAGAAATTATTGTCCCAGACACGATCTACGGTAAGGTATCATAATTTTAAAGCGGTGGTAACCGTCATTTGCATATTCGGATACGAAAATATTTGTATACAATCTAGTACAATTCAAACTCCGTGTGTCCAGGCATTTTGGATCGAACGTCCCTTGATTTTTGGCCCTGTCACTCTTTCAACTCTAGGGGAGGCACTCACTACAGGCAGTTCTGCCTTTTGCCTCCTTCACTCGCATAGAAGAAAAAAAATTGCAACCTATAGTTAGGTAAAAATGTTCTTGCTATATATACAGTATGCTAACACGTAATGGTATGTTCTTGCTATATATACAGTATGCTAACACGTAATGGTATGTTCTTGCTATATATACAGTATGTTAACACGTAATGGTATGTTCTTGCTATATATACAGTATGTTAACACGTAATGGTATGTTCTTGCTATGTTCTTGCTATATATACAGTATGTTAACACGTAATGGTATGTTCTTGCTATATATACAGTATGTTAACACGTATTGGTATGTGTCCAAAAGTCCCCCAATTAATCATTACATTCGGTTTTAAAATTATACATACTAGTTGTCTTGAACCTGGATTTTTGGTGATTTATTAATCAATATTAATTTTTAAAATAGCCTATGTTGTGTCCGTCCACTTCGTAACAATGATATATATATATAAGGTATACATAGTATATATATATATATACATATATATATATATATATATATATATCCGTATATATATATATATATATATATATATATATATGTATATATATATAGTATATTATATATATAGATAGATACATAGATAGATAGATAGACAGACAGAGTGTTAATATAACACCGTATCACAGAACGCTATTAAAATAATTAATTATATCCGAACTGAGTATTAGGCTATGCTTGAGCTCATTTCAAACCTTTTACGAAAATAATTAAAAAAATAAACAACAGTCGGTCCAATGCAGGGCACAGCAATCCAGGATAATTATATACACCGTGGTTTGAGAAGTGGGGTTCGTTAGCAAGGGTTTGGGCCGGGTGGGGGAATTTTTTTTGATAATTGATAGAATAATAAGTGCTGCTTTTTGAGGTGTGCAGGGGTGTAATATTAGTAGTTTATCTCTCTCTATTATTGTATATATATATATATATATATATATATATATATATATATATATATATATATACACAGAGTGAGAGAGCGTGAGCGATAAAGTAAGCTTTCTAATCATTAAAAGATGAGTAATAATTAATTGTTCTCCGTCACAAATACCCACATACGTACACTTACTCTGTCCTCTATTATAAATCCTAAACGCTGAGAAATTCACTCAATGATAAATAAAGTATTTGTATGGTGTTTACCCGGAGTGGAGTGTATAATCGATGATTACCTGGTATTTGTACCTCACCCCCCCCCCCCCCCCCTCGCCCCTCTTCTTTCCCTTCATTCCTATTCTGGCCTTGTCTCTTTTCATACAGTCTCTATTTTAATTCTATAGTACCAGTTGTATATTCAAGTCAATTCTTTTACTTTGATTATTATTAATTCTTTTTGTTTAACCTCCCCCTTTTTCTCATGTCCCTCATTTTAAGCCATGTTTGCCTTTTACATTATCTCAATAGAACAATATAGTTAGTTCTAAACATTTTTACATACTGTCGGTTCTTCCAGAGTGTCACTCCCAGGCTTGAAGGGGAGATGAGCAGTTTAATTATGGCCCCCGGCCCTTCTCCCTCATGTTTAGCCCCATTGGTTTGAGATTTTCAGACGTTCGGCTCATTAATTTGGCGATTTTAAGACTTTACACTTCATTGTTTTGTCAATAATAAAACCATTCACTCAACTCATTCCCTACTCTAACACACGCTCTGCTCTGTTCATAAAAACTCTTGGCTGCTCTTAACAAATTTCCTCCAATTTCATAAATCCTTAGCACCTTCCACATTGCTTCACGATCCACACAATCATAATCTTTTTTCAAATCAATAGAAGCCCAAAATTGTTCATTACTTTTCTGTAACTACTTCTCGTATCTTATTGCAAACAATCTGATCCACACACCCTCTTGCCGCACTGCCCTTCTCCTATTGCACCTAATGTACCCTTTATTATCCTCTCTATCAACACCCTGCCTTACAGCTTTCCAACAACTGATAATAAAATAATACCTCTATAACTTGAACACTTCCGCCAGTCTCCATTCCCCTTGTACAAAGGCACAATACTTGCACTCCTTCAGTAACATGGTTATATGCTATCATTATTATAGTAATCAAGGTAAACTATAAGGCTTTCCCAAACTACCCAGCCACGTCCTTATCAAATATATATGTTTTGCGTAAACAAAACTATATATGCCAAGTTTAGCAAGTACAGTGGCGCTAATAAGTGATTTCTCGTCATCATGTATGTTTTGATCAATAATTGGTATCAGCAATATCTAAGCTTCATTTCTTCATATCGAGTGAAATATACAATATGTTCCTACACTTACCCGCCTTATTCAACATCTGACAGACATTAATATAGCATAGAACGAGCCAAACATAATGACAACTGAGACATGACTTATTTTCGCGACCGTACATAAGGCTTATTACTACATAATTGCAACCCTACTCGCATACTAAATAATGTTCCATTCTCAGACATGACTCCATAAATATAGGCACTATAAATGCCGACCGCTCAATTTGTGAAATTAAAATGAAAAACTTGCTATACAAACAAACCAATCCAGTACCGCACCGTATAAAGACAGACGAACTCGTGTACTTCACCATGTGGAACTGACGCATTACAAAATCCCCAAAACTACATCACAAGATGAACACACATAAAACTACCACATAAAAGGTACAGTCGTATTCAGAAACACATTAACTTAACACCTCCCAATGATGAAACAACACAGCTGAGTGTTAACCAATGAATCATGAATCATAGCGATATGGTATTTGCTGCTCAAGCGGAATATCACAATAGTTCGTCGGTGTATCATAAATACGCTTCCACCCCGCCCAACACTTCCTGACCACGACCGTACATTAACATATATGCAAGCAAGCGAGTCTGCTTCCCAGGCAAACCAGCCTTAAGTATATATTACCGCACTCATACACAATCAATGTAAGTCTAAATATACATAAAAAAAAAGGTTTGAATATAGCATAACTGATCACTTAACCACAGTCATCCCCATGAGGACCATGCCGTGCTCCTGTATTTAATTCTGCACTCCATCAGACTACTTTACACAGCTTAGGAAGGACCTCCATCAATGAAGGAGGTGAAGAGGATCTCAATTAACCCTTTGACTCGCACTGATCTCTCTGTAAACTTAAGCCATAGTTACAAACAATAACCAGAACAATAGGAAGGAACAGGTATCTCCGTTGTCTAGTGGTAAGTCACAAGATTCACACCCCACGTCTCCTATCCTACAAAGAAATACACAACCACACTACTAGCATTGCTTACATATTTCTTTATACAATATCAACTCAACCAATTATATTACACTGATGTATCAAATACCCGAAATGTATCACCAGCAAACCGGTTGCATACTCAAATGTTGATTAACATTCCTGCTACCACTTAACTACCCATCACTGGGTTGGAAATAGTAACACAAAAGTTACCATGTTACAATTCGGTATTGCTATGCTAGCCTTTCAATAATGAATATGAGTACAATCTATTAACTATCTTAAACTTACCATAACAATATATAGTCACAAATATACACCATAATATGCGGGTAACAACCTGGTGCCGAGAAGGACATAAACGTACCGTACACCCACCCACACATACAAGCACGTCCTCTCTCCCCCGCTCTGTTCACTGGTCTGAGACTACCAGTACCGAAAATATACTCTCATAATTATTCAACCAGCAAACACCACGAAATCCACAACTGGTAAGCCAGTAATTATACAATATATATTCATTAACGTGTCAGACATGTAGCCTGCCTAATTATACTTTACATAATTACATGTACAACTGTAAAGGAATAATGAATTTACCAAATGGTTTGTAGACTTACAAAATAATCTGATACACTTCACAGCCTAACCAACGCTGCTCATTTTATCCATAAACTGATTACTGAGTTTGTGACCCACCATTCGTTTCCGCCAAATTGTATCGACTTGATTTCGTTTGTTTATTTAATCGACTATGGGAAGTAAGGATTTAACGATATGTAAATACTAACTCATGATGACAAACTTGGAATTATCTCAACACGTGGAAACATTGATACAATTAAAATTAATCAAAGGAAGGCAATCCCTTTCCAAAGCTGAAAATGTTACCTGTTTTATGGATTGGCGTATGCTCTCCCGAAGCATATTACAGATTTTGTTCAACAATATTTTTCATTGTGAAAAATTAGATCAACATATAAAATATATAAAATGCTCCTCTGCACTTAACAACTGGAATAGTGATGTATCAGATACCAAATATTAGAGCTCCGCGGAGACGGAGACGGAGCCAGATATATATTTCTCATAAAATGCGGTTGTAAATATAACTGCTGAAGTTATGATATTTACTTTTGCGGACGTGGACACAACTGCTGATTATTTGTTATCTCCATGTCCGTGGTTGCGAACGTAGATTTCTTTGTACATGTATGTATATATTAATCATATTTATACTGAATGTACCTAATCAAATATCTTGCAGTGTTAATCTCATGAATAATTGACGATCTTTTGTATCACATTTGTCTAGGCCTATATATATAGAATAAATTATTTAAATGCCATTGAATAAAAACAAAAGCACACTTAGTACTATCTAAATAGGCTCATGTTTGGCAACACTGGCACTGTCTGAGCGTCCAGATATGCCTATATACAGCTCATGTAGATATTGAGATAGATAATTATATATATTTATTTATATATTTTATATATACAGTATATATAATTATATATATATATATATATATATATATATATATATATATATATATATATATATATATATATATATATATATATATATATATATATATATATATATATATATATATATATATATATATATATATAAAGAGAGAGAGAAGAGGAAAAATGAGAGACGAAGGGAGGAAGAGGGAGAGAGCTAATAGAGAAACATACAGAGGAAGAGGGACTGGTAGTTGGGAGGAACGGAGAGGAGAGACGTGGATGAAAAGAAGGAGAGAGGAAAGGGAATATGACAAATAGAGAAAGGAGAAATATTGGATGGGTGGAGATCCGCATCCTCCGCGGTTCTTTGACGCGGAGGCTGATCACTATGAGGAGCTTTTATTATCTGAAAACGTAGTGGCGGATAATGATGCAGAGTTTTTGTTGTCTGAAAACGGGGATGCGGATAGTAACGCGGACATTATTTTCACTGTGGAGCCTCCGCGGATGTGGAGGCGGAGGCGGATATCCGATAGGCCTACATCACTAAATTGGAATTGTATCACGGAAACCTCATTTGGTATAGTACGCACTTCTTTACAGGAATTAATTGAATTTAACCCTCACCGAACAGCGATTTAAACCTTCCCGCGTTCGCTGGAACCGGATGGTTCGTCAAATTCTTGGGATTTTGGCACATTTATGAACCCACAAAAATTGGCTTAACCTAGGTTATATACTGTATATATATCCAGCAGCAGTACTCCCATCGGAACTAGAAGTCCAGATCAAGTAGTTCAGTGTTTATGGTGAAAATATGTAGGTCAGTTATGGCGGCTGGGAGCCTAGAATCGTGTCAACTCCCGAGTTTCATCATTTACCGATACTCTATCTCTGCAAATAAATGGCCTAACTTAGCTTATATACATACCAGAGGCAGTGATCTGTGTTATCTTGTGATGGATGAAGACTAGAACACAGTATGTTAAGCTGTTATTGTGAGAGGTGGGAAATACAAGCCATTGTTTTGTTATAATCGTGAGAACTGTTCGAATCCAGAGACACAGTAGCAGAGACCATGGCTATGGTCTATTTACATTTGTTCAACATTGATTTAATTATTGATTATGTATTATGCATTATGTATTATTTATTAATATTGATTATTGATTACTGATATATTTCACCATTGTAACCATTCCTAAGTCACTGTTGACTGTTTTCATGCATCGTTTGGGACTCAGGAAAAGCAAGTTCAAGCTTTTGTTAGGCCTGCATGCAAGCACGAGTCACATGACTGACTTGCTATGTGTTAACGTTCTTGTTGGTTATACGCACCACCTACTAAGACAACAACACTGTCTCTAGTGAGGTTTTTAAGTGGTTTTAAGCCATGGAATAAGGCTATATGGAGCTATGTAGACCACCTGTGTGTTATGGAGAAAGCTCGATATGGAGTTATGTAGGCCACCTGTGCAAAACATGTTAATTATGCACTCCCTAAACTGAGCCCTGAGCAATATCATATCCTAAAATCATTGCATAGTGGCGACTCCATTCTTATTACCAGACTAGACAGAGGTTGGGGAATAGTAATCCTCGATAAATTAGAGTATATTGATAAAGTTAAGGAGATCCTGAATGATGGTACAAACTTTATCAGGAAAATCGTCAATACGTTTGTATTAATTAATGACGCAGAAGACAGACTTAATGGAAAGCTAAGATCTCTTCACAAACAAAATCATTATTAATTATATAGATACTTTTTCATAATTGTTATGCATCATGTTCGTCCCCTAGTGCTATCTATCTACGGTTTACCTAACATCCACACAGCTCCCATTTTAAGAGCTAGTAATACTTTTTACTATAACTTAGCTAAATTCCTTATCCATAATTGACCCAGTTATTAATATTACTATACAATTCAAAACTCATGACTTTTATCAGAGATTCAAAACCTCAACAGTAAAGATTATGTCATGGCCAGTTTTGATGTAAACTAACTTTGTACTAATATTCCATTGGATGAGACTATTGATATAATTATTGAGGGTCTATTCAAAGACTCAGAACAATGATATAATTTAGCTACAATGCAGTTCAAAGCTCTCCTTAATATTGCGGTCAAGGATTCACCCATTTTATTTAACCCGGTAAAAGTGATAGGCCTCACGGAAGTGTCTGTATAGTGAATGCGATAGGCCTCACAGAATAAAGCCCATGAAAAATAAATAAAAAAAAACCCACGTACAGGCACTCAAATGGAAACAATATGTGATTAGCTTGCATAATTATTCACCCTCTCCTACTTCCTTCCTATCCCTGATGTGCCCCCCCCCCTCCTTCTTTCATTCATCCCCAACATTATTTAAATGAACTTGATCAATAATTTACTGTTTTGATGACATGCAAGGTGTTCAAGCTGGGCGTCTTTTGATTTAAAGATCAAATTCCTCATCAAGTTTTTTCAAAATAATGGATTCCTCCTAGGTAATCATACAAATTGCATGAAGTCGTTCTTAGATAATGAATTTAATCTGGAACAACTTCCCTACCTGCCAAGATAGCTATCCATTATGTAAACCTGCTTACTATGGTCATCTCAGTTTCAATTTTATCAAACTTTTAGACAATCTTCTTGAAGAAATCTACCCGGAAATATATGCGAGGTTTATCTTGACCAATACATTCACCAAAGGTTATTTCTTCAAATATTAAGATTCTCTACTTTTCTTCCTTATTCCCAACATTATTATTATATGAATGTACTTGTCCAAACTGTAAGGTTTGGTACATAGGCGAGACTAATCGGAATCTCACCCTTTGGTTTGCCGAACATAAAGGTTGTTTGGCCAGACCGAACCTTCCTCTTTCCCACCCTTCAAAATCCTCTATTCGAGATAATTTACATAACTTTCACCATCCCTTTAATATAAATACTTCAAAATTCTTCCTTACCTTATGATCTGAAGATTTTAGGATCACTCTACATTAAACTTACTTCCCCTTAACTAAATACAGACAAATACTGATTAGTTTAGTAACTAGTAAACAAACCGAAAATACAATGTTCGAATCCTCCATTCACCCCCCCCCCCCCTCCCCCCTGACCCCGTGCAATGGCTACTCCCTCTTCCCATTCTCTTGGGTTTGCTTCAAGAAAAGTCTGTCTGTGTAGCTTCTCGTTCTGACACACATCCTAGGTCAATTTTTAATACATTCATAACTAACTTCATACGTTGACTTGGTCCCATCAATTTAACCTGTCGAGCCCCGGCTGATTATTAATAAATGTACACCCAGAACCCGGCCGGTTTTGATTTTTTTTTGTTATTCCAGAAACAATAGCGAATGGGTTAGGAATGAAGGAAAAACCATGAAAAACCGATCAAAAAGCTCAAAAAATGGTCCTACAGAGCCACCGAAAACGGATTTTACAAGAGTAAAAAATTGAAGGCAATTTCCCCCAAAAAACAGGTTATTGCGCGGTCACGCGCACGCACGTGGCCTTTGAGAGTTTTTAACCATCGGCACGGTTGCGTGGGATACGCACACAGTTCCCATACAAATCTGAGCCCTCTCGAGTGGCTACACCTGAGGTTACGGTCGGAGCAATTAGGGTGACTCGTCAGACGCGTCGCTGGGGCTGTGCGTTACATACATCGCCGACGCGCCAGACGCGTTGCTGGTGCTGGACGGGTTAATGCTCATGTTTATATCTTTCAATATTTATTTCATTATGCACATCTCCTTTTAAAGCATCTACAACTGAGTAAATTGTAAAATCAAACTTACACTAGGTTCTATAACTTCACAAACCACTGACCCGCTATAATCCTGGTTGCTTTCGGGTACTCACTGGTCTCTATGTTAACTACAACGTAACTTTTATGTTTTATTGTGTATGACTGATGTAACTATTGACAAATACACTAATAGCAGTTAGATTTTATGTAATCTTAATCAAGTGGTGGTATGGGTACTATCATGTTATCGGCCCCTCCATTTACAGTTTATTTAGTCTAGATTTCACCTTAGTGGACTTATGGAACCCCCTGGAAGTTCCATAAGCTAAGGCGGCATCCGACCATCTTTTCCGAGATGGCCGCCCACATGAAAAGCTTTGAGTATGTGATCAGAAGGGCACATGGGGGTGCTAAGGTGAAATCTGGGAGATATGGCACCATAGGAGCCCCATGAGATTCTTTGAGTATCCCACCCCAGATCTACTGTAGTCTATGAGTTAATTTATGTTGGGTTTGCTGCCCCTTTTCAGTTTATTTCCATTGGAAATCCGATACACTGATATTTGCCCCAGACTGTATACCGTGGTAGAAATGTCAAACTAGCCTCACATGACTCATCTGGGCAAGGGAAACAACTTATATTCAGAGAATGTTTGGCTAATTTTGACCGTTTGACTTGTACTGGTCCTCATGCTACACATAGGTAAGAAATGTTGCCAATTGCCACTAATTTGTTGAATTACAGGGACCAGTACAAGTCAAATGATCAACTTTCTCCAAACATTGTCTGAATATTCATTGTTTCATTTGTCCAGACAAGTCATTTGAGACTAGTTTGACATCTCTATCACAGTATACTGTTTGGAGTAAAAACCCGTGTTTCAGTACTCTAATGGAGATTAATTGAAAAGGGGCTGGCAAAGCCAACATAGGCTAAAATTAATATGGCTCCATATGTAATTATTATTGTATTGCTTTTTTAATTGCGTGTGACAATGTTGACACTTGTCAAGAAACGCACAACTCCCACGACCTATCTCACTATTATATAAATACAATAAACCATCAACTTATTGTTCACACCAAGCAGTATCAATGTTCCTACAGAAGCAAAGCAATATGAAAATATTCTCTTAAGCTTATGAAATAAAAATCAACACCGAGTTCACACAAAGGGCTATCCATAATCTTCCATAAGCCAAGCAATGTGTAATCATTATGTACATTTTGATGTAATTCCTATTTAACAGACACAAGACTAGTGCAATTTCTATAAACCTTACTAGTAATATATATATATATATTTATATATATATATATATATATATATATATATATATATATATATATATCTATCTATCTATCTATATGCTCAGGCCCAATCCCCATTTTGGGGGTAGCCGACTCAAGACAGAGCAAGAACAGGGAAAACACAAAAACAACATAAAACAAAAAATAAACACAGATAAAAAACACAAACTCTCACACATCCAGGTCACCCATATATATATATATATATATATATATATATATATACAGAGAGAGAGAGAGAGAGAGCGAGATTTTGTTTTGATAGGATTTATATGACCAAAATATGTTTTCTTTGAAAATGGTTGTATGCTTATTATATTCCGAGTTATGATAATGTGATATGGTATTTGTGACAATTGTTTCTGGTGTTTCTGGGAGAACATACGTGTAGGTAGTGTTTGCAATTTTGGCCAGGACAATCTGTACAAGGCATATATTAGGGAACAGTCGTGACCATTAATATCTATACATCCATTTTAACTCTTGTTGTATCGTCGACATCCTTTTACTGTAGTCGATTATATTCAGTTCAGAAATTATCTCTACGAAATATAAGGCTTCAAACTATCTCAATCAACCTTTTTAAATACCACAGATGCTTCCTAAGCTGCGTAAGATCGTCTAAATATAGCTAGAATAAGATATAAGAGACGTCGGTGGTACAGAAAAGGTAAAACAAATTTAACTATTAATTAAGCATCCGGGATATGACATATACATTGTCTCGTTTGTGTTCAATACTGATTCACATGGGCACAACATTGTTACTATCCTAGAGCTCTTGTGGGGAATTACTATACAGCACGTATTATAATGTCAGCAAATACTCTCCTAGATTATTTATACTAGATGATATCAATATTTACGGCAGTGCTATATTTGTATATTAATAATTAGGTAACGCCAGTAATCCAGGAATGTTTAATTATTGTACATGTGATATGTATGATTTAAGAAAAAACAAGCCTTTAGAAATTCCACTAATGACCACAAAACAATCCCAAACGTCGATAAAGTACCATGGCGTAAAGATTTGGAACCAACTACCACATAACATACATAATATCTCCATTTCTAGTTTCAAGATGTCTCTGAAGTCCTACATATTATCAAAGTAGTAACCCTCTCGCATTCTTAGGACGCGATCGCGTCATAACGCTACCCCTCCAAGAGTCTTCGTATGATGCAATCGCGTCATAATGCCACCCGTAAGTTAGAAATATTCGTGGTAAATAAGTTTATGACGCGAATTTGACGTGTTTTGGGCTGGTATGTTAGCCATCAGTAAGTTACAAAATGAAATATCTGGCAACCCCCTAGCGTCCCTGTGAGAGCAGTGCGGGGTTTGTTTCACCAGTTGTGAGCCGGCCGCCAGTCTGTGAGGTAGGGGTCCCGGACCTTTAAATCTCGTCTCGCCTCCATTGCCCGCCATGGAGTGGCTTTCAGGCGGGCAAATCTGGATTATTTATGTACCAAGTAGCAGTGTATATCAATTTGTGGCTATGTAATATATTTTATGCATATAACTCGTGATTTGTGACTGTTTGTGCCTCGTTGCTCGCCTCTCCATAGCCAGCCATGTGGTTTTTAGGCGGCTAGAATGGACACAGTGGAAGTGTTGTGAACTGTGAATAATAATAATTATATCATATTTCGTAGGGTTAGTGTAGTAAGCATTCGTAGTCACATTCCTAACTTATGTTAGGTTTGTGATTACAAATGTAAGCTAGGCTATACATGTGTCGTGTATATATTTTGCTCTAAAACCTTCATTTTTGCTTGAAAGACCAATATATTTATCAATAAATACTACCTACGAAGTAAAATAAAGCTGTAATTACGAAATATAGTTGTCTAATATATTTTATGCATATAACTCGTGATTTGTGACTATTTGTGCCTCGTTGCTCGCCTCTCCATAGCCAGCCATGTGGTTTTTAGGCGGCTAGAATGGACCCAGTGGAAGTGTTGTGAACTGTGAATAATAATAATTATATCATATTTCGTAGAGTTAGTGTAGTAAGCATTCGTAGTCACATTCCTAACTTATGTTAGGTTTTGTGATTACGAATGTAAGCTAGGCTATACATGTGTCGTGTATATATATTGCCCTAAAACATTCATATTTGCTTGAAAGACCAATATATTTATCATTAAATACTACCTACGAAGTATAATAAAGCTGTAGTTACAAAATATGGTTGTGTTTGCCCATTTTTGGCAATTTTTATGCCCAATTTCGGCAAATTTTGAGTGAATACACAGTTTTATTTGAGTGAAATAACTGACAGTTAAGTGTGGAGAATTATAAACTATTTTTTTTATGCAAAAATGTCACGGTAAGTACAAATATGTCACAGTATGTAGCCTGACAAAGAACAAACAAGACTTTTATGCGACACTGTACACTACATACAGCAGTGAACCCTTGGACGACCACAGCTGTCTGGGTAAAGTACCTAGGCTAATCCCATAATTACTTGCCTGCGGCGGGTCCCCACTCATTGACCTTTTCCTCAGTGCTGGGATATTTTATATGTTTAGACATATATTAATTTTATATATACAGGCCTATATCGTATATATATATATATATATATATATATATATATATATATATATATATATATATATATATACTGTATATATATATATACTGTATAATTATATATTTGAGTATTTCTATTGTTATTTTATATATAAGTTTATTTATTGGGATTTATTATAGTTTTTATTTATTTCATTGTATTTAATTTATAATTGTATTTAATTTATATACCGGTATATTTTATTTGTTATTGTTCCTGTTCCCCAGGGTGTCCATGGGAGCACCCCCTTGGTCCAGAGCAAGGGCAAGGCCCATAATCGAGTATTTATGTTGTTGTTTTATATATATTGGTATTTCTTTGCTTTATTATTCTTTTTATTTATTTTATGTATTTTATTTTATTTTATTTCTAATTTGATTTAATTTATATAGTTTTTTTTTTGTTTTAATTATTCCTGTTCCCCAGGGTGTGTATGGGACCACCCCCTAGGTCCAGAGCAAGGGCAAGGCCCATAATCGAGTATTTCTGTTGTTATTTTATATATATATATTGGTATTTATTTGCTTTATTATTCTTTTAATTATTTTATTTTATTTTATTTATTATTTTATTTTATTTATATATTTTTTTTTTATTATTCCTGTTCCCCAGGGTGTATATGGGACCACCCCCTAGGTCCAGAGCAAGGGCAAGGCCCATAATCGAGTATTTATGTTGTTATTTTATATATATATTGGTATTTATTTGCTTTATTATTCTTTTAATTATTTTATTTTATTTTATTTATTATTTTATTTTATTTATATATTTTTTTGTATTATTCCTGTTCCCCAGGGTGTCCATGGGACCACCCCCTAGGTCCACAGCAAGGGCAAGGCCCATAATCGAGTATATCTGTTGTTATTTTATATATATTGGTATTTATTTGCTTTATTATTTTTTTTATTTTTTTTATTTATTTAATTTTATTTTATTTATAATTTTATTTTATTTATATATATTTTTTTTGTATTGTTCCTGTTCCCCAGGGTGTCCATAGGAGCACCCCCTTGGTCCAGAGCAAGGGCAAGGCCCATAATCAAGTATTTATGTTGTTATTTTATATATATTGGTATTTATTTGCTTTATTATTTTTTTTATTTTTTTTATTTATTTAATTTTATTTTATTAATAATTTTATTTTATTTATATATTTTTTGTTTTATTATTCCTGTTCCCCAGGGTGTCCATGGGAGCACCCCCTTGGTCCAGAGCAAGGACAAGGCCCATAATTGAGTACTTATATTGTTATTTTATATATAGTTTTAGTTATTTGATTTGATTTTATTTATTTTATATATACAGGTATATACCGTATATATATATAATTGTTTTTCTTGTCCCCTTCCCTGTTGTGTTGTTCCTGTTCCCCAGGGTGTCTGGCCAAAGAGACCCAAGGTATAAATATATTCTTATAATGCCAAACTATGACTATGTCACGGTGTTCCCCCATTTGAATTACAAAATGCGGAACTATACCGTCATGAATCCATTATATTCACGTCATCTGGAGTCGGACAATGCCAAACTATGACTACGTCATGGTGTTCCCCCATTTGAATTACAAAATGCGGAACTATGCCGTCATGAATCCATTATACTCACGTCATCTGGAGTCGGACAATGCCAAACTATGACTACGTCATGGTGAACTATACCCACATCATGGTGAACTATACCAACGTCATATGGATCCAGTGATGGCGAACTTGCGTCATGACAACTATCAACGTCAATTACGTTTTTCCTTTATTTCCTTTTCTTGGTTTCAGCATCATAAGCCAACTACTGCCTGCCGCCATACGCCAACTACTGCATGCCGCCATACGCCAGCTGCAATGTCGGACAAGATAGATTCCAGGAAACGCTGTTTGCAGGACTCCGAGCGGGAGGATGTGGTAAACGAGGTGCTGGACCTGCCGACGGACGAGACCGAGAGCGAGAGTGAGTCGGACGAGTGATCGACTGGAGATGAAGATTGGGCTTCACCTCCTCCCAAACGACTCCGCGTCGACGCCCACGCCTCGGCCGATCCACGACCAGCCCCAGCAACAGCGGACGACCCACCACCACCACCACCACCAGCAGAACCAGCCCCAGCAACGGCAGACGACCCACCACCACCACCACCAGCTGAACCAGCCCCAGCGGATCCACCACCACCACCACCAGCTGAACCAGCGCCAGCGGATCCACCACCCATCCATCCATCCCCCATCCCATCCCATCTACATCTCATCCCATCCCCTCTACATCTACATCTCTACCAGTCCCTAACATTACCAATTACCTCCTATTATCACCCAACTTCCCCCAACTTCACACATCACCTCTTCCATCCACCTCGCGTGGCGGTGCCTCATCCTTGCTTCCAGCAGGATCACCAGCCCGCAGCCCACCCATGTTTGCTACGCTACTTGCTGTGGGCACTTTGAATACCCCGCCTTTGCATGTCTTGGGAACGGTCACCCCCAAAGTGTCCCCCTTCAGCGACACAGCGTTGACCCCCTCGGCATTTGTTCTGCCTGAGCATCGAGCCGTAATGCGTGCTGAGGTTGCTGAAGCCACAATGCGTGCTCATGTTGTTGCTGAGGTGCCACGCACAGCATTGTATCCTCCAGCAACAATCGAGGAGCTTCTTCCCCAAAGGCTTCCTCTTCACCGTTCACCAACTGGTACAGCTGCACCAGGTTCACCAGCTCCACACCTTCCACCAGCTGGTGCAGCTGCACCAGGTTCACCAGCTCCACACCCTTCACCACCTGGTGCTAGTGGAGACAAATACTTACGCCAAGTTCGTTGCCGGAGCAGCCGCTGTTTGGCATCTGTTTGGTGAGGAGGACATGGCCAAATTCCTTGGCCTGTACTTCCTCATGGGCATTACCAAGATTCCTTCTCTGAGTCACTACTGGCGTTCAACTGTCCTTCACGACTACCCAGTATTTCGGAGAACGATGAGTAGGAAAAAGTTTCTAGCCTTGTTGAAGTATTTCCATGCTTTCAACAACAAGGCAGTCAGCAGGCAGAACCCGGACAGGCTCGTGAAGGTTCGGACGGTGATGTAATACCTACTTGAAGGCTTCAAGCTGGCATACATCCCCGCCGAAAATCTGTCCCTTGACGAAGGCAGCCTTGGATGGAAGGGTCGCCTTTCATTCAAGGTTTACAACCCAATGAAGCCGACGAAATACGGTATCAAGCTGTACATCCTGGCAGAGGCGTTGACTGGCTATGTGTGGGACTTTCGAGTCTACACCGGTCCAGGTTGATCTCTCCAGGAGACGGTGGAGGGTCTCACGGAGTCCTTCAGAGGCCAGGGGTACAAGCTGTACGTGGACAACTATTACAACTGTGACGTTGACCACTCCGTTAGAACCGCATGGCTTGTCCTACAGTGACTCACTAGGATCGCCAGGGCAGTGGATGGGGCTACAGTTTATGTATTAGAGTGTGCTTTATTTCATATGAAAGCTTGTGTCATGGGCAGTCCAGAAAGGCTCTTTGTTTTCGCCCATGTCAAGGCTTTATATATTTAATTGTAAAGTATATATTTTATCATTAACTAGTAATGATAGGATCTGGGAGAGAGAGGGAGTAGAACAGAGTGAGAGGGGGCGCGCAGTGTTTTTTGTCCCGCTCGATGACGTCACGGCTGGCTGCCTCGCGGGGGTTGGTGGAGAGAGGCCCTTACCATGCTGTAAGCTTTGCTAGTGGTTAGATGACTTGTAACCGCTGTTTTCCCACGCGGCTCGAGCTAGTGCGAGTATATATACAGTTCCTCGCCACTCTCTCCCTCAGATCTGGTTTCTAGAACACACCCATCTTTTTTCCCTTGCTATCTGTCCCCGCTCCGTACCTGAGAATCTTTTCCTCTGCCTATCTCTCTCATTTTCCATATCCTTCACCACCTTTTATTAATATTATACCCCCTCTGGTTAACTCTGCAAAATCAGCTTCATGCTGGCCAGTTGTATTGAGTGTTAAGGTCTGATATAGCCTATGTATGTTAGTTGTTAAGATAAGTGGATCACGAAGCATTGGTTGGCATTTATATTGTTTAGTACTGCTTCCTTTAGTTATTAGTGTTCTGCTGGATTAGATAATGCTAGACTAGGAGTCTGATATTATAGGTATTGTTTCCTATGAGTGCTGGCTTCAGTCAAAAGCGGCACGACATACCTGAGAACTGGAGTTGATTGAGTAAATTCTAGTCTGTGTGCCATTGAGAGTAGAGCATGCACGAATGAGGGTTTTTTGCCTATACCATTCTGCACTGTTCTAGTCTCGATTGTTTGTCTTTGAGGTACGCCAGGAGAACGCTTAATACTTCGGTATTAAGGTTTCTCAAGAGAGCTACCCTTCATTATAACGTAATATTTGACGCACAGACTTGAGATTTGCACTAGGCTATGCAGCATGCCATGCGCACCAGTATCTCGTATCATTGACTCTAGCTAGACTTTATCAGTCACAGTAGACATTAAGTATATTAACCTAATTACTCTTTTTATGCATACCCATTTATGATTACACAAGCATTTCGCAGCCTAGTTTGATGTATTGAGACACAAACGACTTGGGCTCTTTTTGTTGATAGGAATACTGCATTGTCGTGGCGATTATTATTAGTGTTGTAGTGTTTAGGATATTCTTGGCTCCGACGGCATTATATATTCTGCCTTTTTGTGTGCATAGCCTGCACGAGCATTGTTCCGCTGCCTGCCTTTTTGGGTTCCATTTCCGATACGAGCATCTTTATAGCATCTAACATTTAAAGAAGATTCCTTGTTAGTGTTGAAGGACTTTAGTGCACTTTCTTTCATGCAGGAGTGCCTGACAGTTATTGATTAAAGTAACGTAAGCTGTAACTTCTCTTACCACCTTACTTTGCATACCATAACCAAGCACCTTCGGTTATAGGTAGTAATAGGCTGTTTTCACATAACATTAAGCCTAGAGTAGACGCACATTTATTGAGAGTTTGATAGCCTATTATTGCATATAGAACTCTGTAGAGTATTTGTGTTCTTTGTTCACTGGGAATATACATCAGAGGTTGGAGCTAGCGCTTTCCGTTGTAACATTTATGCCATTACTAGTCCAATGAATAAGAGCCCTGATATATTTGAACCCCAGTCGTAACAAATGGCGACCTTACCTAGGATTTGGTGAACCTATATTTATTAGCAGGGAACATTTGTTGTTTTGGAGAATATTTTGCGGGGATCAGCAAGAATAATTTTTTTTCGCAACATAGTATAGCCCTTGAGTATTTCCGAGAATTTTTGTGTGTATATCGAGGTATAAGAGTTTGGGGTGCTTCTTTTCTGAATATTGAGGTGGGAAATTTTTGTGAGCGTCATGTCTTATACCGGATCAGAGAAGAAGGGAGACACAGTACGTAATGTCGAAACTGAGGAACAGCAGCATGATGGAAGGGTTAATCAGGTGAACTGTGTGGAGGATGCTAGGATATTTTTGCAATGGCCTGTTACTGCCGAGCGGTTGGAGGGTATGGGTCGGTACGGTCTTCAATGCCTGGCCACAACTATCGGTCATGCGGGTACTAGCATCATGACCAGGGATAACTTGATAATGTGTGTACTGGGCAGGGTGACTGGTGAGCGAGATGGGTTGAGTGCTCAGAGCCCTTCGGCCATGCTTCCCCTACACTCGACTCCCAGCCATCCCAGTAGTTTGCCGATCCCGAGTACGCTTCCACAGTTGGGTGGTGGCTGGCAGGGTGGGTTGCCCCTGGGGGGACCACCGGTAATTTCAAACATTGTAGCACCTTCACCTCCTCAAGGGTTATCTCCAGAATTATTGTTTCGGCTCGAATTAGCTAAGATTCAACAGCAACGAAGGGCAGGTGAGCTTCAGCAGCAATTAGAATTAGACCAGATAGAAGTGAGAGCCCAGCTAGCAAAAATCAAAGCTGATTTAGAGTCGACTAGGTACTGTGCCGACATGGACGTAGAGAAGTCGCGAGTAGAGACAACAGACAGCGACTTGGGGCTGGTAACCGTGTTCATGAGCAGTCTCTCTCGCACTTATTGAAACTGGTTCCGGTGTTTGATGAGAGTGGTGTAACAGAATTTTTCACACGCTTTGAGAAGAAGTGCCAGGAACACCAGTGGCCAGAGAATAAATGGGCAGCACTTGTATCCTCTAGATTAATAGGCAAGGGTCTTAAAGCCTACGATGCGTTACCTTTGGAGTCATGTATTGTGTATGAGGATCTCAAGGAGGCTGTCCTGAGGGCTTATGAACTGCAACCAGAAACGTACCGTTTGAAGTTCCGGGGTGTAACTAAGGGAAGATAGCACCTTTTTGGGAACACGCCCGGGACTTGTCCGATGCTATGGGGAACTGGCTCCGATCTGAGAAGGTCACAACATTTGATGAAATTAAGCAGTTAATGATGTTGGAGCAGTTCTTTAAGAGCACGGGCGGTGATCTAACTTTGAACTTAAAGGAGAAAAACCCAAGAACTCTAGTAGAAGCAGCAGAAATGGCTGATCTACGGCAGTCGTTGATTCGGGGTTGCGGGTCCTCACAGAAGTACGATGCAAGTGCTAGGGACCGTTATCCTCCCCCTCCCCGTAGCAATGACACATTTAAACCCAAGAGCAATGAAACTAAAACTGAAGCCAAACCTACCACCACACCGTATGTGAAAATTCAGGGGCCTTTTACATCACAGTATAAGCCGAAACCGAAATTTATGTGTTTTAGGTGCCACCAGGAGGGTCATAAGGCAAATGAGTGCCCTAGTCGACCTCCTCCGGCAGCCGTGTCTTTTGCTCACGGCATTGGAGTGTTCAAGAGGACATCGGAGTTTGTTAGAGGCATTTCTTCCGAGGTAAATACACTGCCAGTGCAGAAGGATCCGGAAGGCTTATTCCCTGTCCGTGATGCCTTTAGTGACCACAGGGGACTTGGTTGTGTGGAGTGGGGGGGTAGAAGACATGAGGTGAGAATTTTTATGTGACACTGGGGCATCGCAAACACTGTTGAGCAATTTCACTGGTAAACCTGTCAATACGGCGCGGGTGGTTGTGGTTCAGGGAGTTAATGCGACAAGGTCATACCCGCTTGTAAGAATGAAGGTGGAAGTTGATGGTGTGACTCGTGACCTGGATGTAGGAATTGTGGAGAAGTTACCTGTTGGGGGCGTCGACCTCCTTCTTGGCAACGACTTTGCGGGGCCTACTTCTGAGGCTCCACCCTTAGTCGTTGTCGAGAAGCCGGCCGACGTGAGTAGGGAGGAGCAGGAGTGGGTTGAGAAGTGTCCGGTGCAGCCTATGGCGTGTGTTGTCACCGGAGATTCTGCATCCAGGGAGTCACATTCTGGTCAACAATCTTTAGATCAGCAGAGGAAGGGTACCGAGAAGGGGTTGGAAGTTGAGCGGTTGAGAGTTTAGTGTCAATGGACCTTCTCGGGGACTCATTATTAGGACCACATTTCGAGTCTGGAGAAGACCCAGTAACTGTTCCTGAAGGGGCAGGGGATGGGCTTAAAAAGACGAAAGAGTTGAAGGAGGACAGTGATGCACAGTCGGGAGATGTAGCAACAAGGTACCCTGACGCGTACCCTATGAGAAATGGGTCGGCGAAGACGGTGGTCCGAAGCTTGCTAGTGTATTTTTCCCGGTATGGTTACCCGCAGGGGCTTCAGTCAGTCCGGGGACCCAACTTCACTTCTAGCCTCTTTGTACAAGCAATGCCGCAGCATGGGATTGTTGGGGTTGTGTCATCTGCATATCATCCGGAGAGCCAGGGTGTGTTAGAGCGATGGCACTCAGCCTTGAAATCTGTGCTTCGTTGTTGTTGCTTTGAGAGTGGGAGGGATTGGGATCTTGGCCTGCCATGTGTTTTGTTTGCTGTGTGGGAGGTACCTGGGGAGAGTTTGGGATTCAGCCCTAATGAGCTCATCTTTGGCCACCGTGTCAGAGGGCCTCTTCATATGGTTGAAGAAGTATGGGAGGGTGCAGAAAAACCTTGTTCTATGCTCAAGTGTGTCCTCAACAGTCGAGAACGGATGTTGCGCAGTCTGGAGTTGGCTGGCCGTAATTTGACTAGCTCTCAGGCCCTCAGGAAGGATAGGTACGACCTCAAGGTTGAACTCAGGGAGTTTCACGTGGGTCAGGAGGTGTTGATTCTACTGCCCCTTGTAGGTCACCCCTTATCCGCGAAGTACGCTGGTCCTTATAGGGTGGTGGAGGAGCTATCGGACCTGGTTTACTTGGTAGCCACTCCAGACAGACGGAAGCGCAATCAGTTATGTCATGATAATCCCGTGAAGGAGTATGGGAGGCACCCCCCTGAGCCTCTCACTGTGCCTGTGATGACGTTTAGCAGTCAAGGTGGAGAAGGAGAACGGGACAGTCAAGCTCAGGTGGAGGATAACTGGAAGGATAAGAAGTTCAAATGGGCGCCTGAGTGTGAGAAGGTGTTTAGGGAAGTAAAACACCTGTTGTGCACTCACCCGATCCTCAGGGCCCCTGACTTTAGCCTACCTTTCCAACTAGCAACGGAGGCTAGTGGTGTGGGGGCTGGTGCCGTCCTTGTGGAAAAGGACGATGATGGGCTGGAGCATCCTGTTAGTTTCTGCTCGGAGAAGTACAATTCGGCCCAGGGGAGCTGCTCTGTTGTCGAGGAGGAGCTGCTGGCGGTTGTGCTTGCGCTGGGGCATTTCAAGGTCTATGTTCCAGCCTATGGTCCGGTCGTTGTAGTTTACCCAGATCATCACCCTCTCAAGTTCTTGGACCAGTTTCACAATCGGAATATGAGGCTGACCAGGTGGTCACTAAGGTTATTGGTATATAACCTGGACATACGCCATATTGCCGGTTGTGACAACGTGGTTGCAGATGGTCGTTCAAGGGTATATGATCCTTGGTAGATTGACACACGGGTAGCCTCCTGCTTTAGTTTGAATAGTACTTTGCGCTTGGTGCTTGTTGGCTCGCGGTTGTAGCCCAGCGTATTGGGTCGTAAAGCAGGAGTTGAGCGTTTGGTATAGAAGAAAAAACTAGGCTTGCCCCTATAGTGCGGCCGAAATAAACAAATTATAAACATAAAAATCAAATAAAAACTCTTTCTTTGATAGTTGATTTGTTTTAGTATGTTATAGCAGTAATTCTGAGTTGCACTCCTCTCAGAATGCAGGGCTAGAGAAGCTCGCTCTTGAGGAGCATAACTACATATAATTTAACCTATGGTGTTGGGGAGGGTTATAATTTTGAAAAATGTTTTGTTCAAGAACTGTGCCAGATATTTTACTGCCGCTGGGTGATGGGAAGTGGAGATATAGCATGGGTTCTAACCATCAGATTTTTGTGAGCCTTGGGGCCTCTGAGAAAAATCTTGGGAGGGGTGTGACGTTGACCACTCCGTTAGAACCGCATGGCTTGTCCTACCGTGACTCACTAGGATCGCCAGGGCAGTGGATGGGGCTACAGTTTATGTATTAGAGTGTGCTTTATTTCATATGAAAGCTCGTGTCATGGGCAGTCCAGAAAGGCTCTTTGTTTTCGCCCATGTCAAGGCTTTATATATTTAATTGTAAAGTATATATTTTATCATTAACTAGTAATGATAGGATCTGGGAGAGAGAGAGGGAGTAGAACAGAGTGAGACGGGGCGCGCAGTGTTTTTTGTCCCGCTCGATGACGTCACGGCTGGCTGCCTCGCGGGGTTGGTGGAGAGAGGCCCTTACCATGCTGTAAGCTTTGCTAGTGGTTAGATGACTTGTAACCGCTGTTTTCCCACGCGGCTCGAGCTAGTGCGAGTATATATACAGTTCCTCGCCACTCTCTCCCTCAGATCTGGTTTCTAGAACACACACCATCTTTTTTCCCTTGCTATCTGTCCCCGCTCCGTACCTGAGAATCTTTTCCTCTGCCTATCTCTCTCATTTTCCATATCCTACACCACCTTTTATTAATAATACACCCCCTCTGATTAACTCTGCAAAATCAGCTTCATGCTGGCCAGTTGTATTGTGTGTTAAGGTTTGATATAGCCTATGTATGTTAGTTGTTAAGATAAGTGGATCACGAAGCATTGGTTGGCATTTATATTGTTTAGTACTGCTTCCTTTAGTTATTAGTGTTCTGCTGGATTAGATAATGCTAGACTAGGAGTCTGATATTATAGGTATTGTTTCCTATGAGTGCTGGCTTCAGTCAAAAGCGGCACGACATACCTGAGAACTGGAGTTGATTGAGTAAATTCTAGTCTGTGTGCCATTGAGAGTAGAGCATGCACGAATGAGGGTTTTTTGCCTATACCATTCTGCACTGTTCTAGTCTCGATTGTTTGTCTTTGAGGTACGCCAGGAGAACGCTTAATATTTCGGTATTAAGGTTTCTCAAGAGAGCTACCCTTCATTATAACGTAATATTTGACGCACAGACTTGAGATTTGCACTAGGCTATGCGGCATGCCATGCGCACCAGTATCTCGTATCATTGACTCTAGCTAGACTTTATCAGTCACAGTAGACATTAACACCTTACGAGCGGCCTATGCGGTTTATTTATGTGTACCGCACAGCGGGGTGTTTTTAGCCAAAATAGGGCTGTTTACGTGATAATTTTCATGCCTAAATAAGACCCAGAACGTAAAACAAGTACCTATCCCTGAAAGGGCATAAACAGAGCTTTCGAATGACACCATAACGATCCTTGTATGATGGATAGTTTTCTTGCAATAACCGTGCAACGCGAGTGCAAAAAGCAGGTAATTCGGTACTTTCAGTACATAATTGAGTATGTAGCGAGTGAGAGAGGGAGGAGGGAGCTGAGATTTGTGTCAGTAGGTTCGCCGCGGTGGTCTGGAGCAGTCATACGCTCGCTAGTCTCCTGCCACCACTTGTCTCTCTCTCTCAGCCACATTACGTGCTGAAATTGCCACTCGAGTTATGTCGAGCGCCGCCACATAGTCCAGCTTTATTTAACTCGACTTATGTTGCTCGCCGCTAATTATGGGTTAAGTATATTAACCTAATTACTCTTTTTATGCATACCCATTTATGATTACACAAGCATTTCGCAGCCTAGTTTGATGTATTGAGACACAAACGACTTGGGCTCTTTTTGTTGATAGGAATACTGCATTGTCGTGGCGATTATTATTATTGTAGTGTTTAGGATATTCTTGGCTCCGACGGCATTATATATTCTGCCTTTTTGTGTGCATAGCCTGCACGAGCATTGTTCCGCTGCCTGCCTTTTTGGGTTCCATTTCCGATACGAGCATCTTTATAGCATCTAACATTTAAAGAAGATTCCTTGTTAGTGTTGAAGGACTTTAGTGCACTTTCTTTCATGCAGGAGTGCCTGACAGTTATTGATTAAAGTAACGTAAGCTGTAACTTCTCTTACCACCTTACTTTGCATACCATAACCAAGCACCTTCGGTTATAGATAGTAATAGGCTGTGTTCACATAACATTAAGCCTAGAGTAGACGCACATTTATTGAGAGTTTGATAGCCTATTATTGCATATAGAACTCTGTAGAGTATTTGTGTTCTTTGTTCACTGGGAATATACATCAGAGGTTGGAGCTAGCGCTTTCCGTTGTAACATTTATGCCATTACTAGTCCAATGAATAAGAGCCCTGATATATTTGAACCCCAGTCGTAACACAACTCAGTTGACCTGTGCCAGCAAATGCTCACACACAACATCTATGTGTGTGGCACCCTGCGCCTTGCACGAGGAGATCCTAAGCGGTTGTGCGACCTTGCTAAAGCAAAAGAGCTTGAACGCGATGCGACAATAGCAATGAACAACGGCTTAACCATGGTCCTACTTTGGCGAGACAAGCGCATCGTCAACATGGTGTCCACCTTCCACAAACAGGACACCATCCCGAAGCGTGTCAGTTTCAAAGAGAAGGACCAAGAGGGCAGGTGGCGTCGTGGACAGGAGATCTTCAAACCTGTTTGTGTTGAAGACTACAACATCCACATGGGTGGGGTGGATCACTTTGACAAGATGGTCCAGTACTACCCCATCCAGCAAAGGACGGTCAAGTGGACAAAGAAGATCACCTTCTACTTCATCCAAATGGCCCTCTTCAACGCCCATGTCCTGTACAGGAAGTGCTACCCAAGGAAGAAGATGGCCTTGCTCGACTTCCAGGAGCACATCTGTACGTCCTTGCTGCAATTCTACCCTGCAGAGTGGCCTATGTCGGGGAGGCCAGTCCACCGAGCACAAGATCTGCCGCCTAACCAGCGTGAGCCACAAAAGCATTAACGCAGGCAACGGCAACCCGGTAGATCATCTGGGTCGTCCGACGACGACCATCCAGACTCCCCAGCCCCTGCTGCTCCTGACAACACTCCACCCTCTCCTGTTGGAGGCGTTGAGAGGGCACCACGTCTCGATGTACCCTCCCCACCACCAGAACCAGATGATGCTGCCCCGGGGGGAAACTATGTCCTGGTTGAACCCCCCGTGGTACTAGCACCTGATGCAGCTGCTGCTGGTGATGATGGGGAAGCAGCTCTTGAAGCTGCCTACCAACCACCACCAGTACTGGAAGCAGCAGGAGCGGTGCGAGTCTGGAGACCTCGACCTGGAGTGGTCCCAAGGCACCGTCCTGTTGTTCTGAACCATATCCGGCTGAACAAGGACTTGGACCATTCTCGGGAGAGGATTCCGGGCAAGAAGCGACTCCATTGCTATTACTGCAAATTAATGAGCGGCGCTCGCAAGGACACAAGCTACCGCTGCACGACTTGCATGGTTGCCCTCTGCATTGACATCAACGGCTGCTTCAACCTTTTCCATAGCCACAATGCAGGTGTCCTATAGTCAGGAGCCATGCGCAATCATTCATTGATTGATTCATTCATTCATTCATTCATTTCTCTTCTCCATTTCTCTTCTTCATTCACCCGGCTTCATTCACCCACCTTCATTCACCCACCTTCATTCACCCACCCTCGTTCACCCACTGACATTCACCCACTTACATTTTCCCACCTTCATTCACCCACCTTCATCATCAAAGTGGTTATAGGCCTCCTGGGGAAGTCACTCTAAAAAAATAACGAGTCAAATGCAGTACATCCTAGGGTGGATTGGAAATCTGCATATTTCTGTGGTTTGACACCTTGTATATACATATATATATATATATATATATATATACAAGGTGTCAAATATATATATATATATATATATATATATATATATCCACACACATTTTTGTTACCATTCATTATATTTTGTTTGACACCTTGTATTTATATATATATTACTTTATTTGTGTGTACAATAGAATTATTTCTGAATGTATTACTTGAAGATAACCTGGCTTTCTTGTTTTGATTTTTCAGTGTCAACCCAGGAGCCATTTCCCTTCTCGTTGGAAAGGGTTGTGGCCCTATCAGGTAAGTAAAATTGACAACCTTCATGACTGACATGTGTTCTATGAACATTATACTATTTTTGGCAAGGAAAATTATATAAAAGTGTTGTATATTGTGGCAAAGATATACAACTGTATAAACATTCTCATATATTTACATAACAATAACAATGCATGGAAACAATTGCGCATAGCTCGCGAACCAATTAGGCTATATTCTTTTGGTTTTCACCATTAGAAAGAGCATAATTTTCCGATTACGGTGATATAAACAGTTATAGCGTTCGAGCATTTTGGCTCGAACGTCCCTTGATTTTGGCCCTGTCACTCTTTCAACTATGGGGGAGGCACTCGCTATAGGCAGTTATGCCTTTTGCCTCCCTCAATCACATAGAAAAAAAAAAAAAAAAAAAAAAAATACATATCAGAGCAAATAAAGCAACGCCGAGGTGGGGAACAGCTCGGAACCCGGCAAGCGTCGGCGTAAATATTCGCATTTTGGCTCTTCATTTCAAATATTCATACAGCAAAAAAGTATTTGTCGTAGGAACTTCTAGTTTTTGTTATACTCTTCAGAATTATCTGCTGTATTCATACAGCCAAAATTTAGAACCATAGACATCATAACAACGAAATAAATCGAAAATGTTATAAACCATATCATGCAAAGTCATACTTTTTTTGTTTTCGGTCACTGCTTGAAAACTATTGAAAATAGACAATTTCTGTTTTCAGGTTTGGAAAGAGGAGAACAAATACTATTATTTGAGCAAATACAAATATATGGTCATCACTCACAATTTCGAGATAGGACGGTGTGAAGACAATTACCCGGGAAAAACGTTTATTCCGGAGTCGTTTACACTTACATATTGCGATTTTTTTTTTGTTTTTTTCATAATGTAGTACAGTTATTCCTCTTTCCATTGAAATATGATACATCACAATAAACAGCATTCTGGTGGATGAAAATACAGAAAAACACAAGGCTTCGAAAACTCGCCCAGCCTAGTATTTCGTGGCAAAATAAAGAAGGGCTGACGGTTTTCAATCAATTTAAGTTAGGGGATGCGAGAGTGTTAATATTGCTCACTATTCTTGTGTCATCAAGTGTTTAACTTATATATGTACAATAATAAGCTATATGTAAACAATGAAGTGCTGTATAACGGTATATCTTGGCGAGTACATGTCAAATTTATTGTTTGCGATTATGTGGATGTAAATGTGGGTCACCATGTACAGTAAATTATATCTATATTTCATATTATAGCTATAACATAGTAAAATAATGTTGGAGTCATATAATTATAATGTGCCTTAAAGAAAGTTCCTCTCATTAGGATCAGCCATAAATCATGTATTTTTTTGTGAATTTTCGTCTCAATTGTATGTATTGCTGGCTAAATAAACTATTTCAATGTCAATTTCTTCTTCTTTTTCTCGGTACTTTCCCTCAGCCTTGTCCTCCGCCCGGCCGCTCTGGTGAACATTCATAGAAGTGCATGTCCAGTATTATTTATGGCGGGGCTTTCAGAGGGACAGTGAGAGAGAGAGAGAGAGAGAGAGATATTTACCTAGATTTTCATAGATAGTCTGGCCATACGTTACAAAGGAGGTGGTCAGGACTTGATTCTACAGTATTAGACATAGCAGGACCCAACATAAAGGAAAGAGGAAGAAAAGGATATCACATAAGAAGAGAGAGAGAGAGAGAGTTTATTGCCGTAATATTATATATTTATTATCTTAATTGGTTAATTGAAGTGTTTCCCTACCAAGTTAGTTCAGTTCCTATACGTTGGTTAGATAATAATTCGTCATGGTTGAGTTGTTGTTGTTGTTGTTCCCCAGACTGCCTGGCCGAACAGCCCCAAGGCCCCGAGCAAGGCCAAGGCCATAACCGAGCGCCCCACAGAACCCTCCCTGCCTACCACAATAAAGCCTGGGTGACCGAAGCCACTCCATGGCGGGGAGCTGAGGAGGGTGCGGAAACGCCCGGGAAACCAAAGCCCCACCCAGGGCCCTGTGCCCCTCAGCAATTATGAAGAGAAAGTTGAGGGGCAAAGGGAAAAATGTGACGCTTTGGCTTCCAATCTTGGAAGATTGGGAGGTCAATCCACGGAAGAGACGCCGTCAGTTGAGATCTAGAAAATATATAAGTAAAAGGAACAGTCAGAGTAAGCTATGGGTATGGCAGAGATCGCTCAGTTCTCACTCTGATAGACCAGCCCATCACCACATGACTAGAACCCAATCCTCTCAGCATCAGCTAGGAAAAACCCTAGAAAGCCACCTTTGGCGGGGGGATAGCTCCTCTATTTCAGCCCCTTTCGGGGTTGGGCACCCGCCCTCGTGGTTGAGTATTGGGTCTTGGTTGAATAGTTGGCTTGGTTGTATAATATTGGACTTGGTTGAACTTTATACACCTGGATAAACTATATTTACACCCACACACACACACACACACACTCATATATATATATTATTATTATTATTATTATTATATATATTTTGTTCTTCTTTTTTAGTGTTGGAAAACTAAATTTCCTATTGTGTACTGTCATTTTATTTTTTTAAATTAGATCAAACCCATTCCATGGACGAAAATAGATGGCAATCGTCCGAACACATACAATCGTCCGAACACATACAATCGTCCGAACACATACAATCTCCCCAACTATCACCTTTACATTCATGTTTTATGTCGGTATTAAATACAAATATACACAAATATAACATAATGTTTGTATATTTTTATTTGATAGTGACATATAACATTAAAGTAAAGGCGAAGGTAGGGTTGGGTGGTGGCTGATAACGACCGTGTTTGATGGAAAAGCAATAATGGTTTGGTGGTTTACACAGGTACGCCACAGTAGCCTTGTCCGTTTCCTTGTCATTCAGGTGTGACTTTAACCTCATGACTAAGGGACAAGTGGCTTAATTCTCCACTTTTGGTAATGCACAATATTGACGAAAATTAGGGGACGGTGTGAAACAAGCTCTGGCAAAATATCATACTGATCCAACTGTTTGTTAATAAGATATTCCGGAAAAACGATGTAACACATTCTCTGAAACCCATAGTCGTTACTTAATTATAAGAGTATTTATCTGTATTACGTTCGGGGGAGTTTAATGTAAAGTGATTCCAAAATCATAAGATCATTTGAATATCTAGCTTTTGGTAAGAATTTTAAAGTAATTTATATTAAATGCGAGGTCAAAATGGTGCGAATAATCTCTAATAGAAGAGTTTGGAGGGTGCGAAAAAAGAAGGTTCGTTCTGGCTGAACGCCTTTATGTTCGGGAAATCTAAGTGTAAGATTTCGCTTAGTTTCACCTATATACCGAACCTTGCAGTTCCGACAAGTAAATTCACCACAACATGGTGAATATGCATGTCAAGCATGGAGGCGTCGCTGGCGCCAGCAGGGAGGAACATAATACCGTGGATAACAACGTGGTGAGGGAGGAGGATCTACATTTACAAGTTGACGACATAGTATCATCGGCTTTGGCGTCGTTAAACACCAACACAGACCAGGGGTCAGGATCAGGAGGCAGGACCACCAGGAAAGCAGCGAAGCAGTCCGAAGTAAACAAAGCAGTCATCGGAGAGGTTGTAGCAACGGTGGTGAACCCGCTAATTATCGAGACGGTGAATACAGCAGTCAGAGGTCTCGTTAACCGTTGTGAGAACACAGTGAAGAACATAAACAATTTGTCACTGAAACATAAATATGAAGAAGATAAATTAGAACAATACACGACGTGATAATGTGGTCATATTTAATTTGGAGGAAGATGAAAACGAAACTAACGATTTGTTGGAAGCCAAGATTATATCATTAGCCAGTGAAGCAGGTGTCGAAATGTGTTGTGATGATATTTCGGTCGCTCACAGGATCGGGAAACCCCAGGAAGAAAAACACCGAGTCACAATAGTACGATTCACAAGGAGAAAGAAGAAAAATTAGCTGATGAGGAAGACAAAGGAGCTGAAAACCAAGGATAAAAAAGTGTTCATAAACGACGATATGACACAACTGAGAATGACAATATTTAATATGGTGAAGGATCTGGACACTGTAAAATATGTAAATTTACGAGATGGGAAAATCTTTGTAACAATGAAAGCGAAGCCAGATGAAACAATAGTATTGGAATCACCAAATGGTCTATGGAAAGTTGGTGTCCGAGGAGTTGACCTAAAAAAAGTTGAAGCTCGATCGTTTTGTGAATGAATAGGCCGGGTATGGAGTACAACAGTCACAGGAAGGGAATTAGAAAGGTCGTAAGCTAATCAAGAAGTCAGTAAATCTTAAATTATTGCGAATTTTAGCTCAAAATGTGTGTGGAATTACGAGTAAACTTGACCTGCCTGAGTTCCGAGCGTTGTGTACCAGTAACGATATATTATGCTTCAGTGAAACGAAATGTGATGAGATAGACGTTATTTCTGATTATTTATTATATTATTTAATGTTCAGGCTACGTTTAACACCTTACGAGCGGCCTATGCGGTTTATTTATATGTACCGCCCAGCGGGGTGTTTTTAGCCAAAATAGGGCTGTTTACGTGATCATTTTCATGCCTAAATAAGACCCAGAACGTAAAACAAGTATCTATCCCTGAAAGGGCATAGACAGAGCTTTCGAATGACACCATAACGATCCTTTTATGATGGCTAGTTTTCTTGCAATAATCGTGCAACGCGAGTGCAAAAAGCATGTAATTAGGCACTTTCCCCATACAATTCCGTATATAGCGAGTGAGAGAGGGAGGGAGGAGGTGGGATTCGTGTCAGTAGGTTCGCCGCGGTGGTCTGGAGCAGTCATACCCTCGCTACTCTCCTGCCACCACTTGTCTCTCTCTCTCAGCAACATTACGTGCTGAAATTGCCACACGACCTATGTCGAGCGCCGCCACATAGTCCAGCTTTATTTAACTCGACTTATGTTGCTCGCCGCTAATTAAGGGTTAAAGAGTGGGGTTTCATTACTATTTTTTTTAAATCGAAGAAAAGTAAAGAATACATCTGGTGGAATAATATTGGGCGTGAAAGAAGAATTAAATATGCAACATAAACGTATTATTACCGATAGTGAAGTTATATTACCAATACAAATTAATAGGCAATTTTTCAAAAGTAACAAGGATATTATCTTGAATGCACTATACATTCCGCCATTTAATTCTAAATATGCTAGGATTGACCATTTTGATGAAATAGAAAACGTAATTCTTGATTTAGGCCAGGATGAAAATTATTTTATATTTTGCGGCGATTATAATGCACATACAGGAACAAAAACGGTCTTGTGTGTTTTGGACGATACATTATGTGATATTTCTGGTATCGATGCACAGATAGCTAGTACCCTAGATGCGTCCACACAAATGAGAGAGTTTGGCATACCTTTTCGTAGGTTTTCTGTGGATAATTGCCAATATGGTGGTAGTTATGGTAGTAAATTGCTTCGAGTTTGTCAAAATAATTCCTTATGTATTTTCAATGGGCGTGTTGGTGAAGATTATATGGTTGGAAAAGCAACAACTACATAACATTCCGTAATTGATTATATAATAGGCTCACCATATATAGTTATGCTGGGTTCACACATTCACGTATATTGCTCCCGTCAGCTCCCGTCTGTTGTAAACGAAGGTATATTGGTAGTTGGCAACCGATTACGTAAAACGTAATGGCATAATACGCAAAACGTAAATGAAATTGCGGCCAGTCGGGGGGGTACTCACGCATGGCGCGAGTAGAAACGAGTAGCCCACGTGGGTCGGGAATGTTGTGGGTGCGGCCAAGGCCGCGCGGTTGTTGAATCGAGTTGAATCAAGAACGTGGCTCGCCCTCACGTATGTCAAAAGACGGGAAAACTTACGACCGACCTGGCCACCACGGCCGTCTGACCGGAGCAGCCTCGTCAGACGTAGCAGCTACCCCGTCAGACGAGAGCTGCTCTCGTCAATCGTAGAAAGTTCTCGTCGAACGTGGAAGTATACGTTCGTTTGGCAACGCCGCCGCACTGCGTGTTGCCGGGAAGACGCGGCAATGTCGTACGGGGGGGTATGTAGGGACAGCGGGAGTGACTGCCGTCATACCTCACACCACACCACGACGCCCACCACCATCCCTGCTACTCTGCCACCATGCCTGCCACCCTGCCACCCTCTGCTGCCACCCTCTGCACGCTGCCCTGTCCTGCCCTGTCACCATGGCTACCAAGGCTACCAAGAGAAGCATGAAGAAGACATCTGCAATCTCACCACCTGGCCCCACGCCTGCAACCTCGCCTGTCCCCTTGACGCCTGCAACCTCGCCTGTCCCCTCGACCTCTGCAACCTCACCGCCTGTCCCCTCGACCTCTGCAACCTCACCGCCTGTCCCCTCGTCGTCTGGAACCTCGCCGATTAACCCCTCTGATGGTGAAGTGTTATTAATGAATATACCCGACGATGATGGAGAGGTGTTGGACGTTGATGAAAGTGAGGAAAACCCCGACGAAGTTGACCAGGGACAGGGACAGGAACAGCCAACACAACCAATAAAACGGCGCCGGAAGAGCACCAACATTATCCTGACGGAGGCGCAGGAGCGTATGTTGGGAGACTGGGTGGAGCAGGATGTGCCTTATCTGTATGATAAGGGTGATAACCGCCACAAAGAGAAGGAGCACATCGACCATGTTTGGGCGGAGAAGGCAGCCAGTCTGGACCCCCCCATCACCGCCTCGGAATTGTTAACCTGGTTCACCTCTCTCCGCTCCAAGTTTGGCAGGCTCAGCAAGGACAAGAGTGGTGAGGGGGCCAAGAGGTTGACTGAGAGGGAGAAGTGGATACTGACCATGTTCCAGTTCCTCAAGCCCCACATCGTGCGACAGAAGAAGCCCCGGAATCTGGGTATGCCTCAGGTACGTTTATATTTGCTTGTTTCCCAACCCTTTCACTATTAATTCGTCAACAACATCAATACTTTCCTGGCGAGCGATAGCTCGCCAGGAGTTCACAAATTTGAACTCCTCCGGAATTCCGTGATGTTGTTCATGGTGCAGAGGAATGAGTGGGAATGGGAAAGGTGTGGCCATTCAAGCCCTTTTGTACTTCCCAGATAGCAACCCCGACAGACGTGGTTGACAAAGACTGTCTTTGTCTGTGTTTGGTCAGACGGGGTGTGCCTACGATTGGCCGGAACCGGTCCAGGTACGACCTAACAAATCCCAAGACGTGCAGCCTCAGCTACGCCGGTCTTGTGGGGGCGTGGCATGGGCGTGGCCTGTGTTCCCGCAAATCGGGCAGCCCATGAGGTCGAACGGGGCTACGCCTACGCACGTCGCAAACACATACGTAGTTCAATACGACTCCATTACGTCTGACGTAACACTGGCCCCGTACGCTACGTCTGTCGGGAAGTGCAATAGACGTGGAAGAACGGGCGTTCAACGGCAGAAACTACTCGCGTCTTTGCGATACGCCGGACGGGAGCTGACGGGAGCAATATACGTGAATGTGTGACCCCACCATTAGTTTAATGTGTACATTTAGAGTTTGTGACTATGATCCATTATTTTCGGACAAGCACTGCGCATTGGAGTTAGTAATTAATATACCTGGAGTGACAACTCTAGGGAAAAATAAAACATGTAATGAGAATGTTAATAAGAGCGAAAGTATTGTACCGGGAAAGTGGATCAAAGAGCAAGCAGATGAATACCTTAGCAACATTGACAAGGATAAAATAAATGGATCATCTAACATGGTGATAACTTATCAGTTGATGAAGTAAATTAAAAGATATAATTAATCCTAATCAATCCGGCAATTCAGGTATTTCGAAAGACGAAAATAGTGAATTATGTTAAAAAAAAGTAATAATAAAACTGATGTATGGTACAACAAAGAGTGTCGGGTGAAAAGGCAAGTTTATCATAGAGCAAAACATAGGTATAACAAAGTAAGTAATGATGAGACTAAATTAGATATGGTAAACGAGTAAAGCATATAAAGCAGTGATCAGGAAGGCTCAGAAAAGAAAAAGAAAAACATTAGTAAAGAAAAATCAGACAGGCTAAAACAAAAGACCCAAAATTGTATTGGAAGGCAATAAGAAAGAAAATATCCCAGTAGTAATGAGTGAATTATACAATAATTTTAAACAGTTATTATCAACCAGTTTTGACAGTGACCGGGAACTACCAGAGCCAGTCGCACCAGTGGTAGACACCAGTGAACTTAACAAGGATTTTAATGCTAAAGAGATAAGTGATTGTATTATGAAATTAAAAAACAACAAATCAGCGGGTATTGATTTAATAGTTAATTAATACATAAAGAGTACTAAAGATATCATGCTGCCCCTCTATGTTAAGTTTTTTAATAAAGTTCTGCATAGTGAACAAATGCCTCACGATTGGTTAATTGGCGTAATTATACCTATTTATAAAAATAAAGGAGATAGGAAAGATGCAAATAACTACAGAGGAATAACCTTGTTGAGTTGCCTGGGGAAATGATTTACTTCTGTATTAAATGATAGACTCTGTAAATTTTGTGAACACAATGATGTAATTAAGGAATTGCAAGCGGGTTTTCGACAGGGTTACTCAACAATGGATCACATTTTTCTGCTGAAATGTCTAATAGATATGTGTTTCAAGAAGAAAAAATTATATTGTTTATTTGTAGACTATAGGAAGGCGTTTGATATGGTATGGAGAGATGCGTTATGGTATAAAAGGATCGGGCATGGAATATGTGGTAAATCCTAAAGGTTATACAAAGTATGTACACAAATATAAAATCGTGTGTTGCGGTGGATGATGAGAAATCTGACTTTTTTGTTAGCCTTAATGGTGTTAGACAGGGGAAAAATTTGTCGCCATTGTTGTTTTCATTTTTTGTTAAGGATTTAGAAACTATTATGTTGAACAATAACAGTAAATATTTGGATCTAGACGATGAATACGTTAATAACATGTTAAGATTATTTGTATTTATGTACGCAGATGACACTATTATTTTGGCAAATAGTGTAGTTAATATGAAATGTGCTATGGCTGACTTGCAGACATATTGTGAAAAGTGGCAATTACAGATAAATTGTACCAAGACTAATATTATAAATTTTAGAAATCGTAAATATATTCCAAACTGTGAATTTAAATTATTTAACGAGCGTATTGAAATTGTAGATTCAAACAAATATCTAGGTATCAATTTTAACTATAATGCTAACCTAAATCAATCACAATTATAACTAATAAAACAAGCATCAAGGGCTATGTACAGTTTAGTAAGTAAAGGCAGGAGACTCGACCTTCCCATAGATATATTAATGGAACTGTTCTCTTCCATGGTTATTCCTATTGCTACATACGGATGTGAGGTTTGGGGATATAATATATGTAAAGATCTGGACAAATTACATTTAAATTTTTTGAAAATGATAATGAACGTTAAATTAAGCATGTGTAATGCTGTCATATATGGGGAAACGGGTTCGTACCCTATCTATATCCTAATATATACACGAATGATTGGATTTTGGTGTCGCATTCTCCAGGGTAAAACTAGCAAATTAAGCCATATATGGTATAATTGCATGTATAAAATGAACTTTGAAGATAGTTATGAATGGCCATGGTTGAAGCAGATAAAACAAGTTCTAAACACGTGTGGTTACAGAAATGTCTGGGACAATCACGAGTCGTGATATCAACCCGGTTTGGCTAGAGAAGGCAATCAATAGACGTCTCAGAGATGATCAGTGGATTCAAAAATGGTACAGCGAACTCAATAATAAAACTTCATGCTCAACTTATAAACTATACAAAGGTATATAATTATGAATATGAAATGTATTTGTCGCTGAACAGGGAGACTCGTTGTAATATAATAAGATTTAGAACAAACAATAATAAATTACCAATTGTCTCAAGTCGATATAATAACACCCCAAGAGAAAATAGGAAATGCACTATCTGTAATCTCAATGTCCTTGGTGATGAATATCATGCGGTGCTTCAATGCTCTAATGAAGAAGTTGTTAGGTATAGACATAAATATATTCCAAGGTATTATATAATTAGACCAAACATGCATAAATTCTGTAAACTAGTAGGAGATAAAAAAACTAAAATACAATCAAATCTGTCTTTGTTCTTAAAACAAGTATTCTCGTTGTATCGTTGAATGTTTTCAAGGGTCAATAGGGAGTATAATGTATAGGGAATTTGATGTAGATCTAAATTACTTTTGGTGTCTCAGTTTGTTTTCAATTATTTTATTTCTGTTCATTTACTTTTGTTTTTCCTCATGCTTAATTAGCATTAGTTTATATTGTAATCTGAGTGTTAATGAATATGTATAAAACAAGATATGGATGAAATTGTGCTCCATACTTTTTATGTAAAAGTCTGAGCTTAATAAATGTATTATTATTATTAGTATTAGATAAGGGAGAAAGGTAGAGAGTCGTTAAATTTTAAGAATGAACCAATGGTTTAGGAGTTCGTCAAGATAAACCTGAATTTTATATCAGTGTAAAATTCTTTATGGAGTTGGCCTATACGTTTGCTAATGTTAAACCTGAGATGACCGTAGTACGGCAAATTAATGTAGTGAATATCTGTCTTAGCAGGTGGGGGGTCAGATTTGGGTGTAAATGTATTATCTAGAAAACAAACGTAATTCAATCCTCGATGACACTTAAATGGAATCCATTATTATGAAAGAACTTAGTAAGGAACTTAATCTCCAAGTCAAATGAAGCCCAGCTAGAATACAGTGAGTAGCAACGAAACAGTAAGGTTTTCATAGAGTTATTATTTTTTTTTTTACGAATGAATGACAGATAATGGATGCCCAGACCAGTGAATGTTTCTTTACGGTTCACGTATGTGCTTAATTTATTATCCTCTATAGAGACGTCCTTGTCTGTAGAGATTAGATTAAAATCACAATACGTTTTATATTTCACAAACTAAGGCCCGTTTTTGCCAATTTTTAGTAACCAGTAGATGCACTCAACTTGGAAAAAAACTTTAATGAGAAAGGAGGATGGACTCCCGCCTCTTATACATGTGTTTAGTGAATAAGGGATTGAAGCCAGTGTCTATGTCACAAATGCCGATAGGTAGCATAGAACTCATAAGGTAAAATTCTAGATCCGGTTTCACAGCGAATTAAGCGTTATGTGTTTTTGTTTTTCTCAGTTTTCTTTAATATACAGTGTTGTTTTATACTAAGGACTGGCGGAAATGAGTATTTACCCATTATCCAACAATCTAAAAACACGGCCCCCACTAGTGGGAAGGGCTATGAAGATCAGAGAAATTGCGGGGTAAAATACGAAAATAAGGGGTAATATTAGCCTAACCTAACAACCTTACCTAACCTATCCTAGTATTATAGGTGGGGGCTGCCGCACCCACACCCCCGCTGGTTTGGTATTAAAATAATAAAAGATTGACGATCGCCGAAAAAAAATCGATGAAGTCTACGGTATTTAGGCCTACTCTGAAATCTTAAGCTTTGGCTGTGTATAACAAGAACTAAATATTAAATTTTTCACAGTAATTATAATTCCATTTGCGCCGCTACTGACCGATATAGGAATGAAGTATGGTATATGACAGATGTATAGAAGCCATATAAATTGATGAGTGTGCTGTGAAACCGGCTCTAGAATAATACCCAAATGTATATCTATGACTAGTTTGTTCATGGTGCTTTATACTTGATTTGCCTGCAAACAATAACGATTACATAACTATATTTTTTAAATTATAGTATTTAAGCGGCTCTAGTATTTCTATATTGGTGTCAAAGGGAATGCAGCCACACGTGCACTCTCGGGTCAGGGAATGTCGGAATATATTACAGTAACACTCACAGTAATTGGATATACGTCCTGGGATCAACAACTTCGGGCACTTCCTATCCCTACTTTGATCGTTGATTTTCATATACACACACTAACGGAAATATCAATATCACTATGCAACAAACTTTAGTATATAATGTTATCCTGAGAGAACGGCTATCCAGTATCCTCTCCATTACTCGGTCCTTTGCACTACCTTCTCTTAGAATCGCTGCCTCAATAGGTTTATTGGCAATCAGGTAATCTCCTCTCTGCAAGATGTGCAACACAAGTACTCATACGTTTAGACAGGGCATGTGTGGCATCAAGGGGGGGAGGTGGGGGTTACTTAGGTTACTGACTCGGTAAGCATTCTCCAGGGACGCTAAGAGGGCACGCGAGAGTTTTAGGATGTCATAAGAGGCGACTAAAAGGGCATAAGGGGGGCCGGTGGTTTTTACAGATGGTAGGCGGCCAATACGGCCTTGACCCGTCTATATTATTATATTTAACATTTTACACTCAGCACACAGGGGGGCAGGGCGGTTATCTATGTTGTAGTTGCCAAAGGAGAGCTTCACGAATTGCAATTGATATTACCAATAAGGGAGGATGGAGATTACTAAACTGTGCATGCAATTCTATTCTTGGTACTCACATTACTACTGATTATTGATGCGCCCCTCATAGACAGCTGCATATCCTTCTCACACGGTCCAGGGGCCTCGTTGCATCTGCTTGCTGGTGTCTCGTAGATTCGGCATTGCACACTCGTGGGCTAGCCACAACTTAGGCCGACGTCTGCTTCCCACAGTTGCATAACAGTTGGAGGAAAATAGATCGATCTCCCCTTCAATTGGCGTGGCGTTCCTGAGATGGTTCAGTGCGGTGAGTGAAGCTTGATGCAAGTCTGGGGAAGGCTGACGGGAAACTGACGATCAAGGAGGACTTCTGAAGGTATTTAAGATATTCAGGTGCCACCCGCTGGGGGGTTGTAAGATATAGCCATAGAGTACATATGACCTAGAGACGAAAGCGTGACGTCACACGGTTAATTTGCCGCGCATCCTAGGGATTTGGTGGCAGCACTGTTGTATGGTATAACAACCAGAGCACCTCAGTGGCTTGTCCTTATTATAGATAGTCTGTGCGCCGCGCACGCCTGCCAGCTGACTTGCTGCAGTATTACCAAAATTAAGGGAATATCCGCAAAACGAGGGTGCAATAGATTAAAGAGGGAACGTATTTAAGAGTTCATTAATGTTGGTAAAAACACTTGTAAATTATTTAATATAAATTAGATATATATAAGCAAGATGAAAACATTAAGTATACATATACACTATAAAACATACCCATATATGATGCAAGCTGTATACCTTCAAGCAACACAACAACATTAAAATGTAATTTTGAATATATATTATTATGTTACATGTTATGTAGATTTTAATTTGTAAAGTAGCACTAAAACTGGACATTTATACTTATGACATCTAGGGATATTTTGTCCCACCATTCACGTTGGCAACTCCCGAATCTCACATCAACAATGGCGGGTGTTGGAGGAGATCTGCTTGTGCACCTCCTCATAATGACGACAATTTCACGATGACTGGCCTTTACAATAACCTCTACTTATGTATATTTAACTATTTCATGTCTGCAGAGTCTCTGGATAACGTTCAATTGATTATTAATAGCGTTATTAGTACAAGGTAGGGATTATTACGAATTAATGGGACCAAGGATAGTCAATATAATGTCTTTGTGGGGACCCTCCCCTCCCATTGTTCTTTGTGATCGTGCTGCCATCTCTCGAACGTGCGGATCCCAATTTACAGATTTGTGGCATCTTCTTTCGCCTCTAGGTCATAATTATGTACTACTCTATGGATATAGCCATAGAGTACAGATAGGATAGAGAGGAAAGAAGACGCTACAAATCTGTAAATAGGGATCCGCGCGTTCGAGAGATGGCAGCACGATCGCAAAGGACAATGAGAGGGAAGGGTCCCCACAAAGACATTATATTGACTATCCTTGATCCCATTAATTCGTAATAATCCCTACCTTGTACAAATAACGCTAATAATAATCAATTGAACGTTATCCAGAGACTCTACAGACATGACATAGTTAAATATACATAAGTAGATGTTATTGTAAAGGCCAGTCATCGTGAAATTGTCGTCATTATGAGGAGGTACACGAGCAAACCACCTCCAACACCCGCCATTGTTGATGTGAGATTCGGGAGAATGGGCAGTTGCCAACGTCAATGGTGGGATAACATATCCCTAGATGTCATAAGTATAAATGTCCAGTTTTAGTGCTACTTTACAAATTAATATCTACATAACATGTAACTAATAATATACATTCAAAATGACATTTTAATTCTTGTTGCATTGCTTGAAAGTATACAGCTTGCATCATATATGGATATGTTTTATAGTGTATACATATACTTAATGTTTTCATCTTGCTTTTATATATCTAATTTATATTAAATGTATATTATATTTATATTAAATAACTCTTAAATACGTTCCCTCTTTAATCTATTGCTCCCTCGTTTTGCGGATTTTCCCTTAACTTTGGCAACACTGCAGCAAGTCAGCTGGCCTAGAATCTGGCAGGCGCGCAGACATCAAGGACTATGTATAATAAGGACAAGCCACTGAGGTGCTTTGGTTGTTATATCGTACAACAGTGCTGCCACCAAATCCCTAGGATGCGCGACAAAATATCCGTGTGACGTCACGCTTTCGCCTCTAGGTCATCTGTTCTCTATGGATATAGCGTATAATGCTAAATTAAAGACTATGCTACTGAAGCTGAACGAAAACAATGAATCCTAGCATAATACAATATTCATACACGTGTTCAGTTCAGGTTTGATTTTACTTATAAAATGCTGTTCACCGTTAAAGGTCTCTGTTCTATTAGAAAATGTAGCTATGAGTTCATTTTTGTTTTCACCAAATGTGTGATTACATTCATATGTGATCTCTAATTGCCGAAAATTGTTGGGTATGATAGATCTGTCCTCCCAACATGTTCGAAGATTCTGGATCGCAATGTTCATGTAGAGCATCCGACACACCTCATTGGACAATGAAGACACATCAACTTATAAACAGTGTTGGAATTCATGTAGTCAGGGATCAGATCTTTGATTCTAAAACAAATAATTTAATCCTACAAGCGTTTGTGAAAAAGAACAAAAAATGAAATTGAGAGCCGGAAATGTAGTTCGAAGAATTTTGGAAACATTTGTTCCTGATTCCATAGCTAGCTCTTTCATAGAAAGGTAGTTTAATATATTTGAACAATTTCGGGACATTGTGAACATCATTTTTCTGCGAGTATTATGAATAATTGAATGACTTAAATGTTTTCTGAAACAAACTGATGCAATAGTTGTTACTGATGAAATATTTGTCTAGTCTTACAAGATCTCGATGGAGAAGTGAATAATTTAATTTGAACTAATATTGAAAGCTCTATTAAGGAGAGTTTTAATTGAGTTTATCGTATACAGCGTAAAACAAAAATTAAACCAATTCTGACCCTGATCAGTGGAAGTGGGTTTCCTATAAACCTGTGTTGTGATGCCTGTAACAATCTTGCTAATCTGAATATCCAGAAATGCAATGGAGCCCTGAGTTTCAATGCAATGGAGCCCTGAGTTTCAATGCAATGGAGCCCTGAGTTTCAATGCAATGGAGCCCTGAGTTTCAATGCAATGGAGCCCTGAGTTTCAATGCAATGGAGCCCTGAGTTTCAATGCAATGGAGCCCTGAGTTTCAATGCAATGGAGCCCTGAGTTTCAATGCATGGAGCCCTGAGTTTCAATGCAATGGAGCCCTGAGTTTCAATGCAATGGAGCCCTGAGTTTCAATGCAATGGAGCCCTGAGTTTCAATGGAGCCCTGAGTTTCAATTTCAGAAGTAAACTGTATATTTTTATGCTGTGCATTCACATAATCCTGGAACTGTTGTACATGCTCATGTCTCTCAAAACATATAAAGGTATCATACTTACGGTAGTAGCTAGGCTTAAGGGGAGGTTTTAGTGTGTTTCCTAGACTTCCATAAAGCTTGAAATTACACCCCCTTGACCCCGTTTCAAAATAAATTTGTACATTTTTCGGTAGAAAAATGTCGCGGCCGAAGGCCGGTTCCTCTTAAATTACAGGCTCGCTATCGCTCGCCAGGAAAAAATCGACACTTAAATGGCACGAAAGGTCTTAAAAGTGACATAAATGGGGCAAAAGTTCTTAAAATTGCCAAACTAATGTGGCGAACGTCTTAAAATCTCAAAAGCAATCGGGCTAAACATGAGGGAGAAAGGGGTAAATAACAAAATCCCTCAAGTTGAAATCTCCCCTTAAGGGGGGATGGTGGTTTTTGCTGGCCCCCTTTTCCCACATATTCATCATCATTATATTTTAAAATTTAAACGTTCGGACCATTAGTTTGGCGTTTCAAGACCCTTTGCCCCATTTCGTTGTCAAGATCAATACTTTTCCTGTCATATATGTGTCGATTGTTTCCTGGCGAGCAATAGGGAGCCTGTAACTTAGGAGGACATTTTTCTACCGAAAAATTTACAAATATATCTAGAAAGGGGATCTTGGGGAAGTTATTTTTTTGTATTCGATGGAGGCCTAGGGAGGAGACTAAAAATAAATCATATAATTAAATAAATCGGCCAAAACATAAACCCTTCACCCTTAAACAAAATGGGGTAATTGTCTAAATAAATCCTTTCACTGTAACACATACACGCATCCGCATACACGGGCACTAAGCTTGATCCCATTGAAATTCCAACAAATTGATAGTGTAATTCATTATCAAATAGAAACACTGATTCTGAAGTAGCGAACTTAACTCCTGTACCAGCGACGTTTTTTTATATATATTGTAGCCATAGTTAGACAATTTCACGAAGTTTTTGAAAAATATATAGTAGCTAACACGATTAATTAAAAACAAATAACACAAGTATAAAAAATATGACGAACCTGGTTCCAGGTTTTTGTATACTTTTGTTTTAGTGTGTTCGGTGAGCTATTCTTATTGAATGTCTCCATTTTTGCTTAACCACATTATACCCTGTAACCTACAGTACCTGTGGTTAGTGTTCTTAAGTTTTAATGTTCTACCTTGTTTGTTGGCCAAATTGTATCTAATTAACTCCGGTAGGAATGATTTGGTAATTGTTTAACCGTGATAGGTATTAATGATTTATAAGATTAAAGTTGCACTATTAAGATACTTTTTATTTTGTAGCCTAATGATGCCAAAAGTATCGGCAAAACGTTGCCTAATATACTGCATGAATGAGAGTACTACTGTGTATTGTTGCTCTGCACTGAATATACATATATATATACCGGTATGTACTGTATATATATATATATATATATATATATACCGGTATATACTGTATATATATATATATATATATATATATATATATATATATATATATATATATATATATATAATATATATGTATATATTATATATATATATATATATATATATATATATATATATATATATATATTATATATATATATATATATATATATGTATATATATTATATATATATATATATATATATATATATATATATATATATATATACTGTATATATATATTATATATATATATATATATATATATATATATATATATATATATATATATATATATATATATATATATATACAGTTAATATCGGACCATTTAAGATTCTACTACACAGCATGTATCCGTATTGTTATATTTGATCCAGTAATAAATACCAAGGCAATATGACTTGAGAGCAAGGGGAGAAATATGAAACTCTACTGTATAATTTGGTCCCCGACAATTTAATACAACAGCCAAACCTGCCCCACACAAACACTTTCTTGTTATAAAAGTATTTGTACTGTGTGTTTTAGCAAAAGTTAAAATATGATCTTTCTAAGAAAAGTCAGGAGAAAAAGATACACCTAGAATATTGAGAGAAGATGAAGGGTTGATTTGTGTATTGTTGAAGAGTAGTTGATAGTCATGTGGAAGATTGTGAAAAGTAGATAGGAGATATTGGATCTTGGAGGCATTGAAAGTAACAAGATTCATTCTGCCCCAATCAGAAATAATTGATAGATCAGAAGATAGACATGGCATTGCTTCATCTTGTAAGTTTTGGAGTGATTGCATGCTGGGTTGTTGTGACCAACTAGTTGAATAGTGTAATCTAGAGTCATCAGCATATGCGTGGATAGGACAACAAGTACAGTTGAAGAGATCCTTAATGAATATTAGAAAGATAACTGGAGACAGGCAAGAACCTAAAGCATGGTTCACACATGCCAGAGTCCAAGCCCGCGTTTCCATGAGTCCACAGTCGTAATGACTCAGGCATTGTCGCGGTAACTCGTGGGAACTCGGGCAACGTTGTGGGAGACTCGTGGATCCTCATGGGAACTCGGCTCGGGGAGCCAAATTTTCATCCCTGCATGAAAATCTGGGCCCCGAGTCATCTCAACCTCAAGACACTCGTGGTACCTCTCAGTGACTCATAGTGACTTGTGAATACTCGTAGTAACTCGTAACTACTCGTGAAAGACTTGTGAACACTAGTGGCAACTCGCGGACAAAACCACGTGGTCAAAAACTGCCCGAGTCATCACGAGTGTCCACGAGTCACTTCGAGTTGCCAAGAGTCATTTAAACATCAAGACACTCGTGGTAACTCTCAGTGACTTGTGAACACTCGTAGTGACTCGTAACTACTCGTAGCTAGCCATAATCCGAAAATTACCGTTAATATTCAAATTTTCCCCCACTCTCAGTAATCTCGCAGCACACTCTTAGTGACTCGTGGAGGATTGCGAGTGTCCACAAGTGCACTCGCCGTGCACTCGTGGCTACTCGTTGTGACTCGTGTACACTCATGGACACTCGTAACATTTTGCACACTTGGGCTCATTTTTGCCTGCATGTCCACGACTGTGGACTCGTGGACACTCGGGCTCGGACTCGGGCATGTGTGAACTTGGCTTTAAGGAACACCAGAGTTGATAGGTTGAGGAAGTGAGCGATTACCGTCCACAACTGCAGCTATGGAATGGTCAGAAAGGAAATTAGAGACAAAAGCACAGATAGAGGGATAGACACTGATGGAGGGTAGTTTGGAAACTATAGTTTTGTGTCTAAGTCTATCGAAAGCTTTCGCTATGTCTAGCACAGTAGAAAAAGTCTCACCGAAGTCTCATAGGAGGATGACTAAGAGTAAGGATATCACCAGCATGTTGCATCTCTCTCACTTTTCTACCACTACTACAATTATCAATGTGCTTTAGTGCTTTCTCAGTGTATACCACCTCCCTTACAGAGATGAAGGGGCAGTCGCCTTTCAACACACTCCCACACTTATTCTGTCCAACTCTGTAACCCAAGAGTGAACTCATTTTCCCAGTCTTTTATCTACTCAACAAAAAAGTTCTGGTACTCTCTTCAATCTGTCTTTCCCTCATCCTATGACTTAAATTGCATCACATTGTTTGTGTCCAAACATTTTGACTCTAATCTACAGCACCTTCAATTTGGCGCCCTGTCACTCATTCAACTTTGGTGAGGACACTTGTTACAGCCAGCTTTGCCTTTTGTGTCTTGCATATGCATAGAAAAAAACTGGTATTTCGCAACACATTTATAGCCAAATATGTTGTTATTTGGGAAACACGGCAATAATATGACAGAGACATATCAGCGTCTTAGGTTTCCAAGCATTATTGAGAAACCAGCTGCTAATGGAGTAAAATGTTCACCAGGTTAAGGGGGGTCACCGGCTTTTTTTTCTCTTTCTCTCCTTTTCTCTCTTTCCCTGGCTTGTATCCATTCGGCCCCATTCAGCCAACTGTTTTAAGACGTTTATCCCCATCCAGGTGGGTGTTGATATCTTCCTGGCGAGCAATAGCAAGCCAGCATTGTATGGAGAAATCCGGCTTCACCGGAGAAATTTTTCTTTCGAAAAATGTACAAATTTAGCTTGCTATCAAAACAAAAATATATATATGCTGGCTCGCTACTGCTCACCAGGAAAACATTGACACCTGGATGGGTGTAAACGTCTTAAAACAGTAGGCATAATGGGGCCGAATGGATACAACCCTAAGAGAGAGGGAGAGAAAGAGAAAAAAAGCGAGTTGGGCTCCCTTAATACAAAAGGTAATAACGTGTAGAAGAGGTCTTAAGCCTGGTTCACACATTCAAGAGTAAGCGCCAGAGTCAAGTACGAGTGAGCGAAGAGTGACACTCTTCGTGTATCTTCGTGACTCTGGCAAGAACCAGCCCGACTAAGGTCACTGTTCCCGATTCACCAAGAGTCAACAAGAGTCAGTAAGTGTTCATCCACGAGTCACTAAGAGTCACGGAGAGTCAACAAGAGTCACGAAGAGTGTAACACGAACCCAACACGAGTGTCATAAATTTGAAAAATAACGGTCAAATTCCAGGGTACGAAAACAAAGAGTCGGTACGAGCCAACACCAGTCAACAAGGGTGTAACAAGAGTGTAACAAGAGTCAACAAGAGTGGAACAAGAGTCACAATGAGTGCTCCCAAGAGTGGCCCTCATTGTGTAGGTGCCTGATTCACCCAAGAGTGTACAAGAGTCAACACGAGTCACAAAGAGTTATGCAGAGTTCAACAAGAGTCACGAAGAGTCAACAAGAGTCAACACGAGTCACGAAGAGTCAACAAGAGTCAAACCGAGTCTACACGTATGTTCTTCGGACTCGTGACGGGGACAAGAAATTTCATGCATGTATGAAATTTTTGGGCCACGTGGCGAGTACCCATGACACACCCCGATACACGGAGAGTATACACGAGTGTAACAAGAGTCTACAAGAGTGTTGCAGAGTATTGACGAGTCATTGCCGAATAGCAAAATTTGATCACTCGTGTTGGACTCGGGCACCAACTCGTCTATGTGTGAACCAGGCTTTACTCTCCCCCAGTTTCTTTAAGATAATGTTTTATTAGATACGCTGACTATAATTCTAACTCTCTTTTACATACATTATCATGCAAATATATATAAGTTGTAAATTAACTTACATTTTCCACAATTTCACACTCTACTTACTTCGTCCACACTCTTATAAGTAAACTCTTTCACCCTCTCTCTCTCTCTCACACACACACACACACTCACACGAAAACACACACACTCTCTCTCTCTCACTCTCAATCTCACACACTCTCTCTCTCATTCTCTCTCACCAAGCAGCACCCTCAGCTTAGATTTTACAGCCACTATCCCCAAGTTCCAATAAAGTATAAAAGAATAAGAGGAGGGAAAGGGGAAGGTACTGTTTGTTGGGGCTTTATAGGACAAACACATACAATAGCACTGGATATATCTAAGGCATTTGATAGAGTCTGGCATCAATCCTTATTGTCGAAGATGTCACACTACGGCCTTGCATCATTAGTTCCACTAATTTCTTCTTATCTTCATAACAGAAAAATATGTGTAATGGTAGATGGCCTTTATTCTCAATTTCACTCAATAAATGCTGGTGTTCCCCAGGGATCACTTTTGGCCCCAACTCTGTTCCTCATTCATATCAATGATCTTATATCTACCACTCATAATCCAATACATTCCTACGCAGATGACTCAACACTCCACAGTTCCTTCACATTTACCAATTCTTTCACCCAACCCGATCTTATAAATTCAAAAATAAACACTTCAATTTCTCTGAACCAGGACCTTTCTAGAATTAATGAATGGGGACAAAAAATCTAGTTTCCTTTAATGCACAGAAAACCAAGTACATTCAATTTTCTAACCGACAGAATCTCACTGACTCCCATATATTTTTGAATGATGTAAATATTCCCACTTCCCCTAGTATTGACATTCTCGGTGTAACATTAACTACTAACTTGAGCTGGACACATTATGTTAGAAGCATTGCTAAGAATGCCTCTAAAAAACTGGGACTCCTGTACAGAGTTCGAGAATTCTTCACTGACGAGCAGTTGGCCGTAATATATAAAAGTCATGTGCGTTCTCAGATGGATTACTGTTCACCTCTGTGGAGTGGAAGTGGAGTGGTTGCATTGAGGCAGTTGGACAAAATTCAAAATAAAGCTATTAGATTAATCATAACCCTGCAATCACACAAGACCTTCCTACATTATCCATACGAAGAAACGTTGCATCCCTTGCATTATTCTACAGATATTTTCACAGCAATTGTTCCGAGGAACTTGCTTCAATTGTGCCGCCTCTCCACATCTTTCCCCGTAGAACTAGGGCAGCTGAGAGGGCCCATGAATTTACACTTTCTCCTCCACAATGCAGAACTTCTGCTTATCAAAATTCATTTATCCCTAGAACTACTACTCTTTGGAATTCACTTCCTTCGAGTTGCTTTCCACAAACTTACAATCTACAAAAGTTTAAATCCAGTTGTTACAAACATTTTATGAATGGAGGATGCCTTTAGGCACATGGACCTTTTTGTTTTATCTGTGTTTTTGCTTCCTCCTTTCATTGTCTCTTAAAAAAAAAAAAAAAAAAAAAAAAAATTAAAGTGTGTGGGTGTGTCTGTGTGTGTGTTTATCATCCAGCGTTTGTATGCAAACTCTTTCTCCCTCTATCTTACATGTACACACACGCCCACACACACACACACTAAAATACACACACTGTCTCTCTCTTATTTGTAAATATTTTGTATTTTATTATTTTAGTTTTATATTCTATATACAGTATATACCGGTATATATTTGTTTTGTTTTGGGTGGGGGGGTCTTATAAACGGAACTTATCTTAAATGTACTTTTTAACAAATTACTGAAACGATATCGGATTTAGAAAACTAGAAATGTCAGTATGTGTGTGTGAAGTTGTCCTGTGCCTGTCTACTGAAGGGGGAGGTAGTATATGGGCTGTCAGGAGTAAGTGTGGACCAGGGGGTTTCTTGGAATATGTATATGTGGGAAAACTAACTCTAACACTCTCTCTCACTCTCACTCTCTCTCTCTCTCTAAATTGTTTCAAGATATTAAACGGCTTTGACAACATTTATGCAAAGTCACTGTTCAAATTCACTAGTAGTTTATCAACTCGGATATGCAATTTGAAACCAGGAGGGTGAATCTCGATGTCACAAATCACTTCTTCACCTACAGTGTGGTCAACGAGTGAAACAAACTACTAAAGATAGTGATACAACATAATACAATTGACGCATTCAACAGGAGTTTAGACATCAATTTCGAGGAGGTTGGAGTAATATATATATACAAATTATATATATACAGTATAGGTCAAGCATCAGTAGCATACAATATTTATCAACTTCCTTCTTTGCTATGAATTCCCCAGCAGAAATGTTCTCATTTTGCTTGGAGGTTCTGTTTCACCAACGAAATGTCATACCGACCTATGGTCGGAAGAGGTGGTAGGCGGGGAGAGAGCCTTCTGTTTTGTTATCCTTGCCTTTCATTTTGTAGAAAATTCTATGTTAGCATTAAGACCAGACTGCCTAGTAAGGACAGCAAGGTCTGTTACTTTATGTAACTCTCTCTCTCACTCTCACATTCTCTCTCTCTCTCTCTCTCTGTTTTTTATATATTCTTGTATTACACTGTCCTATATTTGGTGCATGTTATCTCGACAATGATAGCATTATTAAGTCCTAACCACCTCGTGGGATCATAAGGTCTGTGCGATAGTGATTCTGAGTAAAGGTTTGAGTGTGCGTCTGTGTAGTGCTGTATGTGTGTGTGTGTGTGTGTGTGTGTGTGTGTGTGTGTGTGTGTGTGTGTGTGTGTGTGACTTTTCTTTTTATACGGGGTCATTATTTTCAGCTGCTAAGCGTTTTCTCGTATGGTAAAAAATTCATGAAGGTAAATTCCTCCCTCCCCCCCCCCCCCCCCTGGAGAGACTAATATTTCCCCAGGCCTAGAGTAAAAGTTGGGTAAATAAATGAGGTCACGGAGATAAACGTGACTTTACTTTCTGCAATGACGTCATATTAATCTATTCTGGCTAACCTAATCAACAGTTTTAATGTATATACACTATATTTATTGTCCCCCCCCCCCCCCCCATAATATCGTTGTAAGGGACAAGTGTATCGTAATTGAACTAGTTTAGAAGGTCCCTTTCTTGACTGGGAGATAAGGCAGTAACAGAATAGAAAGGCTATGGTATTTAAGTTTTTTTATTTATAAAAACAAAAAAATAATGCAAATAACATATAAATCACTGAAAATTGCCCAATTGGGTGGCACTGCAAGGGGGGCTGCGGACTGGCTTGCTCCCCTTTCAGAGACAGTTCTTTCCTCACACTGGCCCCTTTTGTGGCCCGAGCATTTGGAGCGACTTCGGTCTACCAGACTCGGGACTGTTCGTCCAGACAGTCTGGGGAACTACAACAACAACATTATGGATAATGGATAAGAATAGAAGTTAGTATTCAATTTTACAATGTGTTACCCACAGAAGCCAAGTTACATTGTTTAGTTAATTTATCAGAGGGGATCATAGTAGCTAATGTAGTAATTAATGATATGTTGAGCGAGTGTTGTAGGAGGCAAATGTTAAAGTCATTCAACTTAAGTTCTCATATCATGAACGGAATAGTTGAATTATATAAAAGTTGTGTGTACGGCGATCGTCTCATCTGGATTGCGGTTATTCTCTGTTGCTCCTTCTCTGGGCTGCTTCCTTGACTAGCAGCGGTGAGGTAGAGGGGTTCGATTTACTCCGACTAGAAGTTGGTAGAGCTAAACATACAGTTGCTGAGAATCTCAAACTTAACCTGAATAAGCTACTCTAGCCTGGGGTTAGGATACCTTTATCCAGAGGGGTGAAGATGCTCACATCATTGGCCGAGATACTCAGGCCAACATGAATGAGATACTCAAGACAGGGATTAGATAACTGTTACCACAGGTCGGATGGAGCTACTCACATCCGTGTAGGAATAGCGAGACTTAACCCGAATGAGCTACTCAAAAACGATGGTTTGGTACCTCTTAACTAGAGGGATGAGTTACTAACGTCACCCCGGGCGGGTGCCCAACCCCGAAAGGGGTTGAAATAGGGGAGCTATCCCCCCGCCAAAGGCGGCTTTCTAGGGCCTTTCCTAGCTGATGCTGAGAGGATTGAGTTCTAGTCATGTGATGATGGGCTGGTCTATCAGCGTGAGAACTGAGCGATCTCTGCCATACCCATAGATTACTCTGACTGTTCCCTTTACTGATATATTTTCTAGATCTCAAGTGACGGCGTCCCTTCCGTGGATTGACCTCCCAATCTACCAAGATTGGAAGTAAGAGCGTCACATTTTTCCTTTGCCCCTCAACTTTCTCTTCATAATTGCTGAGGGGCACAGGGCCCTGGGTGGGGCTTTGGTTTCCTGGGCGTTTCCACACCCTCCTCAGCTCCCCGCCATGGAGTGGCTTCGGTCACCCAGGCTTTATTGTGGTAGGCAGAGAGGGTTCTGTGGGGGCGCTCGGTTATGGCCTTGGCCTTGCTCGGGGCCTTGGGGCTGTTCGGCCAGGCAGTCTGGGGAACAACAACAACAACTAACGTCACATGGTCGATAATCTCAGTCCTACCTCACAGAATAGCCAGAGAGGGAGCTTTGCATTAACAACATGAGCTGTTGTTCGTCTCGCTGCCGAAGAGGTAATCGCAATAATTCTGTTGTGCTTTATAGACCTCTTTTTTCGGGCAAGAAGGTCGCGTTGTTGCTCTTGCTCTTGTGACAGTGGGCGTTTGGGCCTGTCACACCAGGGTGTCTTAGGAAGCGGCGATATAGACTGCAGCACAGGTGGGCCAGCTTGGGGATTTTCTTTGTACCTAAGAGGCGTGGTCAGCACTTTTGCCCATGTTTTTGACTTGAGTTAGGGTGGAACCTGTATGGTAGAAGACGGAGATGCCCGTTCTATCTCCATAGAAGCTGTAGTTAATGGGGCACACTCCCTAATTACTGCTACTTTTTGGACTTGCTCTTCCAGATTCGGCATAGTAATGTTCATACTTTTGATTATTTACAACGTACATTCAAAATCAATAGGTGGGCGAAAACCTTAGTGCAAATGTGAATGAAGCCTAGAGAGTGAGACATTAACTCAATAGTTCTACTACAACGTGAAGCAAAATGCTTTGGTTATAAAAACAAGTAACGGCTATCATGGAAGAGCAGCAATTGCTAAACGTATTCAGATATTTTAATGCCTAATGACATATATCAATATTGCAAGCATAGTATTGTAGTTATAACGGTCATTAGCATGCGTAACCATCAACATTACTGTTTTTACTGTCATGTCGTTTTTTTGAGGTATAATGCGAAAAAGAACTGTAATAATGAATACAGTTTTCGAATGTCATAATTCACGGTCTTTTACTGTTAATTATATGGGTGTTTTAACTGTGTAACCATATAATTGACTAACAATTTTCTATAATTTCGATGACATGATCCATAAGATGTACTGCTTTAGGTTAGTGTTGGTCTAGAGGCAGCGTTCAAGCAGCCCTGTTCTCGCCCGCTCAACACATCAGGGCCGGTATTTATAAAGCACTTTTAGGCCTAAAAGTAGCTTTTAAAGATGGCGGCAGCTTTTAAAAGATAAAGTTGGGTAAAAAAAACTTATAGCGGCTAAAAGTTGCTTTTAAACCCGGCGAAAACTAAAAGCCCCCCTGGTGACTTTTAGCGCTTAAAAGGTACTTTTAGAGGACGATGAAGATGGTTGAATAACAAATTCGCCACCGCCTGCTAAGGAATATGTTAGAAAAGACTAATTGGATTAACATAGCGACTCTGAGTTAATCGAAAGATACCGATTAAACCATGAAGGAAACAGAGGAACAAAGCTCTTAACCCCGAGATGAAAGTGTATATTACCCTACGTTATTTGGCAACGGTCAAAATGTAACTGTATAAGTAGCCTAACTCATGATGATATGATTGTAGGTTAACTATATTATCAAGTGGAGTATGTTAGGGTAACTCTTGATTCTATCCTTAGCCTATACCACCCCGAGCATCATACAGAACACTGTGTGTTCTCCAACGAATAAGCTATAATTATTAGGCAGTAACCTACCACCATATCAACCTACATTAAACATTTAGATTCATATTGTATGTCCGACTACATTTTTACCGGTCTGTCTATTTTTAGATGGGTGCAAATCCTTCTTAACCCTTAATTAGCGGCTCACCACATAAGTCGTATTTAATAAAGCTGGACTATGTGGCGGCGCTCGACATAGGTCGAGTGGCAATTTCAGCACGTAATATTGCTGAGAGAGAGAGACAAGTGGTGGCAGGAGAGTAGCGAGCGTATGACTGCTCCAGACCACCGCGGCGAACATACTGACACGAATCCCAGCTCCCTCCTCCCTCTCTCACTCGCTATATAAGGAATTGTATCGGGAAAGTGGCTAATTACATGCTTTTTGCACTCGCGTTGCACGGTTATTGCAAGAAAACTAGCCATCATAAAAGGATCGTTATGGTGTCATTCGAAAGCTCTGTTTATGCCCTTTCAGGGATAGGTACTTGTTTTACGTTCTGGGTCTTATTTAGGCATGAAAATGATCACGTAAACAGCCCTGTTTTGGCTAAAAACACCCCGCTGGGCGGTACATATAAATAAACCGCATAGGCCGCTCGTAAGGTGTTAATCGCCTTCCACTTCCGCCCACAACCACAATCCCAGCGTCCTCATTGACTTGTTGGAAGGACACTAACAAATAGACCAAATTAAAGGAGTGCAGAACGACTAAGATATATTATTCGATTGTCACAAGATAGGCCTATTTCATAACGTCCGAGAACAAGTATTTGCACCTTATTTTTTTCACAAATTAGCTGGAAATCACCCAATTAGACGCTCTACGCAAAAACTTCTTGTGGTGACCACCAGTCGTAACATTGTCGCATTGTCCAAGGACCCTAGGACAAGCGGTAATAAACTAGGCAACTCAACAATATATCCAGCTTTATTTACACTCCATTCACAAATGTTTTTTTTGGGTAGTAACATATATATTTATGCACACACAATTAATATATGTATCAACAATATCCCTAAAATCAATATCCCTAAATCGCGAATTTGGCAACTATCTCTGATGCAGCCACACCGGATTACGGAATTGTTTTGGTATGGTAAATATAATTATTACCCTTTCAATTTAGCAATATATAATCGATTTCACAATACAAACAAAATTGCATAATTATCATGTTTTATAGTAATTACTGTATGTAATTAAAAACCTATTTTTACCTATAAACGTTATTCATCAATTGTAATCTTGCTAGATGTAGCAAAATAGCGGCTTTGGCAGCTATCTTAACGCGTCCACTAAAAGCTACTTTTAAATGTTTTATAATTAACATTTAAGGACTTTCTTTTAGTTAAAATTACTTTTAGGGAATTTTTTAAATTATTTTATAAATACCGGCCCAGAACATCCGTTGGGCGGCTCGCTCGTCGGCGTCAGTAGAGAAGATAGAAACTACGCCAAGTAAGCAAGTTGAGAGGAATATGAAATGAAAGTTGTTATGCCCGGTCCAAATTGGAACGCGAGATATTCTTTGTACAATGAGCAGCTCTCTAACTGGATAGGTATACCTTAAACTTTAAATAAAGAGACAACATGGCAGGATAGTAAGCACACAGGTAACAAGTTAACATGGGTTTTATTCAGTTTAACACCTGGTTCATGGAGGAGCAAGACATATATTTTATACCTGTAACCTGGAGATCATCAACAACAATAAGAATAATTAAGACATACAATACTCAGGTTATCAAGTAAGCAATAGGAGTCGGACAATGGGTCCGGACTCAAGGTAATAATAATACTCCTAGGATACAATTATAAGGTATCCAAAATGGTGGAGGTACACCTCCTACCCAAATAGATCTCAGAGAGGATCTCAACAAAAGACAAGAGTGCAGTAATGGCAAATGCCGTCTGGATCATGCAATGATGTCCCCGGCATATAGTGACGTTAACTGACTCTAAAGCAATAATGGCCAAGTGGTCATCAACAATGAAGTGGGCTCGGAAAGGCTCACAAATGATATTAATACTATAGGTGTGCTAGATCTCACCTGGCAAAGATTAATCCTTAACTCTAATTGTGTACTAGCAAGGTGCTGAAGGCTGAGGCAACAATCGTCGGGAGCTGAGATAGAGCGAAATCTATTCGAGTTATGAACCTGACAGAATGTTAAATGAATTAGGCTAGAAGTTATACAAAGGGACTAGATTACGTGCAAATAGGTGTTTGTGTTTGATGCTATGGGTCTTATATAAGCACGCCCCCTCTGTCGGGCTATGGGAGACCAATAACCCGGGAAGGTGCATATATAAGGATCCCCTGATAGGTATGTATAATGGGTCCCGGCAAGTGGGCTAATTAACGTCAATTTAAGTAGGGAGAAGAAAGACCTCTCGCAAGACGTAATGTTAATGAGAATCCCTGAAGATAACTTCTACCACAACCCTGAGTCAACTCTATACCCATAAATGGTACAAAAGCACTTAAAGGAGAGCTGTAGTGAAGAGGAGGGCCCATAGATCGAGGGAGGATCCAGTAGTCCGGAGGGCGGCTGGGCGTGATGACTCCGGAAGTTGGTCCAGAGGGGGAGGCGGCTGGGCGTGATGACTCCAGCTACTGGTCCAGGGTGAGTCACAAGATGATTCCTTAGACCTTGGCGCCTACCACGGGACAGCCGGGTTCCTCTTGCACTCCCACAGTGCAGTGATCCCCAGAGGATATGCTGGAGTTCTGCTACAAGGTTTGGGGGGTTAGGGTGACTAGCATAATGATCTACCTAGAGTGGCAAGCAGTCTAGATAGTGACATTATAGATAGTCTAAGGGGGGTCAAGGTAAGTGTCTTCCTTCCTTGTTAGTTCGTGGAACTATCAGAACCATGTAGCAAAAAGAGAATCCAGAAAGGGGAGCCCAAAGTGGGTTGCCCAAAATTAGTCCTCTTCCTGATGGGGGGAACCCGATCTGGTAGATCTCAAGTTACTACACTATCCTCATAATCCCTTGAACAAAACAAGGTAGGAATCCTTTGGTACTTGGTTTGTGCACCGCATCGAAGGCCAGAAAGGGGGAGCCCAAAGTGGGTTGCCCAAGCTAGTCCTCTTCCTGATGGGGGGAACCCGACCTGGTAGATCTTTGATCACAGCACACAACTGACAAGTTAAACACCAGCTATCTCTGGCTGTTCTTACCCTGAACTAAATAATACCAAATGGCAAGCTTAGTTAATGATGTCCAGGCTGGGTGAGTATAAGGCAATCTTCTTGCCCCTACTTAAAGCGCCCGGCTTGAGAGGATCAAGGGCGTTTGGCGCGTGGTGGTTATGTCCTTGTAGCTCTGGGGGTGGCGCGCCTGGACTCTGGCTGCACCTTGTAGCTAGATGCCCCGGGCAGATTCTGTTATAAGATGGGGGGATCACTTCCTGGTGGGGGAGGAAGTGGATGAGAAATGGCATGTGCAGGATGATACATATAAGGAAAGGTTTTTTAGAACTGCTGCATGGGTTGAACTGCTGGTTTATGCGCCATCCTAGCCCGGGAAAAGGACATGACTTGGATGGCTGCAAGATCCTGAGGGGTTTTGATGGGTGATATAAATGGCAGACTAGGGAATAGAGAGTGAAAGTCTGGAGCAGTTTGGCAGTCCTTGATGGGGGAGATGAAAGGTAAGTTGGAAAATAAAGGAGTACCACCTGTAGCTGGTTGATCAGGCTGGGGAAGTCTAGGGTGGTTAGCTGGGTGTTTAGCGTAGTTACCCCTCTGATTTTTCTCTCTGGTGGTAGGGGCCATAGAAGCTGGCTGGGCAGGGTATACTGGTGTAGTCCACTCAGGTCTTATGTGTCCCACCTGTCTCGTTGATATGCGGGCGATGCGGGCAGGAGCAGAGTGGCTGGCAGGAGTAGGGTTGGCTGCAGGTTTAGTGGCAGCTAGAGATGCGGTCTTATCATCCTGAGACCGCATCTCACTACCGTCTGGTAGAGAAAAGTCCCGACCCCGGGACTGGAGATGGTAATGTCTTGAAGTATTATCTTCGTAGACAGGGGTCAGGTGCTGGAGGAAGTGGTAATAAATGACTCCCTGGTTGTTAGGGGTGGCCATCTTGTCTCCGGTGAGGGTGAGGAGAGAAGAGTCATAGTACCTCAAATGGTCGAGGAGGTGGTGAGGTGACTTGATCACTTTGGTGGGGTCGTTGCTGCGCCAGGGTTATCATGTCAATCCGCATCTTGGTGGTGGTCGTCAGCGAGGGCGTTGTCGTGGCTGGAGGTGGTTGGAGAGTGATGACAGAGAGCCTGGCTTGGCCCAGGTCATGAGGTTGTGCGGACGCCGAAGTACCAGGCTGGGGGGAGGAGCTTGGTGCGGACGCCGAAGTACCAGGCTGGGGGGAGGAGCTTGAAGACGCTTGATCCTTAACCTTTCTCGCTTTAGGCTGAGACAGGGCTGGTTCCCATCTGGTGGGTGGCTTCACAGGTCTTCCACAGCGGGTATGAGAAGGGAGTCTGGGAAATGGGGGAGATGGAGTTAGAGGTGACATTGAGCGAAATTTGGATATTGTTTTTCGCCTGGGAAGTTGAGAAGGAGGGGAAATAGATTGAGGAGAAGGAGGTAGGGTTTTAGAGATAGGAGGAGTAGGTGAGGGTTTTTTAGGACGGAAGCTGGGGGGGATAGGCAAAGTGGGGGGTTGGTGAGTTGTGGTGGCGAGGGGGGAAGACTAGACGTGGCAAGGTTAATTAAAGGTGATGGTTGAGAAGGAGGTTGCGGAGGTGAAACGAGAGGAGAGGGAGAAGGAGAGATGTGAGAAGATTTGGGCTTAGGAATGCGGGAAGGGGTGAAGGTGACAGGGGTGAAAGAGAAGAGGGGGAAGTTTGGGTTTGAGTAGAGAGAACAGGAGGAGGTCGATGTTTAGGAAGGTGAGAAGGGGTGAACTGGTTGAGGCGAGTGGGAACGGTGACAGGAGGTTGCAGTACAGGAGAGTGAAGGGCAGGCAAAGGATAATTGAGAGGGGGAGTGGAAAGAGGTGGAGGGAGAGGGACAGCATGGTTGAGAGGGACAGGTCCGGAAAGACAGGAAGTTTGAGGGTGAAGATTTGAAACAGGGGTACAGTCAACATCCTGATCAGGCTCAGCTACAACAGTAATATTCTTATTAATAGGTTGAAACCTTCTGACAAACCTATTCCTATAAGTGCGAGATTCCCCATGATAGTTAATTATGACCTGGAAACAGTTTGGGATCCTAAGGACCTCAAATAGACCCTTGTACCGTGGCTTCAGTTTGGAGGGTACAGGTAAGATGGCGACCATGACTAGGTCGCCTACTTGGTGAGGGTTGTTCTTGGGGGCTTCATCAGGCTGGAGATCTTGGGAAAACTGGAGCTGACGTAGGCGGTTCCTGAGGTGGACGAGGTTGGTATTTAGACCTGGTGAGGCCTCAGTAGGGCCAGCTAGGTGACATAGTGGTATGAGGAGAGGTGGGCTCCCAAAAACCATCTCATGAGGGGTGATCCCGTTGTCTCTGGGGCAGGTGTTTATTCCCCATTGTATGATGCGAATTTGGCTGGTCCAGTCCGATGAGTTCATCTGTTGGAGGCGTGTCCGGATTTGATTGGCGATGGTTCTATGAGATCGCTCGCAGATGGAGTTTCCTTTTGGCCAGTAGGGTGAAGAGTGGCTGATGTGAAATCCAAACATTTCGGAGATCTGCGTCCAAATTTGCCCGGTGAATTCAGGGGCATTGTCGGAGTGGATTGCCTGTGGCAATCCAAAATAGGGAAAGACATGTTGTAATAATGCCTCGGTGATGGACATAGCAGTGTGTTCTCTTGCAGGGCAGGCGATCACGTATTTTGAGTACGTGTCCACGAAGGTGATGATGTAGCGGTATCCCCTGTCGTTTTGTAGAGGTCCCATGACGTCTACTGCCAAAAGTTGCCAGGGTTTAGAAGCGATGAGTTTGCCGGAAGGTCCTGGGGTGCGTGTTTGGTCTTTTCCCAGGGTGCAGGCACGGCAAGCTTCAGTGATTTTCTTGGCCGTGGTGTAGGGGCGAGGAGTCCAGTAGATGTTTTTGAACGTGTTCACCAACTTCTTTTGGCCTAGATGGATCCCGTTGTTGGTGTGCAAAGAAGACATCATTTGTTCAGCATCCTCAGGCCCTAGTACGATCTGACCTTCTGGGGTAAAGAGGGCGTCACCCCTTCTTTGTAAGAGGCCAAAAAGTCGGGTGGAGATCCAAGTTGGTTTGTCGTTCCGGAGGTAGGCCTGGATGAGAGGGGGAGTGGTAGTAGGTGGTGGTCGAGGTTCTTGGATGGTGTTGAGTTGTTCTGGTGCCAGTGGGAGCCGGGATAAGGCGTCTGCATTGGTATGGAGTTTTCCCGGCCTGTAGGAAATCTCAAAATCAAACTCCTCAAGTGATTCTCGCCAACGGACTGTTAGGGCATTCTTAGAATCAGATTTCCTGAGCCATTGTAAGGCTTGGAGGTCAGTGATGATGGTGATCTTGACGCCAGCTAGGTAGGCCCGGAAGTGTTGGAGGGCCCAAACGATGCCTAAGCATTCTCTTTTAGTTACCGGGTAGTTGGTTTCTGCTGGGGTTAAGGTCCGGCTGGCACAAGCAATGATGTGCTCTCGTCCTTCTCGATTTTGGGAGAGGACTGCACGGACGCCGAGAAGGGACACGTCGGTGTAGAGTCTAAAGGGTAGTTGGTAGTCCGGAAAAGAGACGACAGGGGAAGACACGAGTAGATCCTTGAGGGAGGTGAAGGCTTGGAGACGGTCGGGGGTCCACACAAAAGGTTCTTCCTTCCTAGTTAAGTCGTGTAGAGGTCTGGTAATGGTGGCGAAATTCTTCACAAACCTCCGATAGTAGGAGGCAAGGCCTAGGAAAGCTCTTACTCCTTTTACTGACTTCGGGGGTTGGATCTCCTGGATGGCTTGGAGTTTCTTGGGGTCAGGTGCAAGTCCTTCTTCTGACACCAGATGTCCTAAGAATTGGACCTGATGTCGAGCCATGGTGCATTTAGTAGGCTTCAGCTTTAATCCGGCTTGTCGGATCCTCTGGAAAACTTGGCTGAGGCGTTGGAGGTGTTCTGCCCAGGTACGACCAAATACTATGATGTCGTCCAAGTACGCCAGACATGTTTCCCAAGTTAATCCCTGAAGTACGGATTCCATCAGTCGGGAGAAGGTGGCGGGACCGTTACATAATCCGAATGGCAGCACTGAGAACTCGTAAAGCTTCCCTTGGCTGGTGGAGAAAGCTGTTTTTTCTTGGTCGGTGGGGGCGACGGTGACCTGCCAGTATCCGGATTGCAGGTCCAGTGTGGAGAACCATCAGGCCCCTAAGAGGGAGTCTAGGGAGTCGTCGATGCGTGGTAGTGGGGTGGCATCTTTGATGGTGACATCGTTGAGTTGTTGGTAGTCGATGCAGAATCGAGATGACCCATCCTTCTTCTTGACCAGTACCACTGGAGAGGACCAAGGGCTAGTTGAGGGGTTGACGATGCCAGCTTCTAACATCTCTGCAACTTGCTTCTGTTCTTCTTGGCGCTGAAGGGGGTTCTTTCTTCGTATAGCCTGTCTGACTGGGGGTCCAACAGTGTGAATGTGGTGTTCTAGGACATGGGTGTGGCCTACATCTTGGGAGTTGGTGGCAAAGATGTCCTGGTATTCGGCCATTAACTGGCACAGATCGTCCTTTTGTTGAGGGGTGAGGTGAGTAGGAACGTCTGGGAGTGATGGAGTTGATGCAGGAATGGAGGTGGTGGTGTCGGTTGAAGGCTGGTCATCATAAGTCTAGTTCTACGATGGTGAGACCCCTGGGTAGGGTGATAGGGTGGTCGGAGATGTTGGCTATTCTTACTGCATTTTGTTTTAAAATGGCAGGAGCAGTGAGACAATCCCTGTCAAAAGGGCTCTGAAGAGAGGGAGTGTGAATGAGTTCTCCGTTGAGGGATGGATGGATGGGTACCCAATGTTCATGATGTGGCAGCAAGGTGATGGGTTGAATGGTGATGGCCGATGCAACACGGATGGCTTTCAAGGTTTGAGGAGGGTCATGGAGCGGTGTGGCAATCTTCGGAGTGGTGAGTCCTGGGGGTTTGGTGGAAAATAACAATCTTCTTTCAACACACTGGATAGTAGTGCGAAGGGCCGTGAGAAGGTCGAATCCCAGGTATCCGTCATAGGTGGTTTCTTGGGAGGGAAATACCATGAAAGCGTGGTGATGGCCGTGGTTAGGTTGAGGGGTGGCCACATACAGTGGGGCCGTGATGCCAGTACTAGGAATAAGGTTGTCGTTGGCATCAATGAGGGTGGTGGACGAGTGTTGAATCGGTCCAAAAGTGTTGTGATGTCTCTGGTGGTAAGAGGAAAAAATACAGGATCTTGAAGCTCCGGTGTCGACAAGGAGTCGAGAGTTGACTCCCTGGATGGTCAGGTGGGTGTAAATGGGAGGCTTTATCATATCATAGCTGCCCCTATCTCGAGCCCCCGCCAGTTTGCAAGTTGGTGGGCGGGGGCGGTCTAAAAACCCGGTTTGATGACTTCCGGCTCGACTGTACTGTGGTCGTCCGGGTCACCAACCTCTGCAGCTGTCTCGTCGTAATCCTCAGCTCCTGCGGTGCCGTCTTCTAGGATGGTGGCAACTCTTCTGGAGGGCTTCAGCCAGGGAATCTGTCCCCAGAACAGTGGAACCCTCGAGCGTTTGGCCAGCAACTCGGCAAAAGACCTCTTCAACCCATTAATAGGGCACTGGGACCCGCAGGGCTTCCAGTCTCCAGGCTTGACTTTGGCCCATTCTTCCGGCTTGTCCTGGTTGCGGCTAGGGTGGTAGGTTGGTCCGGAATGAGCTCCTTGTGGCTTAGTGGGAGCTCGTTGGATACCTGCGATCTTTCCTTGCTCCTGGGATTTTTGCATGGCCAGAATACGGCGTATGATAGGGAGGTCTGTATCATATCCGGCCGGTTCTGTGATGGCAAAGTGGTCCCGGACTGCACGCGGAAGGATCCTCATCAGGGTCCGGCGGACGTTCTCCTTCCTCTCTGCAGCTGTAGCCGTTGTGAATGCGGTGGAAGCCAGCCTGGTAAGCTTGCTGATGGTGGCGTCGAGGTCCCCGTTATAGGTGATGGCGTGAAATTGCTGGTCGGCTATTACAGTACCTAAGACGGGGTTAATGGCAGTTTTAGTGTATGTTTCAAACTGTTCCCAGGTCATTCCGGGGTTCTCTTTTACATAACTGGAAACTAGGGCCATAGACCGCCCTAGCTTCATGACTACAGTATGTATTTTAGGGGCAACTTCATCTTTAAATATGATGTCAAGCACTGGCTTGACAACCTCTAAATAGGTGGCAATGTCAGTTTCCTCTGGTCTGAAAGGAATAATATCCAGTGCTTTCCCTGCCATCCTGACTACTTATCCCTGTCGTGATACTCTCAAAATATTTAAAGCAGGAAAAACCTGAAAGGCTACCTTCGAGAAAGAGACACCGCTGTCACCAGTGTTATGCCCGGTCCAAATTGGAACGCGAGATATTCTTTGTACAATGAGCAGCTCTCTAACTGGATAGGTATACCTTAAACTTTAAATAAAGAGACAACACGGCAGGATAGTAAGCACACAGGTAACAAGTTAACATGGGTTTTATTCAGTTTAACACCTGGTTCATGGAGGAGCAAGACATATATTTTATACCTGTAACCTGGAGATCATCAACAACAATAAGAATAATTAAGACATACAATACTCAGGTTATCAAGTAAGCAATAGGAGTCGGACAATGGGTCCGGACTCAAGGTAATAATAATACTCCTAGGATACAATTATAAGGTATCCAAAATGGTGGAGGTACACCTCCTACCCAAATAGATCTCAGAGAGGATCTCAACAAAAGACAAGAGTGCAGTAATGGCAAATGCCGTCTGGATCATGCAATGATGTCCCCGGCATATAGTGACGTTAACTGACTCTAAAGCAATAATGGCCAAGTGGTCATCAACAATGAAGTGGGCTCGGAAAGGCTCACAAATGATATTAATACTATAGGTGTGCTAGATCTCACCTGGCAAAGATTAATCCTTAACTCTAATTGTGTACTAGCAAGGTGCTGAAGGCTGAGGCAACAATCGTCGGGAGCTGAGATAGAGCGAAATCTATTCGAGTTATGAACCTGACAGAATGTTAAATGAATTAGGCTAGAAGTTATACAAAGGGACTAGATTACGTGCAAATAGGTGTTTGTGTTTGATGCTATGGGTCTTATATAAGCACGCCCCCTCTGTCGGGCTATGGGAGACCAATAACCCGGGAAGGTGCATATATAAGGATCCCCTGATAGGTATGTATAATGGGTCCCGGCAAGTGGGCTAATTAACGTCAATTTAAGTAGGGAGAAGAAAGACCTCTCGCAAGACGTAATGTTAATGAGAACCCCTGAAGATAACTTCTACCACAACCCTGAGTCAACTCTATACCCATAAACGGTACAAAAGCACTTAAAGGAGAGCTGTAGTGAAGAGGAGGGCCCATAGATCGAGGGAGGATCCAGTAGTCCGGAGGGCGGCTGGGCGTGATGACTCCGGAAGTTGGTCCAGGGGGGGGGGGGGGGGGGGGGGGGGGGGGGGGGGGGGCGGGCGGCTGGGCGTGATGACTCCAGCTACTGGTCCAGGGTGAGTCACAAGATGATTCCTTAGACCTTGGCGCCTACCACGGGACAGCCGGGTTCCTCTTGCACTCCCACAGTGCAGTGATCCCCAGACGATATGCTGGAGTTCTGCTACAAGGTTTGGGAGGTTAGGGTGACTAGCATAATGATCTACCTAGAGTGGCAAGCAGTCTAGATAGTGACATTATAGGTAGTCTAAGGGGGGTCAAGGTAAGTGTCTTCCTTCCTTGCTAGTTCGTGGAACTATCAGAACCATGTAGCAAAAAGAGAATCCAGAAAGGGGAGCCCAAAGTGGGTTGCCCAAAATTAGTCCTCTTCCTGATGGGGGGAACCCGATCTGGTAGATCTCAAGTTACTACACTATCCTCATAATCCCTTGAACAAAACAAGGTAGGAATCCTTTGGTACTTGGTTTGTGCACCGCATCGAAGGCCAGAAAGGGGGAGCCCAAAGTGGGTTGCCCAAGCTAGTCCTCTTCCTGATGGGGGGAACCCGACCTGGTAGATCTTCGATCACAGCACACAACTGACAAGTTGAACACCAGCTATCTCTGGCTGTTCTTACCCTGAACTAAATAATACCAAATGGCAAGCTTAGTTAATGATGTCCAGGCTGGTGAGTATAAGGCAATCTTCTTGCCCCTACTTAAGGCGCCCGGCTTGAGAGGATCAAGGGCGTTTGGCGCGTGGTGGTTATGTCCTTGTAGCTCTGGGGGTGGCGCGCCTGGACTCTGGCTGTACCTTGTAGCTAGATGCCCCGGGCAGATTCTGTTATAAGATGGGGGGATCACTTCCTGGTGGGGGAGGAAGTGGATGAGAAATGGCATGTGCAGGATGATACATATAAGGAAAGGTTTTTTAGAACTGCTGCATGGGTTGAACTGCTGGTTTATGCGCCATCCTAGCCCGGGAAAAGGACATGACTTGGATGGCTGCAAGATCCTGAGGGGTTTTGATGGGTGATATAAATGGCAGACTAGGGAATAGAGAGTGAAAGTCTGGAGCAGTTTGGCAGTCCTTGATGGGGGAGATGAAAGGTAAGTTGGAAAATAAAGGAGTACCACCTGTAGCTGGTTGATCAGGCTGGGGAAGTCTAGGGTGGTTAGCTGGGTGTTTAGCGTAGTTACCCCTCTGATTTTTCTCTCTGGTGGTAGGGGCCATAGAAGCTGGCTGGGCAGGGTATACTGGTGTTGTCCACTCAGGTCTTATGTGTCCCACCTGTCTCGTTGATATGCGGGCAATGCGGGCAGGAGCAGAGTGGCTGGCAGGAGTAGGGTTGGCTGCAGGTTTAGTGGCAGCTAGAGATGCGGTCTTATCATCCTGAGACCGCATCTCAAAAGTAGTATGAGGTGGGAGGAGGGGCTCCGGCTGACAAAGGAACATGAAGGCGTTTCATACGTGGCCAGCCATCGGAGATTGAGAATCTGGCAACAGATATATAAATATAGATAAATTTGGGTGATAGATGTGGTGCTATTTTAATTTAATTTAACACATAAGCTACCCTGATCATTCTGATAAAAGACAAGACGTGCGAATGTTGATACCCCTCCAATGTAAAGACCCTACGGTAACAGCGATGGGCCAATCTCCGCGATTTTGATTCCACTGGTATCGTAAATCTTTCTTTACATATAAATATATATAAATAATATATAAAACAATAATTCGGCAATACTGGTACAGGATATATAGTTTGGTCTTTGAATCTAATCTAAAATGTATATGAATTTGTGTTTTATGCGAGTGAAGGAGACAACTGTCTCCCCCAAAGTTGAAAGAGTGACAGAGAGCCAAATTCATGTGAAAATGCCTGGACTTTAATTCAGCCTAAGTGAGAGGATGAAGGAAAAACTGATTGAGGGAGAGAGTTCCTGAGTTCACTTATTGAGTAAAAGAACGTCTCCGTTGTTTGATATTTATATGGCACCCAATATACTGTATGTCCATTGTCCAAAGTAATTATCGTATAAATACGATAGAATATGACTCATTTGTGATCCTGTATGTCTCTGTGACATGACGGACGTTCCTGCAGCCCGGCGTAGGACGAGTAGATCGTATATTATAAGATTGTAAATAAGTTAAGTTATAAAAGGCCTAATATGCTATTAAGCAATATTGCCATGGTCTTATGTTGTATATATGAATTTATCATATATATTAATATAATTTATCGTATAGAGCAACCTAGATGCGGTACGGTACGATAATTTAGGCTCCTGGCGTTTGCCAAGGCAGCAAGGTGTGCCTCTGAGGAAGAGAAGGCAGAGCCTTCACGAACACCAACCAGTTAACATCTAAATTCCGCCTTTTTTTTCAGTTGATCGCGCAATTGTACCTCTAATCACAATACACTGGCAGCAATACACACAGCTACACCATCACGACGCTCTCATCGACGCCATGACTGACCGACAGATAAGCATAATATTCATGTCCATTCCCATGTAATCATTTATTCTTTCTTTCACTTGACTCGAAGTCTCGGGACCGGTGTCTTGCCTCTCCATTGTCCGCCATATTGGGTAAAACGTTCTCCCTTGCCTCATTGCCACGTGGAACTATTGGTGAGTTAATTCCTGGCTAGTATTAACGCTTATAACCTTACCCTATATATATAAATTTATTATGTGAGACCTTTTGATATAAATTAGCTTGTTTCAGATTGAATTCAATTTAGATATGGAGTAGTTTTAATTTAGATTGATTTGATTTGATTCATTATAGCTTAGTAATATTTAACTACCATTGATAGTTTAATACAGTAATATATGACCAATCTCACTTACTATCTCTACTGCAATGTAATGGGAATATTCGGACCCAAAAACCAACATCAGCACAAGTGACATGAGTTTTTATTTAAATTCAACTGTACTGTAGGGTATATAATCCCCCAGGGGGTGGGAGTGTAAGGTGGTGGTGTTAAAGTAGCACCCCCTGTGGCACTGAGGGACCCACAACAACCACTACCCTGGGGGAGGCACTAACACCTACACCACAGAGGGGAAGGGAGAGGCAGGTCACATTTTTCACAGGGTATTATTAGCGGGGTGGTGATGGAAGAGATTTGAATGGAGAGAGAGAGAGAGTTACAGGAGTTACAGTAGGAGATCTGAAGAAACATCAAGATAAGCCGAACCGTCAGGTCTTTACAATGAAATAACTATTATCAATATGTGGGTTTAGTTAGTCCCGTTTTATATTCACGGCACAGCTGTAAATAGTTCACTCATTGCCAAACACGCTAGTGCTGAACCTCTTTAATTCTAGCTTCCAGCCAAGGTTGAGTTTCGTATTCATATTGAAAATATAAACACTGTGTTATATTTCACTTTGTCAAACCCATTAAATATCTTAAGCTGACCTCCTAGTCTACGTGTTTCCATCACAAAGAGCCTAAGAGTTATCAACCGGTCCTCATAGCTCAGTCTCCTTATCAATGGAAAAAGCTTTGTATCCCTACCTGGATTCTTTCTAGTCGATGTCTGGAGACCATCATTGAGAATTACAGGGAATAGTTAGAATCTGAAAGCTCTTGCTGTCCATACCGAGAGAGAGAGAGAGAGAGAGAGAGTACAAAGGAGTACAAAGGAAATCAAGCAACAACAGAATAAGCGGCCCCTCATGGCTGCTTGCCATCGAAAACACTGATGGTCAAGTGTCCAAACAGTGGTTTAGAGTGGGTAAGGGAAAATTGGAAAGGTAGGTACTGCCCTGGGACTAATGTCCATGGCAGGAATAGGAGACGTTAGTAGGAAACAGTTTGGTTAGTACCATAACACAGTCATCAGTAATTTTTCGTTCATCTGGGGAAAAGTGTGCAACGTCTTAGATGAATCTGAGGGGGAAAACAAGTGTTTCATTTACAAATACAGTCAGTCGCGGATTTAAGGCAAGGTGTTTATGTAGGCGAAGTTTGAAACAAATTATTCTTAGACTCGTGTAAGTTAAAAGATTTACCAATAATTTGTCAACCGTTTCCCAGCGTGTAATTTAATTGGCCGATAGTGAAATATTTGTTACAGTTACAGAGGGAGAGAGAGAGAGAGAAGGAGTGGTGGTGAGGGTGGACAAGTTTTGCATGGAGAAAGGGAGATAATTATGCAAGGCGTCACAAGGAATAATCACTGTGTTGAAGACCTTAAGATCCATACCAACCTCAATATCTATAGGTCTTTCCTCTAACGTCATTCCTTCTTGCTGGACGTTTGCTCTCATTCAACCTGTCCCAAAGATGGGTGACCGTTTTCAACTCTCCAACTATTGTCCAATTGCTCTCATTTCTTGCATCTCTACAGTTTCTCATGCTATCCTTAATTCAAAACTTCTTACGCATATATCTTCCCATAATCTACTTTCAGATCGCCAGTACTGTTTCCTTAAGGGTCGCTCTACTGGTGATCTTCTTGCTTGTCTTACTAACTCTTGGTTATCATCCTTTCGGGACTTCAGTGAGACTTTTGTTTATATTACGGTAGACATATCGAGAGCCTTCAAAAGAGTCTGGCACAAATCTATAACTTCCAAACTACCCTCCCTCAGTTTCTATCCCTCTATCTGTGCATTTGTCTCTAATTTCCTTTCTGACCACCCCATTGCTGAAGTTGTGGACGGCCAACGCTCACTTCCTCCACTACCTTAAGATTTTCAATTAGGTTCCAACAACGAGCCAGCATGCAATCACTCTGAAACCCACTTGATGAGGCCATAGGATGCCTATCTTCTGATCTATCATATATTTATGATTGAGGCAAAGAAAATCTTGCCACTTTCAATGCCTCCAAGACCATATTTCTCCCTCTATCTACCTGTCACAATCTTCCATAATATTTTCAATTACACTTCAACAATACGCAAATCAACCCTTTATCTTTTCTCAATATTCTTGGTGTATTATTATACACCCGACCTTTCGTAGAAGGATCATATTGCCACTCTTTCTAAAACACCTTCCCACAAGTTAAGTGTGCTAAACCGTCTCTGTTGGTTCTTCACTCTTGCTCTGTATAGAGGCACAGTGCACCCATATATCAAGTATTGTTCGCATGTGTGGGAAGGTTCCTCCCATACCGCACTTCTCGAAAGAGTAGAGTCAAAATTATTTCGCCTCATTAACTCACCTCCTCTTACTAGTTCCCTATAATCGCGTTCTACAAACCACAATGTTGCATCTCTTTCACTTTTCTATCACCATTATAAGCATCAGTGTTCTTCAGAGCTCTCTCAGTGTATAATCCCCTCCTTTGCGGTGAGTGTGAGGCACCCGCCTTTCAGCACAGTTCCACTCCTATTCTATCCAGCTCTCCAACCCAAGGAATAGCCAAAGTTTCTCAGTCTTTCTTCTACTCAACAAGTGAACTCTGAAATTCTCTCCCTCAATTAATCTGTCCTTCATCCTATGAATTAGATTGGTTTAAACCTCGTCTGTCCAGGCATTTTGAAACCAACGTCCCTTGAATTTGGCCCTCTTTTGGCTTTGGGGGAGTCACTCGTTACAACCAGCCTGCCTTTTGCCTCGTTCATACACATTAAATCGAGAAAAAATGTATAATATATATTATATACTGTATATAATTATATATATATATATATATATATATATATATATATATATATATATATATATATATATATATATATATATATATATATAAATATATATATATATATATATATATATATATATATATATATATATATTATATAATTATATATATATACCGGTATATATATATATATACAGTATATATATATAATATCTAGCCATATTTAACTAGCAATACCTTAACACTCATAACCTACACTATAATATGTTTTAAATATTTTCTCATAGAGTTTACATTTACGTTTAGTCTAAGTTACATCCACCCAAAATGTACTCAAGTTAAGGCTCTAGACACCATGGAACTTTCTCAGTTCCGGCGGTATGTTATGATTTAATTTCCTGAGCTGCCACACCTCTGAGCAAGAGTGAGACAAGTCACTCTTCAACTAGACCTACGGCCAGAGCAACACACGTCCCTTAGGCTTCCTTACTCCTATTACACAGCCTATATAGTTCCTTATAAGTCATTATCAACGGTTAGCCACACTTACATTCACTACTGACTTACTGTATAAGTGACCTTCAAGAAAACATCTTAAGGCTTGATCTTTACTAAGTCTTACACAGTTCGATTTTTAATATATTACTGTGGAGTGCTCTATAGACACGAGGGACTCACCTTACTCACCTATTACTCATATAACTTAATATTAACCCATTTATATATATTTTAGCGTATTTGAAAAGGTATATCCATACTGTTGGTAATTATTATTTAATAGTGGCCCCTCCATAATTGACGATATTGCCTATTAGTATAATAGTCTCCATTCAACATCCCGCGTCAGCATCTTTAATCTACCGCCGCGGAAGTATCATGGAGTACTCATCATAAGTGCACGCTTAATTCCCTTATGGAATCGTCATTATGATCGGGTACCCTACAGAAAAAACTCCGTAAAAAATATAAAAGAAAATTTAACTTAATATTTGTTATCATATGACTTTGCATATGTGGATTTCTTGCGTTTTGCATCCCCGACTCCAGGCCCCCTAGCGGCCATCCTAGTCCTTCCTACTTCCGCGGCCACACAAGCCAGTGGGGTGCCGCCGTCGCTCTTGCTTCATTCGACATTTCCAGCGCTTCTAGCGAGTCCTTGGTCATTTGTATACACCTGCATTGTAGTGAACAGGTTTAGATTAGCTAGCAACGGCTGCCCCATTGGTATGTCCGCAGGAAGTGTGTAAATTAGGGTACTATTGTAACAGGCGCCTGCGTATCCCAGGATCGTCGCGCCACGTGTGTTATTATTATGTTGTGTTGCGCCTTTAGCTTTTAGTTTCATAGCTAGCAGGCTACCACTCTACAAGATTATGTTTCAGGCCGTCACTAAGAGGCGTTTGCATATATTAATTGTGATTTTTAGAAGATGCTCTAGTCTAAGGGTACTGCACGTGGTGCTACACCTTCTAGAGTTCGTATTTGCTTGCGGGACCCTGTCGTGGTCCTCCCTCTTCTGGTTGCGGTTGCTGGGTCTTCGGAGCGTTGTCTGCCTTTGATGTCTCGTCGAGCCACGTGGCCGGCCTGGTTAGGGGTCTCCAGTGTAGGCTGCAGGTAATTTAGGATTCTGAATTCTCTGTTTAGTTTTAAGCCTATGTGTGCCCCTGGTGTTTTTACATGTGTGCTTTGCATGTTATTTGGGGGTTTGGGAGACGTCCCTATATTTATGTGAGGGTTTCGGAGAGAGGAGCTGTGCTTTGCCTCCTCTCTCTGAAATTTTGGTTGTTTTGTCTCCGGCGGCCCCATGCAGCAGGGCCCTGGTTACCCGTGTTCAAAACGAGTAGAGAACAACCAAATGTCCCGGTGTGGTTAGCTGAACCACAGGCCTTCCGGCAGAAATGCGGATTCCTATGGGAGCTCTGAACTCGGCCCGCCGAGTTAACTCGCCCTGACCCCTATTGTCACGTGGTAAAGGCTTCTTCGCCCTGCGTCGCCCCAGTCAAGTGTGCAAGTGTTTAGATACGTCATGCGATGGATAGTCATACACTTACAGTCTAATAGGGCCTGTGACACTGGTTTATAGGTAAACAGTTCCAATCAGCTTAGACGGAAAAGTCCCAGGTTTTTCTCGGCGAGTCCAGCGGAAGGTTAGAGTAGTTGTGACTATAGCTAATTCTCCGGCGGACTCAAGGTAGGATGTATAACACCTCGCAGGTTATCCTTATGAGCAATGATTCCTGGAAATTTTCTATTTCCAGAATTCCCGGCACCTTAGTGACTACAGGACCGGCGGGTAGTGGCTGCTGATTCCGGCGGAGGGGGGGGCCCTCATTATCCATCATGCCTCGGTTTGAGTTATGCGCTACTCCTCACTGTTCACTGTTACCTATATTTGCTCATAAACTCTGTTTAAGATGTGTTAAGTGTTTAGACCGCTCTAGAGGCTTGTGGATGTCAAAGCGTTGTTCTGTCTGTGCTGACTTGAAAACGTCTTTGTTCACCAAGAAAGACTTGTTGTGCTTGGCAGCTTTGCAAGAAATAAAAGCCATATTGAACACTTATGCCAAAGACACTGCCCATAAGGCTCTTCACTGTGATGACGAGGCCCTCTGGGAACAATTAATAATAAAGTCACCTCTGGTCAAACCAGCCTCCCATAAATCTGTCAGACCTAAAGTTAAATCTAAAACCCTTTCCAAAGAGGTAGTGAGTAGCAGCAGTGACATGGCAGTGAAATTACCGAGGTTGAACCCCCCGACCAATCAAAGAGGAAACTTTCACCCTCGCCAAAGCATAAGTCGAGGTCGAGGTCTCCCCGCAGAAGACACTCTTCGGCTGAGTCTTCCCGGTCTCACAAGCGCCGGAAGGAGGATTCTCAGTCACGCAGTGGTAGCCGGAAAGAGACCCCCCAACCACCTCCCTCTTTCACTATCTCCGACACGCCCAACGTTGGCGCCGGCGGCTCGGAAGTGGGGTCAGAAGACATAGAGTCCCAACCGGGTCGTGAACAATCTTTAAGTGTACCACCTGATTTCACCTTTGCGATTCCTAAGTTGAATTATGTGCCACGTAATAGCTTCTCCGCCGGACCTAGACGATTCCTGGCCGAGCAATATAAGGGTTCACAATTTTTTGATAGCTCCCAAATCATCCAAGACTCACAGCCACCCGTGGCGCGGGGGTGCTGGCGTCAATCGGAGCCATCTCATTACAGGGTTAGAGTAAGTCAGGAACCATTGATTGAGAGTAATATTGGTATGTTATCTTCTGTCCCTGATTTGGTGTGGCCACCGGCGGATCAGATGCCGGAGGCGCAACAGGATATTTCTGAAGAGTTTGAAGTGGAGGAAGTGCCTTTATCCTCAGGTCTAACGGGTGAGAAGTCTGAAGCTAGCTCCCAATCTTCTAAGGGATCACCTCAGATGAAATCACATATCTTACATAAAGTAATGCAACAGTATAATCTCCCTGCCTCCTCTGACCCCCCTGCCAGTCTACCTGTAGTTTCCACGAGTCACTCCATGATAAGACCTCTACAACCTTCGGGTTTTCTTTCCCCCCTAGCCTCTGTGCCTCCTATGTCCTTGTCTCCGTCAGTAACTGCGGCTTCCGGCACTACAGTGCCAGCCACGCTGACTACCACTAATGTTAGAGTGATCTCGGATATTACTCCTCCCTTAGATAAGGTTCCTCAGAGGAAAGGCCCTATGCCTCTCCTCTATGGACCTGACTGTTCATGGATCCTGGCATCACCACTAAACCCACAATTAGCATAACCCACCATTTCAGGAGACCTTCCGGTCCCTAGTGAGTGGACAATTGAGATAAACAAAGACAGAAAGTTCAGGGCGAAGGACGAAGCAGGGAGATTACTGGATGTATCAATCAAAACTATACCTAGTTCTTTTAATCCAGACTTCTTTGTTCACACAGCTGCCATGGCAGTTCCCGCCGCTTCATCTGCACGACTCTTTGCGGACTGGTCTATGGCCAATGGTGTTAATGATGTCAAGGCTTTGAATGCTCTCACGCCGGAACTGGATACAATTCCGGTACTGGATCAGTCGCATACACCAGTCCTGCAAATGGGGCAGATAGGGGTGGGTCCCTGAGTAGATTGGGAGTTAGAGGCTCAGGTCATTGCATCAACCATTACGTCTAAGTCCTCTCATCAGGTGCCACAGGAATCTCATAATTATTTCTCGTTACCTGTACAGATGGCTGACGGGGTGTCGCCGGATTTGTTGGCCTTTTTAGCGGCACCCAAAGTAGCCCTCCATACTCTAGATGAACCCTTTTGCACTCCTCCGGCGGCTCATTTGGAAAGGGATTTTAAATTACGAAACAAAGCCTACCGGATGTTCTCTCAGTATTTAGTCAACCGCCAGGTTGCTGTCTCTCTTACCAGGACTATCTCGGCCATTGCTGACCCAAATGCTAGGAAGGCCACTGACTTGTCACGCAGAATTTTATTGCAGAATTCTATTCAAACCTTAGGAGACATCAGAATAGCGATCATGGAAGTGGTTCGAGCCCGCCAAGATCTAAGAGTGCATCTAGTAAAAAAGTTACCGGATGACATTGGGCGCCGGGTAACTCTTTCGCCGGTACTCACTGCCTCCATTCTTAACTCAGAAACGTGGAGTGTAGTCTTTAATATGGTCAATGGGTGGAAGCAGGTTGCCTCCCAAGCTAGGAGAGAACCCTTTAAGAAGCCCTTTCAGAAACCAAAGAGCGGAGGTAAGCCTCACCAACCGCATGCTAAACAGTCCTCTCGAGATCCCAGAACTCCTCCTCAGCAGGGAAGTATTCAGCCCAAACCTAAACGAGGTAAATATTCAGGGTAAAGAGGTAAGCCACACCAGAAGTCAAATCATGGGCAGACATCAGCCAAACCTAGCCAGCCATCTGATACCAACCCACTTCCCCCTCCAAAAACCTAGCCACCCAAACTCTCAGTTTCCCGGCTCAATGCTTAGACGCGCCGGATTCGAGAGTTGCTTCTCCGAACAGGCCCAGTTTGCAAACTGGGTCGTTCCAGTTATTCCGCTCGGCCTGGCCCAAGAAAACTTGGGCCAGGAGGCGGTGGCTCCAGCCACCTCAACTGCGTCAGGCGCTGGAAGGCAACAATGTGTCACAGGAGTTGGAGGCCCTGGTCCAGGAAATGATCTCCAAAAAGGTCATTACACCAGTAAAACCAACTTGCCCAGTATTCACCTCCAGACTTTTCTTAGTGCCGAAAAGGGACAGTGTGCAAATGCGGACAGTGTTGGATCTCTCGCATCTGAACACCTTTATCAAGAATTCACCCTTCAGGATGCTTACAGTCAATCATATCAGGCTCACTCTTCTGCCACAAGGTTGGATGTGCTCAATAGATCTCAGAGACGCCTATTGGCATGTCCCTATAAACAAAAGGTTCCAGAAATTCCTCGCTCTGAGGGTCAGGCAAGAGACTTATGTCTTTCGAAAAATGCCTTTTGGGTTAAACCTGGCACCGAGAATTTTCACAAAATTAGTCCGGCAAGACCTTTTGCCACTGTTGATCCAGGGCATAAAGGTGTTTTGGTACCTAGACGACTGGCTAGTGGTGGCAGAGTCGGAGGAGTTATGTCACATTCATGCAAACCAAGTATTAAATCATGTGCAAAACCTAGGGTTCAAGGTGAACTTGGCGAAGTCTCGCCTGGTTCCGACAAGGAATATTCAGTGGATAGGGCTGGTCTGGGACACCACTAATCTAACGCTTACTCAGAGTGTGGACAATCGCGACAGATTCCGCCGGAAACTGTTTAGTTTTTTCCACAGTCTGAATACGACCAGGAACACGTGGGATTCTCTGATCGGCTCTCTCAACTGGATCCAATTAACTGTGAAGTTGGGCCGGTAGAAAGTGAAGAGATTAATCTTGGAAGGCAACAAAGTTTTTCCTCTCTCGCCGGAGCAGAAATTATGGCCAATTCCTCCATTAATCCACAGCTTATACTATCGGTCTGGGCCAAGCCCGAGACACTCTACTCTGTAACAACATGGGTTTCTCCCCCACCTACGGTAAGGGTAGACACAGACGCTTCAGAGGCACTAGGTTGGAGGTATCAGTCAAATCTAGGCCATCAAGGACAGGGCACTTGGCCCCAAGACAATCAGTTTCACATCAACAAGCAAGAGCTTTTAGTTCCTCTCTTTTTCCTCCAAGATCATGGCATGTCGTTACAAGGAAAATCAATAGCGTTCCATATGGACAACCTAACCGCAGTCCATTGTATTCAGAAACAAAGCTCGGTGAGGTCCCGAGATGTGCTCAAAGTGTCAGAACAGATCTTTTCCCTAGCAGAATCGCTGGGCATTCACCTACATGCAGCATATCTCCCCAGCGTGTCGAACGTCTGGGAAGACGCTCTATCCCGGCGGCGGAGCACCTTAGTAGAATGGGCTATCAAACAACCCGTCTTCGACAAAATGATTGCGAGGCCTTACCGTCCACAAGTGGATCTGTTCGCATCCAAAGAGAATCACAGACTCCCTCTCTTTCTAACTCGCCAGGGAGTGACAACGGCGGGGAGACCGGATGCATTATTAGAGGACTGGAACAGGTGGCCCTCAATTTATCTTTTTCCGCCACCAGATTCTGTGCTAATGTGCCGGGTAATTCACAAACTAAGAAGTTACCGGGGCTTAGTCTCGATGATCGCGCCGTTATGGCCGGCTCAGGCACGGTACCATCAGTTGCAAGAATGGTGCAGGACCCCGGTGACGCTCCCGGTCTCCGCATTCCACTTAGAGACGATTGGCAACCTTCGGACCTCGCTCTGTTTTATCTTCTGGACATTTACAACGCAAAATGGTTAGCTTAATTTGGGGAAAGTGTCACAAATAAACTTATGAACCAATATACCATATCTACCAGGAGACAATATCAATCACAATGGAAAACTTTTACAATCTGGATTGTAGAGTCAGGGCACACGGATGCCTCGGGAGCCTTGATTTTCAAATACCTAGATTATCTATTTGAGCAAAAACGTTTTTCAGTAGTCACATTAAAAAATCATTTATCAGCCATCAGAACTCCCTTCTTTGATCTCACAGGTCTTTCCATACCGCAGGCGGAGGAGAAAGGGTTTATGAGGGCGCGTTTCAACCTGCGCCCACCACCGCGTCAGCTCATGCCCACCTGGTCACTAGACAAAGCCTTATCATTGCTTCAATCGCGTAAATACAATAACACGCCGGATTTTGATTCACTCTTAAAGAAGGCTGTTTTCCTGATGGCTCTCGCCACAGGGAATAGGGTGTCTGAGCTGGCGGCGATGAGCAACGATCTTAATTGCCTTAGGTTTGGGAGACTGCACGATCATGTACAAATCGCGCCGTCTCCCACATTCATAGCAAAAAATTAGCATTCTGATCATGTGTTTTCTGAGTGTTCTGTTCCGGCGTTGAAACGCGGACACTCTCCTTATATTTTATGCCCAGTGCAGGCCTTAACTAAGTTTATGAGGGCTGCGCCTCCTCACCAATCAGGTGCTCTATGGGTGAACCAGGCAGGTAATCGTGTTACGAGAAGAAAGTTAGCTTCTCTGTTAGTCGACGTCATAAAAGAAAGTAACCCTGGCATGGTGGACAGGGCTCACGACATCAGGAAATGGGCAGTCTCTCTTCGTTTCTTACAAAACTTTTCGATAGAAGACATTGCTAATACTCAATTATGGGCGTCCAATCATACTTTCGTAACACGTTACCTGTCAGTCGCTCTTGATAAACCAAAGCGTACCTGTGTAGCTTTACGACAACGGGTCCAGTAGGTTATGTTCTATTTGTGTAAGATTTGTTTTAAGAGAAAGGGGGGGGGGGGTGCGGAATAGCCCATACCTCACTAAGTCCCCATCCGCCGGAGAACTGTGATTAATCACGAGCTGTGATCGAACTGGTTATAAAGTACAACAGATTTTTATTTTATGTTAAATTTATGAAGAAATCTAGCATAGTTGCAACTATGTAGTATTATCAGAATGTACAAACATATATTATACTGTCCACATATTTTTAAGGTTAGAACTAAATTGTACAGAGTTACAGTTCTATTTAAGGGAACACATGCCCTTCCCCAAAAGTATCATACAAGAATCTTAAGGAAAAGATCTGGTCATGAGTAAGTAGACTTTCTTGATGTCACGCACCTCTTACAATTTTTTATATTTTTTATATATTTTTTGAATACAATAAAACAAACAAAAATTATACGGATTATTTTGTCCCCTGAGGTCAGGATAGTGTCACGAATATCCCCCTCCAGACTTGGTATTCAGGCAATATCATCAATGATGGAGGGGCCACTATTAAATTATAGGTTTGATTCCCGGAGGGAAGTAGAGAAAACCTAATATTTAGTAGGGCCCCGTAATCATTGACGATGAAATGACCCTCCCATCCATCCCCCTTCCCATTCGTTGATTTCTAGATTTGTTTCTTGATATATCAGTGAAGGACGAGGATGGCCACTAGGGGGCCTGGAGTCGGGGATGCAAAACGCAAGAAATCCACATATGGTAAGTCATTTGATAACAAATATAAAGTTAATTTTTCTTTTTTCTTTTTTACAGAGTTTTTTCTCTAGGGTACCCGATCATAATGACGATTCCATAAGGGAATTTAAGCGTGCACTTATGACGAGTACTCCATGATACTTCCGCGGCGGTAGATTCAAAATGCTGACGCGGGATATTGAATGGAGACTATTATACTAATAGGCAATATCGTCAATGATTACGGGGCCCTACTAAATATTAGGTTTTCTCTACTTCCCTCCGGGAATCAAACCTATAATTTGTGTAATACTGTTAACTCATCTCACTTGAATATACAAAATGCACATTGAGTTCCGTTTATTGTATAACCTTATTGGACTACCTTTATCCAGTATCTCTCTCTCTCTCTCTCTCTCGTCTGTTTCCTTCCTACATATAGGAACAAAAATACATACATTAATATATATATACTGTATATATATAAATATTTTTTATTTTTTTTTTTCTATTTGATTGAGGGAGGCAAAAGGCATAACTGCCTATAGCGAGTGCATCCCCCATAGTTGAAAGAGTGACAGGGCCAAAATCAAGGGACGTTCGAGCCAAAATGCCGGGACACACGGAGTTTGAAGCAATTTAAGTCATAGGAAGAGGGAAAGACTGATTCTGGGAGAGAGTTCCAGAGCTCAGATGTTGAGTAGAAGAAAGTTTGAGAGTAACGTTTCACTCTTGGGTTGGAGAGTTGCACAGAGTAGGGGTGGGATTGAGTTGCAAGACGTGTACCACGTGCCCTACGTAAAGGAGGTGGTATGCACTGGGATAGCTCTGAGGGACACTGATTATTATAGTAGCGATAGAATAGCGAGAGAGATGCAACATTGCGGCGGAGAGAGAGAGAGATTGCAGAGAGTTGGTGAGTGGACGGGAGTTAATGATACGAAAGGCCTTCCTTTCAACTTTGTCTAGGAGAGCGGTGTGAGAGGAACCTCCCCACACATGTGAACAATACTCAATACAAGGGCGCACTATGCCTATATATATATAAATATATATATATATATATATATATATATGTTGGTAAAGCCAGGTAATAAATTTTCTTTAATACATACGAGGTTGAAAGAAATGGCAATTTCTGCGTTGGAAATTTTATTATTCAAAGTTTCCAGGTCTCTGATGAGTTTTCGCTGGGTGGCAGGAAGTAGATGAAGGAGATGAGCAAAATTCATGGTGGTACAGGGTTACATTAAAGTACATGATGATACAGGATATACGACGCGTTTCACTGGACAACCAGCATTATCAAGTAAGGAAGGAATGATATAAAAGGTAAACAGGAAGGGTATATATAGAGGGTGGAGGATCAGGGGAGGCGGAAAACAGGGGGCAAAAGTCTGCTATTGGTGGAAGGGAAAACTAGGAGAGAAAAAGCGGGTAACCGCTTCACGCATGCGCACTGGATGCGGGATGGTGGTCGATAGGTGGGGTCGAAGCTGATTGGCTGCGTGTCGAGGGGCGTGGCCTAAGTTGTGTGGCGCCTGCAGAAGACGAAGCTGAAGGAGGTAGCGCGGGGGGCTGCGTCAAGGGCACCGGGGGGCGAGGAGGGGTGTTAGGTCCTGTAGGGTAGTGCCTTTTGGCAGAAGGAAGGATCTGAAGGTCCAGAGTTTGGTTGTTGATGTTGGGATGTAAGGCTTGGATATATAAAGCTTCGAGTATAGGTAATCTCGTCACTTTCTTTATCGAGTATGGTGGTGTGTTTCACTAACTCGTTGCGTGTGAGGTGAGGGTGGTTAGGGGTGAGATAGTGGTCTTTGATGGCTCCAGCCTGAAGGTGAAGAGTTAACCGACGTGAAAGACGAGTCTGCGTCATACCAATATAGGAATGAGGTCCACAGTCCTCATAATTACAGGTATGTTGGTAAATGACGTGATCGTCGGTCATCGGGCTCTTTATCTTGGTGGAGGCTGGTTTGTTGCGGAGAACGAGGTTGGAGGTCTTGGGGGATTTGTAATAAATTATTAATTTGATTTTGTTTTCCGGGTTGGTTGGGTGGACATGCTTGGAGATTATTTCTTTTAAGACGGCCTCGTCATTTTTGTGTTCAGAGGACATGTAATTGCGGTAGAAGATCTTAATTTCATTGGGGGGGTCAATGTTGGGAGGGCTTTGGGTGTACCATTTTTCAAGATGGTGGTTGATGGTGCTGGAGATGTCGGAGTTGGAGTATCCGTTATTTACTAAAACTAACAATGGACAACTCCCCTTCCTCGACATCCTCGTAGCTCTGAACGACCATGGGTTCAAAACCACCGTCTACCTTAAACCAACTAACACAGGACAATGCCTCAACGGTGATAGTGAATGCCCCCGCCGTTATCTTCTATCCTCCATCTCCGCCTATGTTAGGAGAGCCCTCACGCACTGCTCTACCTGGGCCGACACCCACCAGGAACTAGAAAGACTATCCCAAGTTTTAGTAAATAACGGATACTCCAACTCCAACATCTCCAGCACCATCAACCACCATCTTGAAAAATGGTACACCCAAAGCCCTCCCAACATTGACCCCCCCAATGAAATTAAGATCTTCTACCGCAATTACATGTCCTCTGAACACAAAAATGACGAGGCCGTCTTAAAAGAAATAATCTCCAAGCATGTCCACCCAACCAACCCGGAAAACAAAATCAAATTAATAATTTATTACAAATCCCCCAAGACCTCCAACCTCGTTCTCCGCAACAAACCAGCCTCCACCAAGATAAAGAGCCCGATGACCGACGATCACGTCATTTACCAACATACCTGTAATTATGAGGACTGTGGACCTCATTCCTATATTGGTATGACGCAGACTCGTCTTTCACGTCGGTTAACTCTTCACCTTCAGGCTGGAGCCATCAAAGACCACTATCTCACCCCTAACCACCCTCACCTCACACGCAACGAGTTAGAGAAACACACCACCATACTCGATAAGAAAGTGACCCAAGGAGATTACCTATACTCGAAGCTTTATATATCCAAGCCTTACATCCCAACATCAACAACCAAACTCTGGACCTTCAGATCCTTCCTTCTGCCAAAAGGCACTACCCTACAGGACCTAACACCCCTCCTCGCCCATCGGTGCCCTTGACGCAGCCCCCCGCGCTACCTCCTTCAGCTTCGTCTTCTGCAGGCGCCACACAACTTAGGCCACGCCCCTCGACACGCAGCCAATCAGCTTTGACCCCACCTATCGACCACCATCCCGCATCCAGTGCGCATGCGTGAAGCGGTTACCCCCTTTTTCTCTCCTAGATTTCCCTTCCACCAATAGCAGACTTTTGCCCCCTGTTTTCCGCCTCCTCTGATCCTCCACCCTCTATATATACCCTTCCTGTTTACCTTTTATATCATTCCTTCCTTACTTGATAATGCTGGTTGTCCAGTGAAACGCGTCGTATATCCTGTATCATCATGTACTTTAATGTAACCCTGTACCACCATGAATTTTGCTCATCTCCTTCATCTACTTCCTGCCACCCAGCGAAAACTCATCAGAGACCTGGAAACTTTGAATAATAAAATTTCCAACGCAGAAATTGCCATTTCTTTCAACCTCGTATGTATTAAAGAAAATATATATATATATATATATATATATATATACAGTACAGGGTGTCCATAAAGTCTATTTACAATTTAAAATATTTATTACCAAGGCAATTGATGAGATATTTTAATCAGATGTGTTTTATGTACTCTGTGGTTATCAAAGTTTTTAATAACATTGCATTTGTCCATTGGTCCATTTTTCTTCCACGAGAAAATAATTATTGCAAATGTTTACCTTGACCTTTTGACTGAATATGTGGCACCACAACTAGATGACCTTCAACCATCATTTATCAGCAAGATGGTGCACCACCACATTGGGGACTGCGTGTTCGTGAGTTCCTAAATCAAACATTCACAGACCGGTGGATTGGAAGGGACGGCCCGATTCCCTGGCCACCTTGTTCACCAGATATCACTCCCCTGGACTTCTTTCTATGGGGTTATGTTAAAGATATCGTGTATCGAACAGAGATACGGGACATCACTGACCTAAAGCAAAAAATCACTGATGCCATTGCGACCATTGATGAGGCTATGCTACAGCGAACATGGCAAGAAATCGAGTACCGTCTTGATGTGCTTCGTGCAACTAATGGTGCCCATGTAGAGGTGTGCTAAATGAGGCAAAACAAAATTCAATATCTACTCCTCATTTTGTAATAATTTCCACATATTTGTCTGTTCATTTGCTTTTGTAATAAATATTTTAAATTGTAAAGAGACTTTATGGACACGCTGTACTGTATATATATATATATATATATATATATATATATATATATATATATATATATATATATATATAATATATAATATATATATATATAATATATATATATATATATATATATATATATATATATATATATATATATATATATATATATATATATATATATATATATATATATATATATACAGTATATATGTTTTTTTTTCTTTTTTCTATGTGTATGAAGGAGACACTGAGAGAACTCTGAGGAACACTGATTGTTGTAATATCGATAGTATAGTTATGCAACTCTATATTGTGCAATGAACAGTAAAGTGTGCAGGATACTTAAACTGTAATACTGGAGAATTATATATCTGTATATTTGTTTGTTTATATATATTTAGTATTATTTGTGGACTGAAGTTTTCCCAGGTAGCGCAAACATAATCAATTGTTAACAGTTTTCGACAGATAATACAGTAGTGATTAACCTCTTCATCTTAGAGTGTCCAGCTACGGTTGTCTGTTATTCATTATGGGTCTAAGTAGCTTATTAGAATTCGCATTGCTAAAAAAAATTGTCATTTATAATTTGTAATTAAACTGGCTTCGGTGTCTGCATAGTCCAAATGAAGAGCGACCAAGTGTTCTCAACCTTCCCCCTTCCTTTGTCCGAGAACGACTTTGTCTCCTATTCCAGACCAATATAATCATGATAGAAAACAAGTAGGGAGAAAGGGGACAAGAAGAAGACGAAGAAGAATATCATGACGACCGTTCACAAAAACTTACATATGCTACGGAAATAGTGTATGATATTTGTCTTTCCTCTCACATAAACTGTATGCTATTCAGTGTGTAGTTGGTTATGAGCACATGATTAGATTGATATCCAGTATTCGATAAATTCATATTAATCGTAGTCATGTAGGCCTACTTAACCTTTAACTGTCTTGGTGGTGTATAGGTTAGAGTGTTTAAGATCTGTATCTGGTATCCCAGGTTCGAATCCTGGGAGGATCACATGCTCGCATTAATTTCATTGGGAGGTATTGGTATTGGGAGTAAAATTAATTAAAAACGATTAATATACTGAGATTCCCAGATAAGTCAACTAGCAGACCATTTCAACCAGTGACAAATCAACCAGGGTCCCCTAACCAGAGCCAACATTCAAAAGTAAACTAACTTAAGGGGAGATATGCGTATTTGTTTCCTCATTTAACCTTGGTACAATAGTAGTTTATCGAGAGGCCTTCCTTAGGGTTAAGTGCCCCATTAATTACTATTTCCATTCATATATTCATAGCCTCCGATAGTTCAGTTGGAATGGTTGTACATGCTAAGATTGGTATGCAGGATTCGAAACTACATAATAAATCGTAGGCTTGTGCAAAATTCTTTAACTGTCTTCGTGGTGCAATGCATAAGTGTGTTGGTTTTCGGTGTGAGCGCCCTGGGTTCGAATCCCCGGACTGCCACATGTGTTTGTTAATTTCATTAATTGAGTTTAGGAGTGAAGTTGGTTAGTGAAGAGAACATAATAATTATGTATCTTATTATCTTTTTAGACCTCCATCAAGCTTAAAATAACACCCCCTAACCCCCTTTCAAAAGAAACTTGTATATTTTTTCGGTAGAAAAATGTCCCGCGGTTCCTTCAAAACACACACCTAAATACCAAGAAAGGTCTTGATATTGGAAAATAAATGGAACGAAAAGTCTTAAAATCGACAAACTAATGGGCCGAACGTCATAAAATCTGAAAACTAATGTGGCTAAACATGTGGAAGAAGAGGACCCAGAAAAACGACCCATCTTCCCTTAACCTAACCTAACCTGGCCTAAGAGTATTGATTGAGTTGGTACTGGTTGAGGTCTACTGGATGAAATGGTCTACTGATTGGGTTGTCCGCTCACCCAACATTATTCTTGTTTTATGTTAATTTAATCACCCAACATTATTCTTGTTATATGTTAATTTAGTCACCCAACATTATGTGTTAATTTAGTCACCCAACATTATGTGTTAATTTAGTCACCCAACATTATGTGTTAATTTAGTCACCCAACATCATGTGTTAATTTAGTCACCCAACATTATGTTAAATATGTTACATATGTTAAATTTGAACGAATGGAAGATGAAAGGATTACAAAGAGAATATGTGAGTCAGATACTAGGGGAGATAAAAGGGCAGGAAGACCCCCATTGAGATGGAGAGACTATGTAAAACAAGCTTTGGATGATAGAGGAATGACTATAGATCAGGCAAGGGAAGTGGTAATAAACAGGAATGAATGGAGAATGCTTGTGAATAGATGAATGAACACGTGGTCATTTGGGGGAAGGGGTCGGCCGCAAGTTGGACTAGATAATAGTCCATCAGGCGCCTGGCCCGGGGAGACGGTTTATATGAAGGGTGCGCCTGGAAGTGTGGTGGGTGGGCTTGTGGTTTCGCTCTGCTGCATGTCTGCCTGCCGAGATCGGAACCTCTCCGGGTGTTCGGGGGCCGGGGAAGTGCGGAGGGACCTTGGTGACCCTGGTCTCTGAGTCTTCTCCTGGATGACCTAGATGTGTGTGAATGTGTATTTTGTTATTGTGTGTTCATTGTTTTATGTTGTGTTATCCCTATTCTGGCTCTGTCTTGAGTCGGCCACCCCCCCAAAAAACAAGAAAAAAAAACGGAAAAGAGGGAGACAAAAATAATACCATAAAGGAAAAGTGTGGATTGGGCCTTAGTATATTGAATAGATAGAATAGAATAGCTATTTACAGCTACGGACAAAGGTTTGTGAGCTCTTGCGATTTTCTTCATGCAATTATTATCCATTTAGATTGATGTTAAGATCAAATCAGCTATATGTAAATACTGCAAACAATAATACAAAATAAGAATTATTTAACATATAACTGATATATTCAGCACATCAATGGAAATGGATATAATTGCATAAAGAAAATCGCGAGAGCTCACGAACATTTGTCAGTAGCTGTACATCATGGTTTATTATGAATGGTCAGAAGTGTTGTGAATTCGTTTATATTTATAATTAGCATTCATACGACCAATACTCATTTCACCCCAACTTAAATTATAGAAAACCTGTGATTCTCCCAGGATTCGAACCAAGGATATTACATACAGAATTTATACACGCTTTAACCATTACACCATCAAGACGTCTATATTTTACAATAAAGAAACCTTCACATCGGAGATAATTATGTGTACTGTTTACATTTCCTAAAACTCATTTCAGTATCTCAAACCGTCATATCAATGTGATGGCTCATCTTTATCTACAAATGATTCAATAACTCAACAAATACGGCGCTAAAAAGAACAGCAATACCAATAGTATACACAGCAACAACATTAACAAAAATGGCCTAACAACAACTACACTAAGAACAACAATAACATACACAATAATAGCAAACACAACAACAATAACATCAATACAATAACCACATAATTATCTACAACAGCAACAAAAACCACAAGAGAAACAAAGTCAATCAGTCATTACCCTACATCTTCACTAAACAATAAAACTTGAGTGAATTTTCATCCCACTGACCTGCTTCACATCCTGTCTAAAAAAATATAAACAGCAGTAGGAACACCAGGAAACTCAAACAAAAATAACAACAACACAATTATAACAAGACCAATAACAACAACAATAACAACACAATAATAACAAGAACAACACAAATAAACACAACATGAACAGCAATAACAACAACTACAACACTACTAACAGCAATACCATCTGATCCACAACAACACTAAGACTAACCATAACAGCACACCAATCCAACACGATAACTATAACAATAACAACAACGACTGATCCACAACAATAACAATATAACCAACCATAACAACAAACCAAGCCAACAAAAATACTTCAACAATAACAACAACAACAACAACTGATCCACAACAACAACAACAACAACCACAACAACAACAACAACAAAAATAAAACTAACCATAACAACAAACCAAACCAGCAAAACACTACAACAGTAACAACAACAACAGATCCACAACAATGTCATTAAAACTAACATGTACTGTACAGTCATAAAGTATATTTGTGTGTATATGTGTATTATATGTATGTGCATATATATATGTGTGTATATGTATGTATGTGTATGTGTATAATGTGTATAATTTGGCAGTACAATTGTTAAGAGCAAACCTGGTGGTCCCTCGGATATCCATCCCCGGCAGGGTTGGGTCATTGACACAGGGCCCTCCCGGTCGTCATCATGCGACTGTGTCAAGAGCATTGCAACGTCCCAAAGCTGCTCGTCGGTGCAGCTTTTTCTTTAGTAATATAAGGGGACTTCACTCTAACATCAATTCTGTACACCAATTTCTTCAAGCAGAATCCCCTACTCTCCTCTTTTTTACAGAGACTCAAGTAACATCCACATCTGACACGTCTAGATTAAATTTTCCAGGTTATCAACTGCTCCAAAATTTCAGACCTAAAGGAGGTGTATGTTGCTTCGCAAAATCTGAAATTGCCCTGGAGGAGGTTACTAGTTTCAATTGTCTCTATTTTGATTATTCTATATACAAATTAATTTCTGCTGGTAAATTTAAATACATATGTTGCATCTACCGTTCCCCAAATACTCCTCCAGAGCAAAGTCTTTTTGATTCTCTGTCCTCACAACTCAGTGTCCTCAACTTAAATGCTTCTTCTGAAATCACTGTGTTGGGTGATTTTAATGTCCATAATGTTGAATGGCTCACTCATTCAGCCAGGACTGATGATGCTGGTCTTGTATGTGAGCTATTTGCAGACTCATTTAATCTCACTCAACTAGTCAACCAACCCACCCGTGTACCAGATAATCCTAATCATAATTCCCACCTACTGGACTTATTTTTAACAACCAATTCAGAAAATTATGATGTTACAGTGAGGTCCCCGCTTGGATCTTCTGATCACTGTCTGATACAGGCCACCTGTCTATCACCTACCACACCTTCCCACTCTGAACCTGTTTTGATGACTAAATGGCATTACGATAGGGCAGACTGGGAGGGTCTTCAAGGTTTCTTTATTGATATTCCCTGGACCTCTTTCTTTTCTAATGATGCACACTCCACCTTGAGCCACATACAAGATTTTGTAAAAATTGGAATGGAAACTTTTATTCCTCATCAAAAGTACAGTAAATGATCTAATTCACCTAAATGGTTTGACCATAATTGTGCTAGAGTAACTGAACAAAAAGCAATAGCCTACAATGCATACACAAGATCAAAACACATGAAGCCTTTAATTACTTTAGAAACATCAGAAATCATGCCAAAACTGTATTAAACCTAACTAAATCAAACTTTCTCCACAAGCAGGCAAATAAACTTCTAAATAATCCAAATGATAACAACATATTTTGGTCTACTCTTAACTCATTCAAATCCAAATTCACTACTGCTTCATCCATTCCACCATTAAAATCTCCGACTGGCAATCTTGTAAGTGACCCACGAGGTAAAGCTAACCTTCTTGCGGATATTTTCTCCACCAACTCAACCTTAGATGAAATAAATCAAGATGTCCCTGTACTTAATTTTAATTCGCCTGAAATTCCCTCACTTAAGATCCACACCAGACATGTCAAAACTATTTTGCAGAATCTCTCAGTAGATATGGCTCCTGGTCCAGATGAAATTACTCCAATAGTACTTAAGAATTGCTCCTTGGTGCTCGCTCCTGTATTGGCAAAATTTTTCCGTCTGTGTACTCATACCTCATGCTTCCCAGTACCCTGGAAAGAAGAAAACATCCATCCAGTTCCTAAAAAAGGTGCCTCTTCAGATCCATCAAACTACAGACCAATAGCTATAACTTCCACTCCTGGTAATGTCTTTGAAATTATATTAAATAATCACATAATTAAGCATCTTGAGAATAATAAATTAATCAGTGATAGGCAATATGGTTTTAAACGATGTCGATCAACTGTAGACATTCTTTGCCTTCTTACGCATCAAATCAACCAAGCTACAGACCAACATGGTGAAACACATACAATAGCACTGGATATATCAAAGGCATTTGATAGAGTCTGGCATCAATCCTTATTGTCGAAGATGTCACACTACGGCCTTGCATCATTAGTTCCACTAATTTCTTCTTATCTTCATAACAGAAAAATATGTGTAATGGTAGATGGCCTTTATTCTCAATCTCACTCAATAAATGCTGGTGTTCCCCAGGGATCAGTTTTGGCCCCAACTCTGTTCCTCATTCATATCAATGATCTCATATCTACCACTCATAATACAATACATTCCTACGCAGATGACTCAACACTCCACAGTTCCTTCACATTTACCAATTCTTTCACCCAACCCGATCTTATAAATTCAAAAATAAACACTGCAATTTCTCTGAACCAGGACCTTTCTAGAATTAATGAATGGGGACAAAAGAATCTAGTTTCCTTTAACGCACAGAAAACCAAGTACATTCAATTTTCTAACCGACAGAATCTCACTGACTCCCATATATTTTTTAATGATGTAAATATTCCCACTTCCCCTAGTATTGACATTCTCGGTGTAACATTAACTACTAACTTGAGCTGGACACATTATGTTAGAAGCATTGCTAAGAATGCCTCTAAAAAACTGGGACTCCTGTACAGAGTTCGAGAATTCTTCACTGACGAGCAGTTGGCCGTAATATATAAAAGTCATGTGCGTTCTCAGATGGATTACTGTTCACCTCTGTGGGGTGGAAGTGGAGTGGTTGCATTGAGGCAGTTGGACAAAATTCAAAATAAAGCTATTAGATTAATAAATAACCCTGCAATCACACAGGACCTTCCTACATTATCCATACGAAGACACGTTGCATCCCTTGCATTATTCTACAGATATTTTCACAGCAATTGTTCCGAGGAACTTGCTTCAATTGTGCCGCCTCTCCACATCTTTCCCCGTAGAACTAGGGCAGCTGAAAACGCCCATGAATTTACACTTTCTCCTCCACAATGCAGAACTTCTGCTTATCAGAATTCATTTATCCCCAGAGCTACTACTCTTTGGAATTCACTTCCCTCGAATTGCTTTCCACAAACTTACAACCTACAAATGTTTAAATCCAGTTGTTACAAAAATTGTATGAATGGAGGATGCCTTTAGGCACATGGACCTTTTTGTTTTATCTGTGTTTTTCCTTCCTCCGTTCATTGTCTCTTAAAAAAAAAAAAAAAAAAAAAAATGTATATGTGTATATACAAAACTACTACAACAATAACAACAACGACTGATCCACAACAACAAGAAAATAAAGCCGATCCATCATTAGCCTACACCTTCACTACATAATAAAACTTGAGCCAATTTGCATTCCACTGACCTGCTTCACACCCCTGCTACAGAAAAACCAACAACAACAATAACACCACCAAGACAAACAACAATAACACGCGACCGTAATTCTTTTGATCTGCAGTGAACGGGGGGGGGGGGTTTTCAGTGCGTGTGTGTGTGTGTTTTTTTTTTTTTTTTTTTTTTATGTCTAGTGTGATTATATATGCTTGTGTACGTACGCCTGTGTGGTTGTGTGTTGTTGTGGTTGTTTGTTGTTGTTGTTGGTGTGTGTTGTGTGTTGTGGTTGTGTGTTGTTGTGGTTGTTTGTTGTTGTTGTTTGTTGTGTGTTGTTGTTGTTGTGGTTGTTTGTTGTTGTGTGTTGTTGTGGTTATGTGTTGTTGTGGTTGTTTGTTGTTGTTGTTGTTGTAGTGGTTGTTTGTTGTTGTTGTTGTGTGTTGTTGTGGCTGTATGTTGTTGTGGTTGTGTGTTGTTGTTGTGGCTGTATGTTGTTGTAGTTGTGTGTTGTTGTTGTTGTTGCTGTTGTGGTTGTGCGTTGTTGTGGCTGTATGTTGTTGTGGTTGTGTGTTGTTGTTGTGGTTGTGTGTTGTGGCTGTATGTTGTTGTGGTTGTGTTGTTGTTGTTGTTGTGGTTGTGCGTTGTTTTGGTTGTTGTGGTTGTGTGTTGTGGCTGTATGTTGTTGTGGTTGTGTTGTTGTTGTTGTGGTTGTGCGTTGTTTTGGTTGTTGTGGTGTGTTGTGGCTGTATGTTGTTGTGGTTGTGTGTTGTTGTTGTTGTTGTGGTTGTGTGTTGTTGTGGCTGTATGTTGTTGTGGTTGTGTGTTGTTGCGGCTGTATGTTGTTGTGGTTGTGTGTTGTTGTGGCTGTATGTTGTTGTGGTTGTGTGTTGTTGTTGTGGTTGTGTGTTGTGGCTGTATGTTGTTGTGTGTTGTTGTTGTTGTTGTGGTTGTGGTTGTGTGTTGTTGTGGTTGTATGTTGTTGTGGTTGTGTGTTGTTGTGGCTGTATGTTGTTGTGGTTGTGTGTTGATGTGGCTGTATGTTGTTGTGCTTGTGTGTTGTTGTGGCTGTATGTTGTTGTGGCTGTGTGTTGTTGTTGCGGTTGTGTGTTGTGGCTGTATGTTGTTGTGGTTGTGTGTTGTTGAGGCTGTATGTTGTTGTGGCTGTATGTTGTTGCGGTTGTGTGTTGTTGTGGTTGTATGTCGTTGTTGTTGTTGTTGTTGTGGCTGTATGTTGTTGTGGTGGTGTGTTGTTGTTGTTGCGTGTTGTTGTGCTTGTATGTCGTTGTTGTTGTGTGTTGTTGTTGTTGTTGTGTGTTGTTGTGGTTGTATGTCGTTAGTGAAATTTGAAGTCAATAGTGAAATGGTAACCAGAATATGATGGAAATGACGTCAACGTGCTGAAAGGGTAATGTATTGTACAATACATAAATAACTACATAGATAACAAAAATAGATTTGATATTTTAATCATGTTTAACCCTTTTAGTATTATTAAATAATACATGGTATCAATAGATGAATGTATTTTCCTTAAGGAGGATCTGTGGCCAACGGTATTGTTGTACTCTATGGGTTAATAATGCACATACCATTTCCATCATCAATCAGCCTACATCTATGCACCTGCACAATTTAAAAACATAGAAGGGAGCGTTTATAAGTGACTGTACATGCTGCGTCAGGCCCAAGGAGAGAAACATATTTTTCCCTCACATTGTTGCGTGTCAATGTCCTGGTTCTATTTTCATGGGTACCAAACTGCTTTTCAATTGTTTCCAATTATCTTCAAGTCTACCTATCCCATTCTATCTATTACCCTCCCCCCCCCCCTCTTTCTCTCTTACTTTAATTCTCTCTCACTCTCAGACTCTCTCTCTCTCGTACACTCACTCTCACAGACTCTCTCTCTCTCTCTCTCGCTTTCAAGTTCCTAGTATCTGACTGTTCTCACACCCCGCGTTCACCAATACCTACTTTCCTTAGATATTTTAATTTCTATGCCCCTTTCGCTTGTTGATTCTTGCTCATTTCTTTCTGTCTGTCTTCTCCTTCCTCCACTTTATTCTTCCTCTATATTTGCTTGATCATAGTCCCTTATTCCTTTACATTTCCGGTATCGATTATTTAGTTTTAATCTATCTATTTGCAATTTTCTTTCATGAGTTTCACCTTTCTCTATATATTTTGCATTAACTCAGTCCTTTATTTGTTTAACCTTCTGCTGTCGTTTACATATTTGGTCATGTTTTAATTTTCTCTATATATTCTGCATTTTCTTCTTCCATATATCCCTTCTCCTCCACATTTTGTCTTTCCATCGGTGGAATACATTAATTGTTGTAGCCGCATAATTGTTCCCATCAAAATATACTCTAAAAATAATCAAAACACAAAAGACAAGATTATTTCTCATGCAAACTGAAAACACAATATATATATATACAGTATAATATATATATATATATATATATATATATATATATATATATATATATATATATACCGGTATATTTACTGTATATATATATATATATATTTTTTTTTTCTGAGTGAGAGACAAAAGGCAGAACTGCCTATGACGAGAGCCTCCCCCATAGTTAAAAAAGTGACAGGACCAATATCAAGGGACGTTCGAGCCAAAATGCCTGGACACACAGAGTTTGAAGCAATTTAAGTAATATGAAGAGGGAAAAAATTATTCCGGGAGAGAGTTCCAGAGCTCAGCTGTTGAATATAAGAAAGATTAAGAATAACGTTTCACTCTTTGGTTGGAGAGTTGTACAGAGTAGGGGTGGGATTGTGTTGCAAGACGGGTGCTAAGTGATCTACGAAAAGGGGGTCCTATACACAGAGCTCTGAGGAACACTGAATATTATAATAGCGGTAGAATAGCGAAGGATATGCAACATTGAGGCGAAGGGAGAGAGATTGCAGATCATTGGTGAGTGGACATGAATATTATGAGACGGAAGATTTTCCTTTCTACTTTGTCTAGAAGTTCTGTATGAGAGGATCCTCCCCACAAGTGTGAACAATACTCAATACATGGATGCACTGTGCCCCTGTACAGAGCAAGAAGCTGCACAGGAGTAAAGAACCCCCGGAGGCAGTTGAGCACACCCAGCTTCTGGGAAGCTGTTTAACAAGAGTGGTAATATAATATTTCCAAGAGAGAGCAGAAGAGAAAGAGTCACCGAGAATATTAAGAAAATATGATGGGTAAATTTGTATATTGTTGAAGAGTAAGTCATAGTTTTCTGGAAGCGGGCGATGAGTAGACATATGGAGAAATTGAGTTTTGAAAGCATTGAAAATAACAAGGTTTTTTGTGCCCCAATTAGAGATAGTAGAGAGATCAGAAGATAGGTGCTTTATGGCCTCCTTACGTGAGTTTTGGAGTTCTTGCTGTGAATAATGTTGTGGAATGCTAGTGGAATAGTACAGTAGAGCCATAAGCATATGAGTGAATAGGGCTGAAGGTGCAGTTGAGAAGGACGTTAATGAATAATAGGAAGATAATTGGAGATAAGACAGAACCCTGAGGAACACTGGAGTTGATAGGTTGAGGAAGTGAACGGTGGCCGTCCACAACCGCAGCTATGGAACGGCCGGAAAGGAAATTAGAGACAATGACACAGATGGAGGGATAGAAACCGAAGGAGGGCAGTTTAGAAATTATATATATATAATTATATATATATATATATATATATATATATATATATATATATATATATATTTATTTACAGTATATACTGTTATATTAATAAATATATATATATTTCTGTATCCCCTCCCTGACTGCAGTGAGCCAGGCAGACCAACATGGCTGGTCTCATGCTTCACCCAACACCCCAACACCACAGGGGAAGGAGAACAACAAACAAAAACATTGGAGGTACGAAGGCAATACAGGTACAAAATAAATCAGATAAAACAAACATTACAGGAACAAACATAATACAGGTACAAGGATAATTCAGGTTCAACAAAGAGCACAAGTATATTAAAAACAGAGGTATAACACTCATATGCACACCCTCACACCGAAAGGCTAAATTATTTAAGGAAGCATTATCATATATAATACAGTATATAATATATTGTTACGGATTTAAGTCCCATTTCGTGACCCATAGTCCATGACAGAAATTTAGATAGGAAAAATTAAAGAATAGGAAAAGAGAAACGCAGTTAGAGGAATATATGAAAGACAAAATTTCAAATTATCTAAATAATTAAGGATTGTGAAAAAAATTAAGTAAATTACCATATGTTCATTAATGCTTAAAGTTTGACATATGTACATAAATTAACTAAATTATATTTAATGAGACACATTTAACACCATGGATCATACAATTTATAAATATCTTTCCTAGCCCTGATTTCTTTCCCAAATCAGCCTCAATTAAAATATAATCTACAGTTGGTTCACTATTTTCCCAACAATCACTTATAACCCCTAAAAGGTCTGTTTAGCCCTTTCACGCATTTATGACACAGAGGTTGCCAGATTAGCAATAAGAAATAGAGTTCTCTCACTCTTATAATTACCTCTCCAAAATTAGTTTTCTGCCCACAGCTAACTCAAAGACAACTGCAGAGGTTGAAGTAACGAAACTAAAGGTTTTTAACCCTCTCACGTTCTTGACGCAATTTTGAGCCTATTAGGGATACTTTAACACTCAAAGAGCGGGTGGCAGAGTATATTTGACTGTGCCGCCCAGCGTTTTTTTTTACCGTAAACGAGCTTGTGTCCGTGCTCGTTTTCATGCATAAACAAGAGCCAGAGCATAATACAAGTATGTATCCCTGAAAGGTCGTTAAATGAGCTTTCCAATGACACCAGAACCATTCTTCTACGATCACTGGTTGTCTTGCAACGATCGTGCAACCGAAGGGCAAAATTGGTAAAATACGGTCATTTCCTTACATTATTACGTGTGAAACGAGTGAGGGAGGGTGGAGTAGGGCGGAGTACATCTCGGTAGCTCCATGACCACCGTGGCGAGCGGTCATGAGGTAACCTACGCTCCTCCCACCGCTCCGCTCTCTCTCAGAGCACATTACATGCTCAAAATTGCATGCGACTATAGCCGGGCCCCGCCACATAGTCCTTGGTTCTCTCGCCCGGCTATAGCCGGGCGCCGCCTAAGAAGGGTTAAAGCCTTTGTTACCATCAGGGGTATTTAGAAACCTTTAGTTTAGTTACTTCAACCTCTGCAGTTGTCTTTGAGTTAGCTGTGGGCAGAAAACTAATTTTGGAGAGGTAATTATAAGAGTGAGAGAACTCTATTTAGTATTGCTAATCTGGCAACCTCTGCGTCATATGGTCGTGAGAGGGTTAAATACCCCTGATGGTAACAAAGGCTTTTAAGTATCCCCAATAGGCTCAAAATCGCGTCATATGTCGGAGAGGGTTAATTGACCGTAACTTAGAAGATCAAGAATATCCAGGGCTAGAGGTCTTCATGGCGTATACACTGACGTCTCACCACACCCACTCCAATACAAAATCTGACCTTCCTCTACACCCACCGAGCTTACAACGCTTTGGTTTTACAATATTTCACATGACCTCAAAGTTTCGAGATAACAAATCCTTTAAACCTCTTAAGTGCGCATGGGGGTAATTAGATACCTCTGCCTGTGCGCATGTATTTGAGCTGTTTCCATCACAAAAATATTAATTTTACCATAAATAGCATTAATACTTATCCATACGCACCTATTATGGGTTGATTATAAAGGTATTAACCTGGTACAACAATAAAACGTGTGAAAACAGCGTTTGGATGGTCAAAATCGGAGATACAGGCCGCGAGTTATATAATGTATGGGTGAGGCAATCTGCTTTCCCGCCAATTTCCCCCAAGGCCACTGAGACACAGTCGATCGATGCTCTCTCTCTCTCTCTTGCACTCGCTTGCAAACAGTGATGACAATGCCCTGCTTGCAGCTCGCTAATGTTAGCATGAAAATATACCTCAGAATAAGGGAATAACAGGGAAAATAGGTGATAACTGAAGGATGGGAGGAAAGTGGGGAAGGAGGGGAGGTAGAGGAGTGATATCTTGCATGGCCCAGGGGCAAAAAAAAAAAAAAAAAAAAAAAAAAAAATTTGATGTTTAACATGAGTCGAGTATAATAAATCTGGACTATCTGGCGGCGCGCGACATAGGTCGAGTTGGTATTTCCCGCCGTAATTTAAGTGGAAAGCAAAATCTAGCGGTCAGGCAGTGTACTACTATGTCCCACCCACACATCCCCACCGCGTGAGCTTGGCTCAGTACCGCTCTAGCCGCCACAATGGAGAGACAAGATTTGCCCGTGTTCGATTCGGTGCCCGGCCCCAGTACGTCGCGCCAGCCAAGGCGTAGGGCCCCGCTCTCAGCCGAGGAGTTAGTTCTGCTGATGAACTCTTCAGCGGTATCTAGAATATCGTTGAATGAAAGCATGGAAGGGCTTGGTGAGAGTGGGGGAAGTGAGGAGGAAGAAGAACTGGAAGATAACCCTGTCATCGGTTTTCACAGACGCCATAACTTGCGGGGCGAAGATGGCGAAGATAGTGACGAGGAGCTTGGTGAACACACTGGTGTGGGTGTTGGTAAGTACAATGTACATTTATATTATTTGAGAGATTGATAGAGATTATATATATTATATATATCGGTGTACAGTAGAATACATTCCTTACGCATGTGACTGAAATTGCTCGCAAGTTTGATTGCAAGCGATTGAAGATTGTGGAGTTGGTCTTCATATATTACGTTTCCATTCATTATTTTTATAGGCGTAGGCTATATAATACATATATATCGGTGTACAGTAGAATACATTCCTTACGCATGTGACTGAAATTGCTTGCAAGTTTGATTGCAAGCGATTGAAGATTGTGGTGTTGGTCTTCATATATTACGTTTCCATTCATTTGATAGGCGTATATCACGGTGTAGGGTTGATTTCATAGTATGAAATCAACCCTACACCGTGATATAGACGCCTATCAAATGATGGTATTGATACTATTATTTTGTGTTTGCGAGTTTTCATTCATTTGATAGGCGTATATCACGGTGTAGGGTTGATTTCATAGTATGAAATCAAACCTACACCGTGATATAGACGCCTATCAAATGATGATATTGATATTATTATTTAGTGTTTGCGAGTTTTCATTCATTTGATAGGCGTATATCACGGTGTAGGGTTGATTTCATAGTATGAAATCAACCCTACACCGTGATATAGACGCCTATCAAATGATGATATTGATATTATTATTTAGTGTTTGCGAGTTTTCATTCATTTGATAGGCGTATATCACGGTGTAGGATTGATTTCATAGTATGAAATCAACCCTACACCGTGATATGGACGCCTATCAAATGATGGTA